>OZ024918.1:37331179-37666179 GCA_964017125.1 Flabesymbios commensalis
ATCATTTTCAACTGTATAATAAGTAGATTGATGCCTTTGGTGTCTACGATAGTGTTTTCATGTATAGGGCCTACCCACAATGGTGCAGCAAAAATAGTTCAGATATTGTATTGTGAGTGAAATCCAAGATGGCTATTTTCAAATTTCAAACAGTAACTTGATTCTATTTTCGACATAGACCCCTAATAGAAACAGTCGCAATTTTCTGTCAACCATGGGGTTTTCATATCCGTTCTAGGCGGTCTATCCTGAATTGAAACAAAATGGCATAATTGTGGCATCTAAAATGTCTTCAGAGATGGCTCACAGATTCATCAGGGCGGGGGCAGGCTTAGGCATTCATATCTTTGTTTGGGTTTGCAAATAATAGCCACCAGGCGGAGATGGTAGGAATTGATCAACCACAGGCAAGAATTTTGTAAGAATTGTCAGATGCGCCAAACCGCAGACCGTGGTGATTATTGGTGGGAAGTTAATAATCTGAGCAGTGTCTGTGATTGAGCGAGCGGCACTGCGCTGGGAGTGAAAATAGATGGTTGATGTGGTAAAACTGAAACAAGCAAAAAAGGTGTCAGAGAGCAATAACTGAAGAAGATATGTGTATAAAGATGATTTTGGTGTCTTCCTTCGGGCTTGCAGGTACGCCTGACATGATGGTGTATTTAGAATATAATATTAGATATGATCGAAGTGATGGCGGTCATAAGATAAACAAAAGGGTCGTCTTAATGCTATGATCTTACAAGATATCTATCTAACCATGATTACGGCGAATGTGCTCGGATATGTGTGTCTTTGCGGTCGTGATCTCTTCGTGATCTCTTTAAAATTGCATAAAATTTGATGAGAACATTTCACGCAGTTCTGGTGATATACACCATAATTCATAACCCCTATTCGTTAATTTTAACAATGATACGAGTATTGATCAAGAAAAAATCTTATCCACCCTGTCATAATGATCAATTAATATAAATATTGCGTCTATAAATGCAAAATATTTGCTGGTTATTTTAAATAGATTAGAAAGAAAAAACTGTGAAAAATAGTCCGATCAGTCTACAAGAGACTTGGCAGTAAAAGAGGCTTCTTGCTGATGTTTCTTTGCTTTGACCTTGGGAATGATCTAGAATCACCAAAACAATACCATAAAAGGATTATCCGGCCAAAATCATATCAAAAAGAGGTATTGCACTTGTTCCTATTTGTATTTGTTAAAAACATACTTTTTTATATTTTGACCTTAAAATTTGATATTTTCACATTGAAATGACCTTCAATCATCAAAATAATACCAGAAATTGGAGGTTTTACACCAGTAACTGGCTTTATGTGTTGTATAATCATATGCTGACTCATTAGACCTTGAAATCGACGTTATGATCTTGCAGATGACCTGGAATTTCCAAATGAATAAAATTAACGTATTCTACAGTCAAAATCCAATAAAAAGAGGTATTACACCTGTGTCCTTTTTTATTTGCTATTTATTTTCGCAAATTTGACATTCAGAGCGACCTTTTGCCATAGAAAATAACCTTGAATCGTCCAAATAATATCAGAAATGAATTCTCCAGTTAAAATAAACGTATTCTCTAATCACAATCACACCGAAAAGAGGTATACATTACACTTGTACATCTATTCGGCCTCCATATCTATTGGATTAGAATAACATGAACTTTATTTAATGTAATTGTCACGTAGCTCACATTTGAAGAAAAAAAGAGTCAATGAATACAAACGATTGTTGACCTCTATTCACAACACTGAGTGATATTTCTCATTTCAAGGAAGAAAACATATTATTATTAATTTTATCATAACAAGGATATTTTGGTAGAAATGACGTTTTGACCAAAAAGTATTCGATAATGTCGGATTTGAGCAGTTTGTGCATTATTTTTTTGTCTTTTTGTTTTAAAATCAACTTCAATTTCAAAAGTCACTTTTCTGTAGCACGTACGCCATATCGCACCGACAACGACGATGAAGCGGAACACATTCGTGGTGTGAGCCATTTCAGAAAATATTTGTTGCTTTACATATCATTGACGTAACTAGAGCGCATGTTCAATTAGGCAGTTTAGGCAGGGTTACATGTTCTGTATAGTAAACGTAATGATTCACATAACTGTTGGAATACCGTCGTACTAAGGCAAACAGCGGTAACGGCTTACTTTTCTAACAAGCAGTTACTGCTGTTTGCCTTTGCATTGCAGGTAAATTAAGTTGTCACCATCGTCAGCTGTTCACTTTCCCTGACGAATAATTCTATGAATCTATTGCTTTCCAGCCTAATCGTTGCGAGACGACGAGAGGAAAAAAACTTTATTTTTTTCTAAGACCTGAATATGTGAGTGGGTGAAGAGCCCGCGAGCGACAGCGTTTAAAACCACTACGTACTGCAGATCTCCTAACCTAGCCATTATAACACTCTTCTGTGGCAAAAACATCAATGAAAAATACCCCCCACTTTTTAAAACTAGACATTCTATAACTATAAGAATAATAGTACTGTATTTAAATCTGCAGCTGCACACAGGTTTATCAGATAAGTTACTATGTCTCTAAAACATCTATCCATCTATGAAATATAAATATTCAAGCAACCAGAGTAGCTCTCGTAGGGTCTAACATCTTGGTGTTGATACGAATTTTAAAAACTAAGCTGTCTAAGTCTTCAAGCTAATACATACAGCTAATACATAATTAATATGAAAATTAGGTAAAATAGAAACCGTAAGTTAATTGGTAAGAAGTATTTTCAATTATTTTGCAATCGATTTATTTTGTGATTATATTTTATCAACATTTTTCATTCAGTTAAATTCTTTCCGAGAGGACAAGGTGTCATATATTTCTTTACAAGCGGAAGCTCGGATTAAGAGTATAATTCTCGCTATTCCACACAGATCCAGATCAATATTAACTAATAACTATTAGTGAGGATAAATTTCAGTTTTTATACAGCTTCTATATTTTTGTCACTTCCATGAATCACAGGGCGTCAACCCTATGTCGATTTAAGTCTGGGCCAGCCCTACAGACGGTGTTCCATACTAAAACGTACATGGGAGAATGTCTTGGCTCCCACTGTAAACATTCACAAGAATAATAAAATGATCTTGTTATATAATGACAAGGCCTTAATTTTAGAAAAGAAAAATGTTGTTATTATTATAACCAGATTCCTAAGAGAGTCAAGAAACACGTAAGAGCACTTGTCCACGGTCACATCCAGATAATCTGTTCAGGAAGGAGATAGTAATGAAGGGAATCGCTCTAGCAGTGTTTTGGACAATGCTACTAATAGAGTATGGAAGGCTTTTATGGTATACTGGCAGTAGTGTTATTGATCTTGAAAAAATACATCTATTAATAAATTATTAAATCAACTCTGAGTGTTAGAAAGCAAACACCCACTCTTGCAATATATGGTGAAACAGGACGATTCACATTGATTATCCGGCCCATAATCTGATAATAAAGCTGTAAAATATTGGTGTCGAATTCTAGACCTATCACAGACCCACCCTGTCAGAAATGCCTCCAATTATGCTACTAGAGCTAGATGGCACAGGAATCACAAACTGGTGCTCCCGTGTTAAAATATTTACACAGCGTTGGAGACATGGAGAGTTCAAGTAAGCTTCGCACATACTCATTAGTAAAAAAATCGTTGTGTTTTGAATCATATATGTTACACATAGTTTATGTTACACATAGCTGGGAACCATCTCAACAATGACGAGATATCGAATGTGTTCACATGATTTAAAAATAAAGATATTACGATACAATAATCGAATAACTCCAATAAACCAGCAAATACGCACAAGGTGTAAATCAAACGAAATTGACGACGAAATACATTTTGCTGGGCAGCGCAACTTACTTAAACAAATCGAGGGTTACAAATATTAAGCATAACAAATTTAAATTCATTGTGAAGCATGACGGAATTGTGGATGGTTTTTATGTGTCTATATATACTCATGTGGTGGCAGCCGAGGAGCCCCCTGCTCAACTAATACTAGTATATATATGTGTTTATACTCATGTGGTTGCAGCCGAGGAGCCCCCTGCTCAACTAATACTAGTATATATATGTGTCTATACTCATGTGGTAGCAGCCGAGGAGCCCCCTGCTCAACTAATACTAGTATATATATGTGTCTATACTCATGTGGTGGCAGCCGAGGAGCCCCCTGCTCAACTAATACTAGTATATATATGTGTTTATACTCATGTGGTTGCAGCCGAGGAGCCCTCTGCTCAACTAATACTAGTATATATATGTGTCTATACTCATGTGGTAGCAGCCGAGGAGCCCCCTGCTCAACTAATACTAGTATATATATGTGTCTATACTCATGTGGTGGCAGCCGAGGAGCCCCCTGCTCAACCAATACTAGTATATATATGTGTCTATACTCATGTGGTGGCAGCCGAGGAGCCCCCTGCTCAACTAATACTAGTATATATATGTGTCTATACTCATGTGGTGGCAGCCGAGGAGCCCCCTGCTCAACTAATACTAGTATATATATGTGTCTATACTCATGTGGTGGCAGCCGAGGAGCCCCCTGCTCAACTAATACTAGTATATATATGTGTCTATACTCATGTGGTGGCAGCCGAGGAGCCCCCTGCTCAACTAATACTAGTATATATATGTTTCTATACTCATGTGGTGGCAGCCGAGGAGCCCCCTGCTCAACTAATACTAGTATATATATGTGTCTATACTCATGTGGTGGCAGCCGAGGAGCCCCTGCTCAACTAATACTAGTATATATATGTGTCTATACTCATGTGGTGGCAGCCGAGGAGCCCCCTGCTCAACCAATACTAGTATATATATGTGTCTATACTCAGGTGGTGGCAGCCGAGGAGCCCCCTGCTCAACTAATACTAGTATATATATGTGTCTATACTCATGTGGTGGCAGCCGAGGAGCCCCCTGCTCAACTAATACTAGTATATATATGTGTCTATACTCATGTGGTGGCAGCCGAGGAGCCCCCTGCTCAACCAATACTAGTATGTATATGTGTCTATACTCATGTGGTGGCAGCCGAGGAGCCCCCTGCTCAACTAATACTAGTATAAAAAATAGCGTGTTACGCATGAGCGACGGCTGTACGAGCTGACGCTGACCGGCCCCGACGGCTCATCGGTATCGACTGGGGCTTGTAACCTGGAGGTACCAGGTTCGAAATCCGGGCGGGCTGGATATTTGTCATCGTGGTTGTGCATATACATTGCTCCAAACTGTTCAAAGGCTGGAGTGTACAGTGCTGTCCATGGTACTGTGCCCTATAAAAAAAAACTCGAAGTCATTCGAAATAAGAGTAGGGTATTGCCCCGGCTTCGGGCTTTATTCTGTCGCGATATTTCCATAATTGTGCAGAAATCGACGTAAAACAATATTCACACTGTACGAGCTGACGCTAGCTAATACAGTGGAGATGAAAAGAGTTTCGGTTGAGAAATCGCATTGGTGATGTCAAAATTATTAGCTTGAACCCTGCCCTGTAACAGTTTTCACTATAATACATAAACACTGATAAACATTCCATAAACGGGTCAGCTCTGCTACACTCTCAGCATATTAGTCTCTGCTACGCTACCATGCAAATACAAGCAGCAGTAACTGCTCATATAAAAGTAAGCAGTTACTGCTGTTTGCCCTTTCCTGTTCACATGGAAGGCTGCGTGATGTAACAGTGTGACGGAGCGTGTTTGAACTATATCGCCGTCACTTTATGTTCACCCGATAGCCGAGTCATGTCTGGAAGATGACAAGTTCAAATGACAAATTGACACTGAAGTCAGCTGATTCATGCGGGCGTACTAGGTAACACATCATCTATATCTACGGCAACTAAAAACTTGGACAAAAAACAAATATCTTAATTTCATTGTAATCATTTAAATTAGTATCAATTTGCATGATTAATTTTTAAGAGAGAGAGTTATAATCATTCCATTCCGTTACCACCCTGGTTAACCAACACCCGGATATGTTTAAATTCCTAATTAACAACCGTTGTAAAAATATATCAGATGTGGATTTCCCGAATTTCCCGTATTTTGCTTCAGAAACATTGTCTATCATATTCATGTACTCCCTGGGCGGATGAAGCATTCTGCTTGTATTGGAAAATTCATCCAAATACGAATTTACTGACTACTAAATTTGGATGAACATACTTGTGCTCCAATATTACATGACCTAATTCTGCAGGGTAAAACATTATTGACTACAGGAGGGTGTGTAATCCATGAGGGACGAAATATATTACTACATTCCATCTATTTATTATCTCGATATCACATCATAATCTTTGTCTAAGCATTAGATCTCGGTACATTTGTCCTGGTACTCAATTAGTATTTTATGAAATACTTAATATTACAATATTTCACACACTGCATGGCTCAAGCAAAATATTTATTTCAATTTCTTAAAATATCTTTTTTCTGTCTACAAAGCTGGATCCCAAACTAGGCTTAGTATTGATGTAGGAGCTAAGGAGACGAGAAAAGCGAGGCTTAAGCGAGGCTACATAAATTGAAGCGTGTTGTATTATAAACTATGCCCAGCGAAACGAGGCAAAAAGTTTCGAGGGCCAATAAATATTTATTTACAGCATGTCCTTCAGACAATTATTTATTTCATGAGAAAAAAGTCTCAAAATATTTATTTCAAAAATATTCAAGCCCCCCCCCCCCCTTGGAATTGAATGGTGCCCCCCTGAACGCTAGCAGCCTTCTGTATGCTTCATGGTTTCATTCTTACAGTTGATCATGTGCTATTGGTGTTACTATATTGGCCTTTTATCTAATTTACTTTCTAGGTAATTTCACCCCAGCAGCCGTCCCAGCTGCACCTTTACGTGATCTTCATCATCTCATTATCATAATAATTTCCCTGATCTTTCTACTGCATCTAACAATGGGTTGTGTTTCTTTACATTTGTAGGAGAAAAAAGCTTTGTCATTTTTTTCGGAGTTTTTTTTATTGGTGAATCACAAATGCGTTTGTCATCTACCTGCAGTGATTGTCATATCTGGGACATTATATTAAATAGCATTTCGTCGCCTCGGAGCTAAAGGATCCTATCTGCCACTCTGACGAGTGTCAGATAGGATCCTTTAGCTCCGAGGCGACGATTTGCTGCTGTAACTCAAACAACCGAATACATGAGTCGATCCAGGCAGCCTCTTGTAATGCTCATTACCACCCTTCTCATATAAGTATTAGCTCGATTACGTGACGGAGCTGTACGGGAATTCTGTTTAAAATATGCGGAATGGGACGACTGACGTCTAAAGTCGACCCCCGCATGCACTGCAAAAGTAAAATATTCATAGTGGCCTTAGACCTGTAACATAGCTAATCAAATGAAGCGAATAGAATTAACTAAGACATTTATGATAATTTCAAATTGGAAAAACCCTTTGGTCTCCATGGTTTATACAATATTATTTTAGCGCTTTAAGGATTAAGCTGCCTTTGCGCGATTGCAATTGCAATGCTTGCGCCTGTTACTATTTATATATGAAACCAGGGTCGATAATTAACCCTTGTCCTGCTATGCCCGGATATATACGGGGTTAAGGATGTTTCAGATCAATACAAATATTTTGATAAAATAGTTTTTAGTAGATGCTTAGTTGATCCAATAATTTAATTTTAGACATGGCCATTTTTCATAAATAGTAACATTTTTCGTCATTTGAAGCTGGAAATTGCGTTAGCAATTCCAGCTTCAAATGACGAAAAATACAATTGAAGCAATTCAGCAGGACAAGGGTTAGGGAGGCTCATGTTCGCTGTATTTGATGTCTGAAGGTTGCGTTCATCAGCCGAATACATCGTCGGAGTTTAGCATCTCCCATCCTGGGGACACCCGCGAGTGAGTTCCCAAGTTCTCGGAACTTCAAGTACCTAAATTTCTTGTTTTTAAAATTTAAGTAAAAATAAACAGAACGTTGAGTTATTTCCGAAATTAAATCTCATCCTTGGGCTATTTCTCGTTTAATACTAACTGGTAAACGCGCAACACAAAATTTACGTCATTCTATGGACATGTTGACACATAAGCGTATAGGCCTAGCCATTTCAAGGAGCCAAAATAAAAATGAAGATTTCGGCCTGATTGCGTCGCTTTATTAAAAATAAGAATGAAATTAAGTTTATGGAGATAGGACTGACTTTTTAGGTATACAATATTTTCCCATGAAAATTACACGGTAGTCGCCGTGTGACTCGACAAAAGTCCTTGCAAAATTTCATGCAAATCGGTGGGCCAGCGTTACAGATGTTGGGCCAGCAGGAATCCAACATTGGTTCAATGCTTCGTGCTGGCTGTGCTAACTTTCGCTGGACTGGAAAAATATTGGGCCATCGTCTGCGACGCTGGCCCAACATTGAACCACCACATTAATGTAAGACAGTGGTGGGAATCGGGCGGCAGTCTCTACGCCTAAACCAGCATGTCAACATCAAGGGCTGGCAGATATATATTGGTATCGTGCCGCTCCCCTATACATGCACGAAGGGTTCAGCCAATGTTAGTCCAGCGTCGCAGACGGTTAGCCAACATTGACCTGATATTGGTTCCCGAATTTTATAATTAGACATATAAAAAATATAAAAAATTAAAGTCGAGGGTCGTGGGTCGATGGTCGTAGGTCGAGGGGGTCGAGGGGGTTTTCGAGATATCCGAAAGTCATTCTCCCATTGCTGTTTCAATGTTGTTGGCCACCGTCTCCGACGCTGGCCCAACATTGCAACAGCATCGGGTGAATGCCCAGTGTTTGGTGGGCAAGTGCGAGGGGATCGAGGGGGTTTTCGAGATATCCATTATACAAATATATCGCGTTTGTGGACTTTGCTTGTGAAACCCCCACACGGGCCGCCCATCGACTCCCCCGGACTGTGGGAAACTGGGTTTGGCCGATCAATTAAAGCCTACTCAACTTTTCATTTTTTTTGCCTCTGCCTCTGTCAGGATGGCATCTTTTAGCTGCCAACAGAGTGAATAATGTCAGAATCATGGACACAACAGCTATGTCCATTATAATAGAAGAAATAAAAACTTATTAATATTATGACAAAGGAAATATATCTTGTATATATTTGTATAATTTTAGCGACCGGGAATTAAATCGCATCTATTTTGTCTAGCTTTCCCGCTCTAGCACCTCCGCGGCCTGACTCTCTGTCAACGAACAATGCTTTGTAGGACATGATCATGTTAAGGATTTGTGCGCCTCTGAGCGTGGTCCTTTAGAAATTTTTAGATGTTTCTTGGATTGCTTGATTTCTTGCTTGCTTGCTTTATTGCTTTCTTGCTTGCTTGATTGATTGATTGATTGATTGATTGATTGATTGATCGAATGATTGATTGATTGATTGATTGATTGATTGATTGATTGATTGATTGATTGATTGATTGATTAATTAATTGATTGATTGATTGATTGATTGATTGATTGATTGTTTGATTGATTGATTGATTGATTGATTGATTGATTGATTGATTGATTGATTGATTGATTGATTGATTGATTGATTGATTGAAAGATTAGCTTATTAATTGATTGATTGATCGATCGATTGATTGATTGATTGATTGATTGATTGATTGATTGATTGATTGATTGATTGATTGAGTGAGTGAGTGAGTGAGTGAGTGAGTGAGTGATTATTTGAAACATGTGCATGTATTGGCAGTCGATGTATTAACATCTTCTGTGTGACAGAACCAGTTAATCCCCCCGTTAATCAGTAGTAATCTACGCTGTGAGTACATACACTACTTTGGTCAATATAATACCATTTTATCTCGAATCATCTATCCAGTCTGTCTATTATTTCTCATGAGTCATTTATGGAGGCAAAGAGCGCGAGAAAGAAGCGTCATATCGTATGTGTGCCTGCAATCAGTGTACCTGTATGTCACATTTCGTAAATAAGTTTTTGTTGAGCGACAGGTCTGTCCACATTAATCCCGTAGCAGAGCAGAGTCACATATGAGTAATATAATAATATATCATCTATATAAATTCTCCGTCTATCAGGTTCATGTGTGCCGTATATCGCACATTGGCATCATCTCATACACCTCATCCTGTAGAGACTTCAGTTGTATTCGTTCTCATTCGTTCTCACTCACACTGAATGCGATGGGGCCTTTTCCACCTATTTGAGCACCCCTCTCCACGCGACTCCCAACTGTCGGCCCCTCCCCTGAATTTCAAACTCTGCCCAAAATTATGAAAGTGGTACATGTAGAACAAATATAGCTTTTATTTCAATAAATATGTTACCCATACATTTCTAATTCAAGTATGTCATAGCATACATATTTTATCATAAATAGAGACACATATAACGTTCTGAATTATTTTCTTGACTTTATATGAGCACATTTAATCTTGAAATTACGTATTATTTTTCAAAATGAAACCACATATTTTGTGTGCGTTTTCGTTCATAAGTAGATAATTAGGGGGATTATATCGACGTAAAATCACAAGAATAAGAGTTTAGCCACTGTTTAAACTGTTTTTCATTTATTATCTTATGTTATCTCCCGTTTTACGCTCTAATTATTCAATTTGCAATCAGAGGTGGCAATATTTGACTGTATAATCCAGTTGTACACACTCTATAATTTTGTGATAGGCTGTACAAATAACATTTCACAGATGGCAAGGACACAGTGCTGCCTCAACGTTGGGCCATTATCATCGACGCTGTCACAATGTTAGAACAGCGTTGGCCAAGTTCTCGCATCGCTTCGCGTATACTGTCACTTGGCCTGATGTTCCTAGGCCAGACAGTGCAGTCTGATTGCCGGCGCTTTGCGATTAGCTTTGATTTGAGGTTAGGGGGTGTCGCACGAGAGGCACGTGTGGCCTCCTGGAGTGGGGTCCCAAATAGGTGGACACAGGCTCATATCTGGCAGGGTGTAGTGCGAAGTACACCCTGCACGCAGGATGATACACCTAGGCTGGACTCATAATTAAATCCGCATTTTATTACTTTAGATATCAAATCACAAGAAAAACTATAAATGTCTGTATCTCATCGGTTTTAGCCGTTTATATACACTGTGAATAAGTAAGTTTCTCGGTGAGTGAGTGATTAGTTGTCTTACTTTCTGCGAAACATAGCTGTAATCACGATAAAAAGAGCCAGAAGAAGGCTAAGAAATGAAACTGTCCCTGTTCTTTATCATGTTTATATTGCACAGTTACGGCCTACCACAGGCAGCATTGGGCCAGTATACTCGTAAGAGCGTAGGCTTCGGATAGGTCGAGATGGCCACCTCGACCAATCCGAAGCCTAATACGATATACTGTTACTTGTACGAATATCTGGACCGACCGAAATTCGAATCCGGCTGCGAGTCAATCCAAAGGAGATAAGACTGCCGGCATGCTCAGACCCAATGCTGCTGTGTAATTAATCAATCAATCAGCATTTGTTGTTTTACCTTTGAGCAATAGTTCACCTTTGTCATGATAGGGCCTGTATAATATACAGTGCTGCAAACTGGTCAAAGGAATAGAGTGTGCAGTGCAGTTTAAATTGGTACATTGCACTATTAAAAAAACCTTGAAGTTATTCAAAATGAATAGGACATCGTACCGACTTCGGGCTTCTTTCTGTCGCGATATTGCCATGATTGTATATAAAGCGACGTACAGCAATGCTCACTCACTCACTCACTCACTCACTCACTCACTCACTCACTCACTCACTCACTCACTCACTCACTCACTCACTCACTCACTCACTCACTCACTCACTCACTCACTCACTCACTCACTCACTCACTCACTCACTCACTCACTCACTCACTCACTCACTCACTCACTCACTCACTCACTCACTCACTCACTCACTCACTCACTCACTCACTCACTCACTCACTCACTCACTCACTCACTCACTCACTCACTCACTCACTCACTCACTCACTCACTCACTCACTCACTCACTCACTCACTCACTCACTCACTCACTCACTCACTCACTCACTCACTCACTCACTCACTCACTCACTCACTCACTCACTCACTCACTCACTCACTCACTCACTCACTCACTCAAACCAAATAAATCTATTTCATGTACTTAAGTACTTAAATAAAATAGTACTTAAGTAATTAAATGAAGACATTCAATACGTAATGTGCATGCTCGACTTAAACTGCATTATTCATCCATTAGATAAAAACTCTTCATTAAAACTATACCACCTATAAAAAAGAAATGGTACTGCGCTGATATGCGTGCGACTATTATATTCCTAAGGGATACCAAAACGTTACTTAGTTAACAATTACCCAATACCTAATTTGTACAATTTTGTTATTTCCATATAATAATGTTATATAACTTCATTACCATCATGATCTACAGAGAAATTGAATTAAAATAAAAAAAAAGTGTACAAATCAATCACAAAAAAACGTCTAATCCTTACTATACAGTACGGAAATAATTCCATTAACCCTAGAACTAGACAATATTCCACATACATTTCATAAATGTCATAAATAGCTTGACAAGCTATCTATTTCCGATTCCTTCGAGTAATAGCTAGGTCTGCAACCATTATAAATACCTTAACTATTTTAATCCGAGCATCGAAACGTGAGCCCTCAAAATCAGTTATCATGGACATAGAGACATCTGGTGAATTGTTTACCTGTGGAAGGTAAAAATATCCTCCATCTATCGGTTGGGGTGTCATGGCGATAGACCGGGGAAAACGCTTTTGGCCAAACTATTAATTTGAATTTTGATGTAGCGAGAAAAATACCAAGAAACGAAATAATATTTCGAGATAGTTTTTGTTGATTATTGGTATAATTATACAAAAAATTGTACATACAGGAGCGAGAGGTGATGAGCACTTATGTGAGGCCACCGCACTTAAGATAAAAAAACAAGCATTATGATAAAATCCAAGAAGGCTTGTGTTAAAAAAGATAATAGTAAGTTAAAACAATTAAAATAAGCAAAAAATGCTCCAAGTATAAATGTACTTATTAATAATAATAAAATGCCCAATAGTTGCAAAAAGTTTACTAAAAATTGCTATTGGTTTCTTTTTTGGTTCTCTACATTCATTGTCGATTGTTTCCATAATTTATGTATATTTTTGTTAATTTGCGTATCGGTTAAGGCGCTATCCTAGATTTTAAAAATACTTTCACTCGAATGTCACTTAACCCTTCCTTTACCAATTTCACATTTATGCGAAAACAAATCCGCATGTGTGCATGTATTATTTGCAATGGAGATATTTCATTAAATGTGTGGTTGAAAATCGTCAAGCAAAATGGTCAGTGACATGGACGCAATGTTCTCTTGCATTTTTATTGTTTGCGATGTGTGCATGCGCATAGCTATAACCTGTATTGTGCCCAGGGGCTACCTCAGTTCACTCGTGTCACCAGTGTCTCTCTCTCTACTTCAGACACTCACTGATAACTCCTTTGAAATAATACTTAGACTCATTGACACATTTCATTTCTTCCTGAATAATATTCCTTTGTTCCTTCGAAATAATTTCATTCCCTCAAATCAAAGCAATTCATTTGATTCAGTGTCTACTATAGACACCTTTCCCAATAGCAACACGCCACACACTACAGTGACTAAAAGCTGAACTATTTAGTTGGGAGTCCTGTCACACTTCTATAAGAACACGTCACACAGTGACTAAAACTGAACTATTTAGTTGGGAGTCCCGCTTATGCGTAAAATCGTGCAAACAGTGTATACAATATTGATAACACAGGCATACAGGTTTTGTACTCTCACGTCCATCACGCCCACAATATTCGCAATGAAATAGTTAACTTGAGATATTTATGATTGTAAATATTTATTATGGTAAATATGTCCGTACCGTAAGGGTTGAATAAATATTTTAATTACTCAGCAAAATATCACTTTTTGGCGAAAAAATGTTTGTTTGGTTTTGTTAATATAACTTAAATTGTTTATGAGACAAATAGTATATAGTAAACACATTATATTGACCCGATGTTGATGGTCCACCGTCTACGAATTTTAAAAGTCATAATGATGGTCTCTTGCTATATGTTTTTTATCTTTATATACTGTGCTTTTATGGCAAATAAATGCTATGCTACGACGCTGTCCCAACATCAAATTAACATTAGGTCAAACATTGTGTTTGTAAGATACATGTACACGGTCAAGTCTTAGACGGGTAATACAGTCCAAGTGCGGGGGTAAAACACGTATTCTTCAAGTTTAGATTCGCTTTTCTGTGTACATTTTGTTATCAAGTATATCGTGCCTTTTTGCTTACACCTAGAAACGATCCTAGTATCCCCTGGGGTAAAGAAACACATTAAGCTCCACTCAGTTGACATTTGATCGCATGGATCATTTAATTGTATAGATCTGCACGGATCATCAAGAGATTAAACCTTTTTATACCGGGTCCTAATACAGGTTAAGGTCAGATTACCCTTTAACTGCCAGGTTTATCTGAATAATTAATATATCCCTGGGAAAATAAAACTGTCTAGGCCTATTTCATAAACTTACAAGGATAAAATAATGTATGTTAGATGTATTTAAAGATGTTTTATGTGCACTGGAAGGTTTAATGAGCCTCAGAAACATACATAACTCGCTGTCCACTGATCAAACTTCTCATTATACATTATACATAAGACGCAGATATTTGTTTTCAGTGTTTTTGTATTTGTGCTTGATTTGAACTTGATTTATTTTCATAATCCATTAGATCAACATCTTTTGTTGACATTGTTAATGATCATGATTCGAGCTTCTTATCATGATGGAATGACTTAGTTATTTAACCCTTTAACCGCCGGTGTCGCATATATACGGATTTTCATTTTTTATCAGCACATTATGTACCACCTTTTGGACATGTTAAAGATAAAATGTGACATTAATCAGCAATATTTGAAAACAGTTGACCTCATTTTGTCAAATCTTAATAATTTTCACTCACTTGAAGTTGTGGATCGCGTCAGCGAGACACAACTTCAAGTGGGTGGGAATTCAGATTGAATAATTTGGCGGTTAAATGGTTAATTAGTGAACAAATGAGTTTTAGGCCACCTTTGTGTAACAGCAAGCTAAACTGGGTCGGAATAACCTCATGAGGATGTTGTGATGGTTCAGATGGCACAAGATACGAAATTCAAGTTTATGCCATGCATTGAGCTACCCATAATAGTGGATCTGCATGATCAAACAGGAAAAGAACATGTTAATTCTTTGAAACCAGAATACAAGAGCGAGAAAAGTCTGACTTGACAGGACTGGTATGTTTTGTTACGTTGGCGAGCTATGCCCAGCAAACAGGATATCTAGATCCTAGAGTTGGTTTGCCTGCCGTCTGCGATTCCTAGGCCAAGAGTTCAATTCTATTCAATTCAATTCAATTCAATTCAATTCAATTCAATTCAATCCAGTTTATTCACTGTACAAGATACAATATTAATAACAGTTTGATAACATATACAGATAACATAAAATTATATACATGAGGCACATAATAATAAGTAATAAAAAGTAAATGTACACCTGGGAGAGAAGCTAAACAGGATCCTTTGCTAGTAGTTCCCACCCAACATATTTTTTCAATTTCCACCAGCCCTTTATAATAAGATGATTATGACAACCGGCAATTACAACACATACATTTGAAAAAAACCATGACCAGCAATCACTACTGACAAAACTAGTATTTATTTTTTCAAACATAAGATGCTTTAAACTGGATATAAAAGCAGAGTAATTAGTAATATGACGTGCATTAGATGGTAAAGAATTCCACATAGGAACTATTCTATTGAAGAAGCTACTTTTGAAGCAGTCTGTACGACACAAGGGTGGTACAATAAAAAAATCCAGAATCAAGAGAGTTACGAGTGGAGCATCCACCATCAGAGAAAAAAAATAACAAAATCGTTAACATCAACATCATAATTACCGTATAAACACTTCCAGAAGAAAACAATATCAGTATATTCACGACGCATAGTTAAAGGTAGAATGTTCGTCATTAGTAGTCAATCTTTATAATCTACTTCAGCATAGTTAAAAACATATCGGGTCATTGACCTCTGAATTTTCTCTATATTTTTTTTTTATATTTTTACGACTAGTGCCACTCCATACTACAGCACAATATTCCAGTAATGGGCGTACTAGTGAACAGTACATTATATAATTAGTTTGTGAAGATGCATGCCTTCCTAATGTACGTTTAATTAAACCACTTATACGAGCTGCTTTGCTTATAGTGTTGTCTATACGATTATTCCAAGAAAGTGACCTTGTTAATATAACTCCCAAGTCGCGTATCTCGTCTACTCTTTGTAAGGGTACACCATTCATAGTATAATCGAACAAAATAGGATTTTTAGATCTAGTAAAGGAAATTATATAACATTCAATAACATTGAAATCCATTTGCCACAATTGTGCCCATTTGTACATTGAATCTATATCAGATTGAAGTTCTATACATGATTGTCGACTCAGAATTTTCTTTGAACTTTTGAGGTCATCCGCAAATGGTGCGACTTTGCTAAATCTGGTACAAAGTGGTAAATCGTTAATGTATAATAAAAACAAAAGGGGTCCCAGTATAGACCCCTGTGGAACACCTGAAGTGACTGGAAGCCATTCAGATAGTGATCCAGAAATAGATACACGTTGTTTTTTTGTCCTGTGAGATAGGACGTAAACCATTTAAGTAAACTACCATTAAAACCATACACTTTCATTTTCTGTAACAGTAAATGATGTGGTACTCTGTCAAACGCCTTAGAAAAATCTAAATAAAGGGCTTCCACTTGACCAGAGTTATCGATATGTTGGCCTATCTCATAGAATACCTGTGTAAGTTGAGTTACTGTAGATTTTCCCTCCATAAATCCATGCTGATTTTTATAAATACTGTCACCTATGACTAACATAATATGGTTATGTATACATCGTTCAGCTACCTTACTAACAATAGAGGAGAAACATTTCATAGTCGGTGGGCTGATATCTATGAATTTGAATTTCGCCTAACTCTCATGACAATTATGTTTCTTGGTCTCATTTTGAAGATAAATATATTGCTTTTAATTTGAGACCGGGTAACCCTCTGAGAAGCCGAATAGATACCTACCCTCTGGTATCAGAAAGTAATGAGAAATAGTGTTTTTTAATTTTTTCACAAGGTAAAATTCGGGTTTAATTTAAACAAAATGTATTAATTCTAACATAAATTGATGCTGAACCATCAAAATATGGGGCATTTTTTTTAAGTGAACTTAAATTTTACTATATAGACCCTTTAACCTCTAGGGGTTTGATATTTTTGACTTCTTAAAAAACCGTATACCATGTCAAATTAAAAGGATTTTTCAGATAACCCCATGCAATGTCATACCTTGTCATATACCCTATATTTTTTTACATTATTACATCGGACAAAAATGTCAAAGAAGGTTAAAATTGATCAAGATATCTGCGTATATAAAAATAGATAAGTGGTAAAATAACTTACATATACTGTTTATTTGAAAATGGTAATACTGCAAATTACATGTTTATGCACGAGCTCATATGTATTGATAAAATTACATTTGGTATATTTATGTATACATGTATATAAATAAATTGATGTTAACCCTTTAAGCGCCAAGTCGGGTGGAAATTTGTACCCACTTGAAGTTATGTCCCGCTATCTCATAACTCACACAATGTGCGTTGATAAAAAAAAAACAATAATAATAGTCGTGATTTATGATCAATCGGTTACATTATTTTTAAAAGTAAATTGAGAAAAAACAACTAACGACATATGAAATTTAAGAGGTATCATGTTTTAATGTGAGAATATGGACTGTTTTGTGAGGATAAAACACCCTATGCGTAAGTGTGGTATTGGGATGATTGCTAATAGTAGTACTTTTCACCCCCATCCGGGGAGGGTCACAGGGATCTGTTTTGTCTGTCGCATGCTTTAAGACAGCATGCCTCCGCGAGTCTGGTCATAATCTTCTGGCGGATTGCTAGTGGCGTACCCTGGTTCCTCCGTTCGACAACGGCGCTTGTGGAGCTTCCGTATTAGTGCAGACGCTGTCAGCAGTGCAGGCACTGATGTTGGTCGTGGTAGCCTTGAAACAACTGGCAATAGAGTGTTAGACATTATGTGTCTTACGTGGGATGTATTGAGTTAATAACCCTCAGGTATTGTTACTTTGAATACTATCTGACCCGAGGATAGAGGAGCTGTGCGAAATGAGTTTCATCATTAAATTGCATACAATTGGCTACAACTTTTTTATTGTATTACAATGCCACTTAAATTACCAATTGTGCCGAAAAATGACGCAAAGCAATAATTTACTACTACCAATGTTCAAGTGAGAACCATTATGTCATTTTACCAACAATATTTTGTGCTACAATGTTAGGTATTGGCATTAAATCGACAGAATATAATATTATCGTTTAATATAATGCACAATAATTGCGGAATATGACAATATAATGTCAGGATATAGTTTCATATTTTCGAAATGTGATATTGTGATGACAGCATATGGGATGATACATGAGAATACTCTGGACTATAGTTTGGACTATAGTTTGCCAAATGGATTGGTATGTCAGGATTTGGCATTACAATTTTGGGATATGGTATATTAGGGCTCTAATAAATAAAGCCCTATAATGACAAGTTGTATCGCCATGGGGCTCAGATATGACAATATACTGTAGTGTCAGTATATGTCATTATAATACCAGGAATATGACAATATGCTGTCGACATAATACATTATAATGTCAATAATTATGTGCAATTGCAATGTCAGGGTATGACATTATGATAATAATAATATAATAATAATGACATTACAATGTCAGGAAATAAAGTTGACTTCTGTCAGGATGCGGCACAATATTTTAATATATGCAATCTAACCCATAAGTCAGGATATGGCAATTTTATATTGGGACATGACAGTATGATATAAAATAAATGGGAATAAAAATAAAAAAAGAATGGCATCAATATGCTGGTATAGCATTTCGATATATTGCATTGTACATGTATTTTTAAAATTTGATAATTGAATGTTATGATAGTTAATTATATATCTAGGAATAGTTAATTATTAATTTTGTGATAATTTTACAGTATAATATCAGGATCTGGCAATGCCAGTACAAAGTATTCTAATTTTATAATAATTAAAGCCTTAAATGAGCGGATATTACACAATAATGTCAGAATATATAACATCATGTTGTCAAGATTATCTTCATTGTCAGGATATGATATTTTAGGTGTTGAGAAAATGACAGTTTATCGAATGAAATTTTTTTATGTGTCATTTAATGTCAGGGTGCGATATTTTAATTTCAGCATTTGTTTTTGCAAGACAGGATATAGCTATATTATTTAAAAATCACTGCATTATACAGGAAATATCAGGATATGACAATATAAAGATGTTCTGGATAGCCTATTTGGCAGTACTCGGCTCTGAGGGATATTCTGTCTACGATATGGCATGTTACCCATGTCCAGTATATGACAATATGATGTCGGTATATGTCATCTTAATCACATTTTAATATTCACATGTCATCAAAAGTTAGGATTTGGGAGCATATTTTCAAAATATGGAGCTATAATCCCAAAATACGACATTATAATATTTAGATTTGACAGCGCAATGTAAAAATATAAAATTACAAGTATGTTATGATATCCATACATTGCACCATAATGACAGTATTTCATGCATATGGGGATATAATTTCAGGATATGATATTATTTTGTCAAGATAACATTTTGTATTGTTGGGATATATCATAATAGCAGCAAAATATGCCAAGATGTTATCCTACTTTTAGTGTGGGACTATGTCGTGATCTGTTATGTAGATTATGTTAATCCGTAATAGGCTTTTCTATATGCTTGATAAATATTACATACACCCTTTAAATACTGCGTATCTCCGGGTTGCGGTTCAGCGTATATGGTTATTAACGGTTAAGGCAATTCGTGGGTAGGCCTAATCATTATATCCCGCTGATGAGGTATTTTACATCCCAGATTACCCTTTTCACTCCAATATATTTCATATGTTTCACACAAATTACAAGCTTTCTTTCTTTCTTTCTTTTTTTTCGCATCAGGAGCGGTATTTGTGAACATGAGTGTTTTTCTAAGAAAACAAACGATTAACATAATTATTATTTCCCTGTTTCTGATACATTTGGATAGGCCTACATATGTGTGCACGATTAAATTAATAACCAAATTATTTTGGTTTATATTTTTTATATTGACTAATTTTATTCTTGAAAACTGAATTAGCGCTAGGCTATCCAAATGTACATATCCGCTTGTTCTTCTATTTTCTCCAGGCCGGTGCACGATTTTTAGAGCTACCAGGGAATATTGTACCTCCTTTCAAACTAGCGACGAAGCGCATGAAGGGGGTGGAGTTTTTTACCCCTCACCCTTAGTTCCGGGAAGCCTCATGTAGATTAACAATTTGGGTTGTACGTACCACCATTCAAACTTATTTTAATGATATTCTTGAACAAAGTGGGCACCAGCAGACTAAATGGCATAACATACACCGATTTATGTGCTCATGGCTTTAGTAATGATCGTTCAAGTAGTCATTACAAGTGGTTCTAGCTAGACAACAATTGAAGGTGTTAGAACATATTAAATATCATACCCCTATTTCAAAGGGTCTAGAAAATAAAATTAAATCTTATTTAGAAAATGACACCTTTTCTACGAATCAGCATTAATAATTATGTTACAATAAAAAAAATCAATCTGAAATAATTTTAAATATCATCTTTTGGTTCAGATACCAGAGGGTCGATGGTATCTATATATCTACAAGCTACTTATTTTTGACAATTTTTTCACAATAATTTAGCCCTTTGGTCGTCAAATCTATTTAATCGTTTTTAATTTTTATCAGCACACATAACTAAAAAAATAACAACACACTTAATGATGTGTTTTGAAGTAAAATAGAAATAACTTAAAGCAGGTCCAAATTAAACTTTGTGCTCAAAGGGTTACATTTCTTTATATTTTATATATAAATATACTAAATGTACTTTTATCAACATTTATGAACTCATATGTGCAGCACAACATATAATATAACACAAAACTGTCATTAGCAGTATTATCAGTTTCAAAATATACAGTAAAAGTTTGGCTATTTCATCCCAACTCATTTTTGTCCTACGATGATATTTTGTTCCATATTAACCTTTTCAAGCATTTTTTGTCAATGTTACCTAGTCTAACTATGCACCATATATTTGACAAGGCATAAATGAGAAGGTATGACATTACACGGTGTTATCTGAACGATCCCTTCAATTTGATGTGCTATGGTAACACGGCTATTTTTAAGTAATCAAGAATATCAAACTTCTAGACGTTAAAGGGTGTTAAAAATACAATTCAACCTTATTTTAAACATTACGCCCTATTTTTTCGATTTCAAATCAATGTATGTTACAAATAATACACTATTATTGAAATAAACTCGAATTTCAGATTCAGGTACCAGAGAGTAAATACCTATTCGGCTCTAACTTATTTCTTTCGGTCAACTTTTCAGAGGGTTACCCGCTCTCAAATGAAAGGTAATATATTTATCTTTAAAATCAGCCCAAGAAACATAATTGTCATGAGAGTTAGGCGAACTTTGTTATTTAGGCCCCTTTTGAAATATAACCCACCGACTATTCAGTATTACAGGTGATATATCATTAGGGCCTCATGATTTGTTCAAATTAAGTTTCTGCAGTATACCAGTTACAATTGTGGAATTAAGGTCTGGGTGTGGATCAGTATCGTGGTCATTACCAGTAGCATTTAAAGGGTTACTAAATGTTGAATGAAAGTATTCGTTAAAAGCACTAGCTTGTGCATCGGCGCTTTATAATTTTACGCCATTATAAATCATATCTGGCGGTATTTTTAGTGAGAGAAGACAACACATTGCTATTTTCTTTGTTAAGGTTTATTCCGACATGTTTCGCTTATAGCTTCATCAGGGTATGACATTGACACACACAACAACTTGGTTTTGTTAGGCCTAAAGTATTATGACATCATAATTTGTTGCTAGGATACCACTTTACGGTGAGTGTGAACAGTGAAACAGATATCTTTTGTGACGTTATACATGTAGTAGAGGTAGTCCAGCAAAATGTTTAGTCTAAACGAATCAACATGATATTAATTTAAATTAACAGTTTTTTAATAGTATAAATGTTTTGTCTAATCCAATAGTAAATGATTGTCGTTTTATTGATTCCAGGTGTGCGGACGAGTATGCGGAGTTACAGCGTTGGTGCGGATGAAATACAAATATATGGACAAAAATAGTCGGGCTTCTCTATGTAGTTTTGAAGTTGGTCTATGGTGGCAATTTTTACGTTATGGGTAACTGGTGTCCGCTCCGCACGCGGCGGTGCGGCAGCGCACACCCGTAGTGGGTCCGCGTCGCCGCCCCGCCGCATGCCGACCAGGCACCACGACCACTGGCAGGGTACATCAGTTTATGTTGTTTATTCTTTGAGTTTAATAAAACATTTACATTTTATGTTCTTTATTTTTCCATTATTCCACATTCTATTTCTTTATTTTGATACAAAAAACACAGCAATAAGCGGGGTGGGGTGTCAGTGTCTGACTAGGTGACTTGCGGATTACATCATCATGTGCGGATGGCCTGCCCGCGGAGCAGAGGGGTGGGTAGGGTGTTTCATCCCCCCCCCCCCCCACTCCGCCGACAGGTCCTCCGCACACACTTGATTACGCAGAGGTCATAATGTGAGTGTGAAATGTGAAAAACAAAATAATATCATATTTATTCTAAAAACAAAAGCGAAACGCTCGATAACGAGATCACAAGAGCTTTACTTAGTGAGCGGGGGTGATCAGGCCAGGTGCGTCCGCGCGGGTTGCACCGGCGCGGAGGAGGGTGAGTCCTTCGCACCAATGCAAACCGCGCCAACGCTTCCTGCCGTCATGAGTATAAGGCACAGCTTCAAGCTTTAATGTTCATCTCTTTGCCAGAGTTACAGTCTATGCGGTATCACATGGGTCTGTGATGCGGGGTGGTCACAGGTTGATATTTTTTAAGAAATGTATCTACAGACAAGTCTGTTTGTGACGGCGGGAGTCATGTTATAAATTTTATTTACACAGTCAAAAGGGTAGGTAGGCGTGGAAAAGTTCGTTTAGAGGGTTGCGTCTTCTTCGGGTAGACTTCTTGTTAGCCCTGGCAGTTGTGATCGTACAGGATCTCTTCCTCAGGTGCTGGGTCTGCGGCAGGTGCGGGGGGCGAGACATTCATGGCTTCATCCGGGTGGACACCAAGGGTTCCGTAACCCGCACCAGGCATCCCCACATGGCCCGTATCGAAGCTCGTTGACGTGGATGTCTGGTACGGGTCGAGTCTTAGGTTGATGTCCACCGGGTCCCTGCTTGGTATGTGGTCTGCCATTAGCTTGTTTAGGTCCCTGATGGTTGTTCTCCATTCACCCGCTGCGTTACGCAAGACCACTTTGTTGCTGTCCCTTGCGTATGTGATCTCTACCGAATGGGTTGTCTTTTCTTTGTACTCGTCCAGTGTTATTTTCTTCTTTTCTGTGGCTGTTTGGGTGATAGCATCTGATGTAACATGTGGGTCGGTGCCAGTACCGATGGAGTTCCTTCTGCTGCTGTCCGAGTGTCTGTGGCGTTCTTGTCTGACAGAGTGCGTTGCCTTAGCGTCGTGTTGGGATGGTTGCTGTCGTTCACTGCTTCTTGGGGGTTCCAGCGGGAGTTGTTTCTCCTCGTGTGAGAGGTTTGGCGGGTGGTAGGCGGTTGTTTCCTCTGCCCTGCTTATTTCTCCTTCTTGTTGTAACTCCGCAAGGTCAGTGTGCGGAGCTCGACTTTTCAAAAGCAGGATTTTGTATAGCGCCCTCCGCCGTGTTTCTTCATCCTCATTTGTTGATGTTTCTGTACTTGTTTCTTTGTTTGCCGGGTCCCTTGGTTTAGGCAGTTTGACTATCAATCTCTTGCGAGCTGGGTCCGGTTCGTTTGCAGCTGTTCGTTTTGCTCCCCCATCCGACTGCCACTTACTCGGCGTGTGATGAGCCTTATATGTGTGTCTCTCTAAGTCGCGCTGACGGTTACTGGCATATTCGCACATATCACAGTAAACAAGTTGAGATGTCCCTTCACCGTGTACCTCTTGTGCGTGTCTCTTCATGTTGCACTTTTTTAGAATTTTATCACACTCTTCACATTGATAGGTCGCCATGGTTCTGGTGTGTGGCACCTCGTGTCCGCTTTATATATCGATGTGTATGCTGTGTTGTACGCTCCGTGTGCACGTAGGGGTGGGGGGCCATCAGCCAATCACAGTCCTCGTGGCGACAGGGGGCGGTTAGTAGCAGGGTGGGTGGCGGGGGTGTATATGGTATGACCTGTTATCTCTTGGTGTACATTCGTGGTGTGTATGTATTTCGTCTCCTGATGTAAGATCTATTTATAGAATTTTGTAGTCTTTGATGGCTCTGCAGATTGCGGAGTGTTGGAAATGTCTGAATGAGTTTCTGGCAGTGATGGATAGTTGGTAATGGCTATCACTGTGTTTGTTCATACCCCATTGTGGGTTTTCCAAGTTTAGAATTTCTATCCATGATTTCTCTTTCACAAGGCGTTTGAATGTGTCTGTTTCAAAATCCAAAATTTTAAAAGTCCAATTCTCTCCTCCGCATTCGCTATTAAAGTGTATTGATACGGAGCTCACTGTATTTCTATTCCGAATGTCTCCGATGTGTTGTAGCAGTCTTACACGTAGTCTGTTTCTAGCTTGTCCTACGTATATTTTATTGCATATTCCGCATTCAATAGCATATATTAATCCAGACAATCTGCATGTTCCCGATCTAGTGTAATAGTTTGTACCATTACTTGTGATGTCCATGCGGAGGTGGTCCATACATAACTTGCATTCCGTATGCGGTGTATTTGTGGCTTTTTAGAAAAGTCCTGATTGTAGGGAGTTAATCATTGATTCTATCTCGTAGATTATCGTTTCTGGCATACGTTCTATGTGATCTCTGAAGTTATATTGGCATTTGGAGCAGCGTATAGTTATTCTGTGTTTGCACCATACCGGGTAGATAGCAGTATTTAGACAATCCCTTTCATGTGGATGGGTTTTTAGTTTTAAGGTTCCATTCCTGTATTTGCGGATGAGGTCGTGTGGGCTTATTAGTTCGTTGTGCAATTCTGGTTCCTTGCATATGTGGCAATATATTGCGTATTTATTATGTATTTGCTTGCAATTTTGTACCGATCTGTATCCCATTTTGGTTTCTGGTGACTTGCTTAGGAGCGCTCTGCCATTGGATAGTGGGTGACAATTTACACAGTAGTTGCGATCTATATCGATTTCCGCATCACGTATGTTGAGGTTGTGCTCCGTTTGGTCAATCGGTTTCTTCGATTCGATACATGCTTGGACAAGAATGTCTCTCAGATTTTTGTCTTTTTTGAGTGAGATTATTATTTCTACATTTAAATTGGAAGTGTGTTTTTCTATCGTTTTTTTGATGTCTTCTGCGCCTGGATGGTAGGTTACGACACAGAATATCTTTTTCTTGTCAGTTTCTTTCTTATTCGTTGAGTTGGGGTTTGTAGTCAATAGTTTCTTCCTATCCAGGTTCTTAACGGATATGATCGTTTTGTCAATTGGTGATGCGGAGTATCCTCGTTTGATCATTGCTGTGCGGAGTTTATCCGCATGTGTAAGGTATGTGTCTGTTGAGGTGCAGATGCGGCGTAAGCGTAGGCATCGGCTGTCGGCTATGCTCAACTTCTGGTGCAATGGGTGGCAGCTATCCATGCGTACATATAGGCGTTTGTCCGTTGGTTTAATATAGGGTTCACTTATTATTTGTTCTTCCGCAATCGTTAGGGTGGTGTCAAGGAAGTTTACCCCCATTCCGTTTATGGTTTCCATTGTGAATTGTATTTCTGGGATTATGTCGTTCGCCACTTCTAAGATATATTGGGCATCACAGATTTCGTTGCGTTCAAAGATGCATATGATATCATCGATAAATCTACGCCATAGGATGATTTCTGGCAGTTGTTCGATTTTTTTCTCCTCAATCGTATACATGAAGATATTTGCATACGCCGGTGCCATTCGGGTGCCCATGGCGGTTCCCTGTGTTTGTATGTAGTGGTCGCCGTTGAATTTGAATATATTGTTCTCTAGTACTAATTGTGCTAGGTTTGCTACAGTGGTGTAGTCTGTGCTGGGGTCCAGTGCGGATCCTACTGTGCGGATGCTTTTTATTCCTAATCTCTGTGGGATGTTAGTATATAGGCTGGTGACATCCAGTGAAATTATTCTTGTATTTACCGTAGGTTTTATTTTGGCCAAATGTTGTAGGAGGTCTGTGGTGTCTTTCAGGAATGTTGGTAGTTTTAACATTAGTGGTTGGATTTTGTAGTCTACCCATGCAGAAATCCATTCGGTTGGGTGTCCATTCCCTGACATTATGGGTCTGCCTGGCGGGTTCGTTTTGCTCTTGTGTATTTTTGGGAGTAGGTAAAATTCTGCTTCACGCGGGTTTGTTTGGGTCATTGCTTTTTTCTCTGCTGATGTTATCAATCCTTTCCGGTTTAGATCTGTTAGACATTTTTCTATTAGTGTGCATGTGTGTGTCAATTTGCTATGTTCTAGTTTCTGGTAGTATGCCGACGACAGTTGTCGGTGTGCTTCTTGGATGTATAGTTGTCGTTCCCATAATACAGTGCCTGATCCCTTGTCTGCCGGTTTGATGATCCAATCCGTTTGTGATTTAAGATCTCTGATCGTTTTTCTTTCAGCGGATGAGAGGTTGTGTCGTGTATTCCTTGGTGTGATATTGTATAGGTCCGTGCGGAGGTTGCGGATGATGTTTGCTTCGGAGTCTTTGAGTGCGGAGACTCGGCTTGTCCACGATGAGGTGAATGGTCTTCTGATATTTTGGTATGCTTCCAAGTCGTTGTTAGTCCGAGAAGATTGTTTGTCACTGAACCATATATGGTTGGTTATTTTATTCAGTATTGTATCTACTTCTGATGTCCATTTGTGGTGGTCCCAGGCGCTCGGTGTTGGTATAAATTTGAGTCCTCTTTCCAGGAGTTTGAGCCAGGTGTCAGGTGCTTTCGAGTTCCCGATTATAAATGAGTTTTCAATCCTTCCTCCTTGACTGTCCATTTTTGTTCATATTAGTTCTCCGTTGTCTCAGGTTGTTTTTCTGGCTCGTTCTGTTTAGGTTTTTGTTTGGTTTTGTTTCTCCGCATCCTTGATTGTTCTGTGCGGTTTTCCCTTCTGTTTATTTCTGCCTTCTCAATGTTTTTCTTCCTTAAGCTCTGGGCTAATTCTTCTGTTTCTAATATGATTCTGCATTTCACGTTTATCACATATTGGGATGTGCTTTTAGACAGTACTTTTTCAAATCCTTCTAGTTCCCCGATTGATGCTATGCTGAGTTCACTATAGTGGAAAAGTAATGTTTCTAAGATTGATTTTTCTGCCTTGAATTGGATCTCTCTGATTGTGATTTCTAGTTGTGCATTGCCTCCTATCGGGTTGATTCGTCGTTGTAGTGATAGGCCCTTCGGTGTCCATTCATTTGTGATGCATTTATTGAGGAAATTGTGGTGGTGTCGAGCTCTAGTGATTTTGTTTGCATAGGTTCTGATTCCGCGGTAGGCTATGAAGATTGGTGAGGTTTTTGATATTTCCTTCTTGCTTTCCGCAATCAACCACAGGCTTACTTCTCGGGCGCTGATGTTTGGTAGTTTGATTATGTCGTTAAAGGCATAAGCTTCTTGTCTGGTTGTGATATCGGCATCCTCTGGGAAGTCCGGGTCTGGTGTTGATCTTATGTGTTTTATCAGAATATCTATCGGTGTTTTATGTAGCGCTCCTTTCAAGATTTCTGCATTTTCAGTTTGCTCTTGAGTATCTGGTGTTTCGGTGGTTGTTGGTTCGTTTGTGTTTCCCGCTGTTGATGTTTGGATGTTTTCAGTATCTCCTGTTGAACTTCCGTCAGTGTTGATCCTGTTGGAATCCATAGTGTTATTAGTCTCTATTCTTTTCAAGATTATTGGTTCATTTATACTGTCCTTTCTTGTATTTTCAATATTGTTTGGCATAGGTTTTAGTATTTTACTTGATTTCTTTCCTACGGAGCTGTGTGAGGAATTACTACTTAGCGATGCTATTGATCTCCCTCTTTTAGTGCTCACTGGGTTTGTATCATAGTTAATGTCAACTATTTGGTTAGAACCTGTTTCACCGTTCATTGTACTCACATCATCACAGCCAGTATTCAGTGCGATCAGCTTGGTGGCCAGCTTGTAATTTTCTCATTTTCGGCCTCATTTGTGTAAGTTGTTGGAGGTGGTCTGTCTAATGTTGACGCCTTTTGTGTTTATTCATTGAAGCTTTGTGTATCTCTTCGGGTTGCCCCGGTTTATTCGGATAAATTTAGTGAGAGAAGACAACACATTGCTATTTTCTTTGTTAAGGTTTATTCCGACATGTTTCGCTTATAGCTTCATCAGGGTATGACATTGACACACACAACAACTTGGTTTTGTTAGGCCTAAAGTATTATGACATCATAATTTGTTGCTAGGATACCACTTTACGGTGAGTGTGAACAGTGAAACAGATATCTTTTGTGACGTTATACATGTAGTAGAGGTAGTCAAGCAAAATGTTTAGTCTAAACGAATCAACATGATATTAATTTAAAAATATTCTGCCCCTCCAGTGCGCTTAGCCTTGCGATGAGCTTTTAATTTCTCTGTTTGTAGCTGACGTAACTCACTATCTACCCAGGCCGGACCAGAATTATTTTTTACTATACGCTTAGGAACATTTTTGTCAATAGCATCATTAACAAGATGGAGCCACTCTGACCACGCATCATCTACACTGTTTGCCAACTGTACTGTTAACAAAAGGTTAGAATAAGTGAGGTCATCAATTAAGCCATTAACATTAGTGTGTTTATACTGTACATCAATCAAGATGTATCTCGTGTATACTTAAACCTTTCATAAATTGAGAAACTAAGAACAATATGATCAGACATAACAGATGTATCACATTCTTCAATATTAGAAAACAGATGAGGCGTATTTGTGATGACTAGGTCAAGAATGTTACCATGTTTTGTAGAAGGTATAGCGTTAATTTGGACCAACCCATATGTATTTAAAGTGTCACAAAAATTATTCTGTTCTATATTATTAGATGAAGGACAATCACTCCATTGCACATCGGGCATATTAAAATCACACAGAACACATACTTTTGTGCATAGTTGAGGTGCACTGGCGAGGATGTTGTCTAACTGACTATTAAAATTACTTACAGAAGCAGACGGAGGATTATAGCAAGTTACAAACAAAATCTTGCTGCCTCGACTTGGATTAATTTCCACTAATAAAATTTCACTATCCCCTACAGGGAAATTATCTACCTCTCTAGCCTTTATGTGTGAATTCACGGCTAGGAGCACTCCTCCACCTCGCTTGCCATTATACGATCTCTCCTAAACAAATTATAATTATTATTTAATATTTCATATTCTTTCACATTTAGGAGAACAACATTTAAATCCTCATATTTAGCCTTACGGCCGTTCTTTGATTGTCTTTTAGGACACTTGGGCTAGGTGGTGAAGGCTATATCGTCTTTGCCAAGGCCCTAAACCGTACAGTTCTTGGCCTTGTGTCCAAAATTACCGCAGTCAAAGCACTTGACTGGCCTTGTATGGCGGCAACTGTCTCTCATGTGACCGCTCTCGCCACACTGGAAGCAGCGAGGCTGGTCACCAGCTCTTACACTGGGCATGTGTTGATGTTGGTTCTGTCGGACTGATTATCGATTTCTATGTCCTCGTTGGTGTTGTAGTCTTCGTTGGTGTTGTGGCTGGTCTCTACGTTTATTCCCCTTAACTGTGTTCCACCCACCGCGGGATACATCTATCTTATTTCGAATGTCTTTGGCATGGCGGTGGGTATGTCATCAGAAGCGATGCTGTGCTCTGAGGCAACATCTAAGTTCTGGAGCAGGCGATGAGTTCCCGCTTCAGACAGGTGGATGCCGTCCTTGTGTGGTAGCAGGTCGTTGGCCGCGTAGTTAGCCAGTCTGAAGTTAGGGTCGTGACATATCATCACAGTCCCTGTCTCCTTGCAGACATCAGTCAGCCGAGCATTCACAGAGTCGGTGAGCTCTTGGGGGACAGCAGCGTTCATCACAGGTGGTATGCTACTGACAACCACCTTATTAGCACGTTGGGTTGTCAGCTCCAGAAGACGTCGGTAATCCGACAGGATCTCATCCTCACTGGTACAGTTAGCACAGTCATTTGTGCCAACCACGATGGACAAGTGTTGACACTGGTGTTCTTCTTAGTGAGATCGAGTATTAGGTTTGGTACCTGAATAAATTCATAACAAGCTGAAAATTTCAAGAAAGGGTAAGAATACTATCCCCTATAACATACTAAAAATCCCTAAGAATCCACCCAGAGACTTTAGATAAATTCAAGATGGCGTCCAAGATGGCCGTTGATTTCACATTTTGTGATATCTTGGGTTGATTTTTTTTACATGTTTGAAGACCAAGAACCACGAGTATATGAACAATGTTGCAAGGTCTCAATTAGTAAAATTATACAGGTAGGAACAAGTGTAATACCTTTTTTCCTACTTTCAGGGTGGATTCTTGGGATAGTTTTCTGAAATTGCGTTTGTTATGAATTTGTTCCACGTTTCACTCATCTAGACTCTAATACTCGTGGCCTATCCGCGACAACACTGGGCCAATATTATTCTCGTACAAGTTACGATATATCGTGGGCTCCGGATTGGTCGAGATGTTTGGCTTTTGACACACGGAGCTATAAGACATGTGAAATGGAATAGCCCTGGTCATTATAAGGACTTCCACGACCGTTATAGTCCATACTAACGGCATTAAAGTCACATGTGTTCCCCTTTTCCTAAATTATGAAGCCTGGTTCACACTATTAAATGTATATGATCAGAGATAAGATAACAGTGCTTGATCAGTCAACCTGATCACATAATGATCAAGTTTATCTGATCATACACAACTTCAGACATAACGGTCGGGCTTTTGGCAAGATTGTTTTCATATTTTTTAATTTTTTTATGTACTGTCTGTGGTTATTTCCGGATTTTATAGAGATTAACTCATTTTTAAAACTATTCTGGATGTTTTCACCCCTAAACGTTTTAACATCCTGGTAACATTTACTCATGCGGCAATATTTTCTAAAGTACTAATTATTTTAATCACACTATGTACAAATGTCCTGTCAAAATATACACTTCACTTGTTTGCATTTACTTAAATCATTGCTTAATTTTTTCACCTCTTTCATCATCTCTTTGCTGTATGAGTTCAGAATCTCTTAGCTAGGGTGCACATTTCTGTAAGCTACTCATATTTATGGATTGCACTTGAGCCAAGCAGCTTGGAGTTGATTTGTCTGCTAGATATGTATCAGGATATGTATCATGATGGGAATATGGTTGGACACATTCAATTCATATCGATGGAAATCATCGTTATACTAATCAGAAATGAGTGTCGAGCTTCATACTTATTTTCATGAACGATATATGGCAGCACTACTACATTGACGAACCTTCTCATCTCTTTATTAACAGGAGCTGTATAACATTCTACAGCAAAATGTTAATTTATTGGCTCCTGATCCTGTGATCACATTTGGTATAGGATAAAACCCTCGGAGCTCTACATTCTTAACTGTGAAACAGCTAAGAATGTAGAGCTCCGAGTGTTTTAACTGACTTAAGACACATCCGACCATAATGAGGATCCCTCATAATGAACAAATTAGTCACACCTGACTGATTATAGCACCATAGGCCTACCATGATAACTGGTCTATACTTGATCAACAATAACCCTCCATTTCCGGCTAAGAATGTAGTGGTCGGACAAAGCAAATAATGTAGTGGTGTGTTGCAATGCAAGTGCCTGTTCGTGACACATTTGACAAGATCGTCTACAACATTATCAGTATTCAATATGTAGAATCATTAGTAAATATCGATTCTGCCTCTAATTCCCTTACAGTACTCAGTGGAAAAATTAAGTAGGGAATTGTAAGTAATTTGTGTCTTTGAACGTATAATTTCTTTTGATATACAGGCTTACATTTGTCGTAGTTTTGGCAGCTAAAAAACGTGTTTTTGCAGACACCTCAATCACAGATCGAAGGGAAGAGACGTTTCAGAGGGCAAAGCATGACGTGCTCATACGTATATGGCAGTCACGGTTGTACATCGTACCTTTCAGCCACCATTATGCTAATTAAATTAATGAGTCTGAAATTCGACATGTGACCTTTTTGGGGCTAGGCTTAAATTTTCTCTATCATGTTCCCACGTGAAAATATAATATATATTTTGTGGTATAATACATTGAAAAGTGATTGCTATGATTGATGTAGTTTAGAGCATTACAATCATTTAGATCTTGTTCAAGTGCTAAAAATCGGTCATATGTAGCAGTTCGTATGACTTCTTCAAAGACAACAAGTTTCCAACTGGAAAACATGCCGATATCGCATAATACGAGGCGATGCAACATAATGTGGTAATTGGGAAATACATGCAGATTACAGATGACGTGGTTGCAGTGATGATTAATGGGTCGTATCATTGCCAATTTCTGCTGTCCTATTCACTTCGTTAACCCTAAAATACATATAATTAATAGTTTTTCAAGTTAAATATGTTATACTCCTTGTGTTGGTATGCTGATATATTTAATTTGTGGAAGTGATTGAAATCGTACAGTACATAGTATGGACGGATTATTTGGCCCGAGTATGGTAGTCTACCCCCTACGTTAAATAACAACTGAAGAAATGATATTAAAAGTGATATTTCGGGGATTATGCATTGCTAATTGAGCTATGGTATTAATTTTACTGATATCAAATTACCTAATTGGACAAAAATCAAATTAACTATTTATTAGTGATATTCTTTATTTGCTATTAGTATGCTCATATAATTGAAGTATTTTATAGTATGAAAGGAACATGAATAATAGCATAAGCGCTATGGCAATACATTACATAATATTGGGACATTTCGACAGGGAATCAATCTAAACATAGGAAAAACATAATGATCATATATTTAGCTACTTGAGAGTAATAATTTGAGTAATTTAAGATTCTAACCATAATATTGTTTCATTCTTATATTTCTGAGATACATTAGCGGCTATTTTTATTTTGTCCCTACAGAGGCCCAAGGCGATGCCCTTCTTGGCATCCATCAAAAATCGATAAAGTAAGGTCCTAATAACATCTGGACCAAATTTGATGATTTTGGAAGAATTCCCCCCATACAGTCCCTTAGACGTTGAGACAATATTGTTTTGATGTTTATCCAACGTCGCAACCGACGGCTCAACTTTCAAAATTACATTTAAACAAAGATAGGGTTAATGGCTTTTTGCTGGGCTGGTTGGTTAAATGTTGGATTAATATTTATTAGAGAAAATAGTTGTGCAAACTGAGCAAAGTGAGCAAGCTATGATCATTGAAGGATTGTCCAAATAAGATTACATGTAATAGTTTAGGGATCTTTATAATCTTTTCCTTCTTGCTTCTATAATAAGAATGTTGTTATCATAAAAGGTCACATCCGGGGAAACTGTAGGCATTTACCCTTACAGCGCGGGGATCGACTTTAGTCGTCAGAATCTGACGTCTTTAGACGTCAGATTCTGACGACTAAAGTCGATCCTCGCACTGTAAGAGTAAACATATTTCTAATGGCCGTAGACCCATAACATAGGTATTCAAATGAATCGGAAAGAGCTAACTAAGACATTTATGATGATTTCAAATTGAAAAAAACCCTTTGGTTGCGATGTTTTTTTTACAAATGAATTCAGCACTTTAAGGGTTAACCCTATATGCTGCTGGAGCCGTATATATCATGATATATACGGTTTCAAGCACGTTTCAGACCAAATAAAATGCCACTGAAATTCATAAAATAGTTTGTTATTGATGCTCAAATTTCGCAGGTGACCATTTTTCATAAACAGACAATTTTGTTGTTATTTGAAGCTGGAATTTGTGCCAGCAATTCAGGCTTCAAATAACGAGAAATAGAAACACACAATTCAGCAGCATAAGGGTTAACCCTTAGAACACTGATGTCGACTGCAGTAGACATGTTGGGTTTTTATTAATAACACCTGTGTTTACTGGGTATAACCCATGATAACGGCCTTCAATCTTGAAAAACTGATATATATTGGGACTTAAATTTCACAAAGAACATACATTTTCAATCACTTGAAGTTGTGGATCGCGGTAGCGAGACACAATTTTAAGTGACGGAAAATTTTAATTGAATAGCTCAGTGTTCTAAGGGTTAACATAGGTATTGACAGTTTATGATGAGTTAGACCCAGAGGAGGTTGGAAGGGAGGTCACATGACCACATTTTCGAGTCATATTATCGACGGACGAGTTGCGGAATCATTCACAAATAATGTTAGCAGACGAGAAACTTCTCTTGTAATATTTTGTCTGAAACTTCACTATATTCATCACTAGATTGTTTTATATATAACATAATTACAGACTAGTCTCTGATACCACCTCGGCGGCCGAAACCACACAAGATAATTCCAGCTTACATCTAATGAAAGTAGTTTTAATCGTTTTTCCTTTAATATCGCTCACTTGATTCCCTTATTATCATCAACCGTCCCGGTCATAAAACCCCTAATGTACCCCATAATCTGGGCATGAGCAGTTGGGGACGAATTATCCTCACATAGATGTCGCTCATGTCTCGCAACTGCAAAGGTTGATGCAAAATATATAGCCGTGAATTATACTTGTATTTTACCCAAATTCAAGTCCAATATGTCACATATCAACTTATAAATCACATAAATGCAAGTAAATATTATATTTGGTTTAGGCAAGATGATGTTAGATTGGCCATAGCTTATCAGATTAAGTACGGAGTAGAAATGTCGGAAGGCCCGGGCAGCCCCATTCCGGGATAGCTATCACAAGCAAACAAACAAACAAACACAAAACATCGCTAAATATAGCCAACTTCAGGTTTTCGAAAAAATATGTTTTCGAGAGGTAGATAGAGGTTTTTTGGTGCCAAAATGACCATTGACATTCCGTCTTTCACCTCAGAGCATTCCGAAAATACTCAAATGTATAGAACAATAACCAAATGCGATTTTCAGCAGGTGTTCAGCAGGAATTTGTGCAACCGTGTCCCAGTCAAACGCATTTTAAACATTGATCGCACTTTGAAAAAAACCCCAAATTATAATCAGCACTTAAATAGAATATCATTCTATTATATTATTGTCACATTAAAGTATATTAACTTTAATTTAATGCTACATAGCTTGTAGAAAAGAGGGATACAATCATGCGAAAAAGCACGTGTGTTTGTTTTCTTTTTGTCTTTGTCACGTGATTTCCGGTTCCAACCTCCTCTGAGTTAGACCTTTGTGTACAAGATACATTGTTCATACATCTTCCCACACCACACGTATCAACAGCGTAATGTATAGTAACAATAGTAATAAGTAATAGTAATGTACTACTTATTTGTTTACCTATTCTATTATTACCATATTAAACTTGGACAAACAAATATTTTATTCGGAGGGTATTATGACTTGCATTATGACGTAAACACCTCAAATTAAGAAATTCCACGACTCGATTCATTTTAGAAAGCAACACATTTTTATTCAAATTCTTCACAATAACAATTTAACAAATACCATCACTGCAATACTAACAAAATCAAATATTTAGCTTCATAACAAATAAGTTTGTAGTTGGTTCGGATGAGATACCTTTAGATTATTTATCTCTGTGAAGAATTCATACGCGGTGATATTTGCGGTGGCAGTAAAATAATAAAAGCCACATGTCTTTTAACGTCTAATCTTTACATCAAAATAAATGTTTTAAATGAAAGGAAATTCAGAAAAAATACTTTTTCTTACACACAAAATAAATAGCTATAAACCAAAGAGAAAAAATGTCAGTCAAACAAGCTGATTGTAATAGTTTCGGATGTTCTTCAACACTTTTTGTTGTATGACAATATAGCGACCCACCGGTATGTACGGTTAGGTGTATGTACAGTATATTTGTAGTACTGCTCTGCAGTAAACAAGACAGATACTTTGACACAGTGTTTACCGGTCACCCATCGTAGGATGTGCTGTTTAAGGTAGCTTAATGATTTCAGTAAATTACTGAAGATATTATTTCAAACAATATCTATAATATACACAGTTCGCTGGTCAACTCATGCCAATAAAATAGTACTTTCTACTTAAGAATCGAAGGTCACATAAAGATGTTGGTATAAACATTTAATCTTAAGGTGACGATCTATGTGTTTAATGGCAACATATACGAAAACATAATCTCAAAAATAATAATAGCAAACAGAAAATATTACAAAAAGTACCTATCACGAAAAAATTGTCAATTAATTTATATCTCGATTGTGACATGTGAGAGTGAATGAATGAGTGTGCATGATTCTGTGCTAGCTAGTCATCAGTGGTGAAAGTAAAAACATAATCTCAATTGAGCTCCTATGTTCTAGTAATGTTGACCCTGATCTCGTTAGATCCGTTTAGTGTTGACCCTTATCCTGCTAGATCCGTATAGTTTTGACCCAAATGAAATGTCACTGAAATTGATTAAAGTAGTTTCTGGTAAATGCAGTTCTTCAAATAATTATGCTTGAAAGCTTTTTTCATAAATAAAAAACTTTTTCGTCATTTGTAACAGTAGAATTATGATGTTTATCAATAATCTTTTTCAAACCCTGTGAGTACCGAAGAATATGTGGAGTGAATATTTCGTCAGAAATTCGTAGCTCCACGTCACCAAAAATTTGCTGAAATAACCAGCTTTATAAAATATCCAAGTGTATACATGACATAACATTCTAAAATATATTGATTTTGAGGAATTGTAGTTTTACTGCTACTCCCATTCCATAAATGCTTAAACAAAGGAGGGATAAGTGTACATCTAAATCACATCAAGCAAAATCTAAGTAATTATCACTACAGTATGCAGAAATGGATGTTCATTTTCCCCAGCGAGACGTCTTCTTTTTTATTCTTCACATGTTTGGGAATGGATTTCACACTGCATGGTGATGTCGTCCCACATGAGGCCATCCGGACACGGCATGATATACCGACTTCCGGCTACACAGGAAACATAATGATCACAAGCGTTACACCATTGAAAGTCTCCGTCCTTGTATTTATCGCAGTTAGTGATGCACGCTGGTCTCCAGCCTGAAATATAAGAAATGACCAGTAAAAACATTAGGTTGCATCATTCCCCAAGCCATTATGTATCCATAGAGTACAAAATCAGGGACTCGATATTAATAATTACAACTTTCTCACGTATTTTTGACAATGTGATTGCAATATTGCAGGTCTGTGACGCTATTGATTTATCTAGGCTTAAGCTGTCAAATTAGCAGTGATATTTAGAATTATTTTTTTCCCAGAAAAGGTGGACTTTAACAATAAAGGCCCTTATTGGTCTAAAATAAATAAATTAACAGGCGGCTTCTGGTATAAAATAGATCGCTATTGTAAATGTGTTATGTTTATATACACCATTTCATGTGGAATAGTTCTTAAAGGGAGGGTGTTAAGGTTTTAAAATATAGTTTTGGCCATTATTTTGGCTTAATTATACTATTCAAAGTACATCCCAAAATAAATCATCATTAAATTTTTAATATATGCCACGAAAAAGTGCATTTGAAGTAGGCCAAATGGATCTCATATTGAGGGTCATAAAAAACGCTCCCACTATCAGCAGCAGCCGTGTGACGTCACACGGTGAAGTCGTATGCCTACAGCAGTCCACTTGCACTGATCCTATAGTGATCCCGCAGTCACTACCCAGTTGTACAGCGTCTTGTTCATGGATTGTCCTACAAAGTTTTAATGTCATCTTTGTTTAAATTGTTATCATGCCAAAACGTTGCGTCTCCGGTTTGTGTAACAATACAAGTGAAGATGTTACAGCACTAATACATGGCCAAAAGATTCCCAAATCGCACGCAAGTGGGATCGTTTTGTGAAACTCGACAGAGCTAACTGGAAGCATGGTAATCCCGCATATGTTCTGTGTGGTGTTCACTTCAGACAACTCAATGATTTCATATCTTATGGTCAGTGGAGACATAAATTCAGTTTTCACTCCCGGCCTAATCTCAACATGCAAAATGACAATGTTCTTGAATTAAACGTGGTATGCGCTGCACACGGCATGCATTTCTGAATATGACTGATGTGAATGCTCGCAATGGTCCTGTGGAATAATTTTTCACTTATAAGAAGAGGATGATTTCCTCTAAAACTGTTGAAGGCAAAGAATGGATTTCAATATACAAGACTTCAATACTACTGTAGGAGTCTCCTCAGCTGAAGTCGCTATGCCATTATCCTCATTTGATAAAACGTTTCTACCACAATGCTTGTGCAAATTAATACCGGGCTATGACTGAGATCGTAAATGGTTTGCGACCCCCAAGGGCAGCTCATTGTAGAGGTCCTCTGTCTGTTACATGATGTAGCATGGTACAGAGTCAGTAGTCCAGAACAACTGTAATTCTGTGAAACGCAATGACGTCACTCGGTGAAAACAAGGTTATATAAGAACCCCCCCCATACTTTATTGTATTTAGCCAGCTCGGTGAAAACAAAGGAGGTGGAGGTCATTGAGTTTCACAGAATTATCGAGCATGCACTGATATTTGAAGATGCACTTAGTGTTTGAATATAGGTGCATGCACTTAAATTTGAACATAAAAAATCCGTTCATATTCCTTAAATTGTGAATATGTAATTTTTCTCATAAAAAAACAAAAACTAAAATGATTATCACTGATTGTTACTTCTAAAGGTGATGGAGGTGTTTATACTACTTGAGCTGTCATGTCACACCTCCTGTCATCGTTAACAAGTGTGTAATTGGTTTCTAATATCTACTACATTTTTTTACAAAAATCCAGGGCCAAAATATAATGTTCCAATTTATCCCAGTAGTGTCCCAATCTACCTCATGTCACAATTTAACCTGTTCCGCCCTGTAGGTATAGTTTCCTATTATTACCTGGAATGCTGGTAATATCACATACTCTCTCTGTACATGTGCACACAGTCCCCTGGTCGTAGGTGATGCACGTGTCTCCGGGGTAACCCAGCATATACTTGATGGGGTCCTCCACCCTGGTGGTGTTATAACAACCGGGAGTGGCATCCGGGAAATCAGAAAGACATCCGCGCCTGTAAACCTCCACATAAGGCACACTCACTCCTGAAAATAATATATATATATCCGATCATTTATTAAACTAAAACTGGTGTTTAAGTGGTAGAAAATTGTCTTGATGTCATTGCCACTAGCCACAATGTTGGACGTTTATTATTCAAAGTGGGTATAATTACACCTGCGGGGGGTGGGCTAGTGGGATGGTTGTTAGTAGCAGTAGTACTTTTCGCCCGCGCTGGGGCAGGTCATTATAGGGATCTGTTCCGTCTGTTGCATGCTGTAGGGAATGCTAAAAAACACTTGTCTTCAGCGATCATCCAAGGCACGCTGCAGTGTCCAAGTGTCTGGCTATAATTTCTGGGCAGAATACTGGCTGCATACTCCGATTCCTCTGCTAAGCAGCGACGCCAATGCAGCTCCCTCGTCAGTGCAAACACCGACGTGGCCATGGTAGGGCCTTAAGGGAGAGTGAAGGAAACACTCAATAACTCACCATGCCCTATCACCCCACTCTCATGTCAGCATCTGTGCACCAATCTTCTCATCAATGAGCTGCACTGTTTTATCAGCCGAAAAGTGACATTATGCTTTATTTTACTACTGCTACATTACACCCGAGAAGAGCTCATGTATACACATTTTGCCACGCCTAATACAATTTATCACATATCTTAGTGAAGGAAAACACTCAATAACTCACCATGCCCTATCACCCCACTCTCACATCAGCATATATGTACACCAATCATCTCATCAATGAACAGCACTTTATCAGCCAAAAAGTGACATTAAAGGGACAGGACCGGGCCAAAATCAGCAAAAATTCGGTGATTTTATTTTGGCTTATTAATATAGTCATATGATGTAAACATGTCCAGAACTGCAACAGTTTTATTTTTATTTTTGTGGTGTGCTTTTACCAGTGAGGCTAGATATAGAGACGAAATTCCCGTATTCCTTATTTTTGACATGGTTGTCAATAATTAGAAATCAGAAATTTAATTTCGTCTCTATATCTACCCTAACTGGCGAATGCGCAGCACACAAATTTTTTTGCAGTTCTAGTCTATGGACATGTTTACATCATATGGTCATATTAATAAGCCAAAATAAAATCGCCAATTTTTTTTATGATTTTAGCCTGGGCCTGTCCCTTTAAGCTTTATTTTACTACTGCTACATTACACCCGAGAAGAGCTCATGAACACATTTTGCCACGCCTAATACAATTTATCACATATCTTACTGAAGAAAAACACTCAATAACTCACCATGCCCTATCACATGAAAAGTAACATTAAGCTTTATTTTACTACTGCTACATTACACCCGGGGAGAGATCATGAACACATTTTGCCACGACTAATACAATTTATCACATATCTTAGTGAAGAAAAACACTCAATAACTCACCATGCCCTATCACATGAAAAGTAACATTAAGCTTTATTTTACTACTGCTACATTACACCCGGGGAGAGATCATGAACACATTTTGCCACGCCTAATACAATTTATCACATATCTAAGAGCAGGCTTAGACTGCTCTTTAAGGGTGATCTATCTGTAATTCTGGTATTTGAATACCCGTGAATTCCAGCGGATACTTTTAATTTGTATGTAACATGTAATATAACATATATATAAGAGTTGCTGTACTTTTACTCTGGGTATGGCCAATTAGGACTCACCATTCTCTTCCTTTCCTAGTACAACGTGTATGGCAGCACATACGTCATTTTCATCGTGGCACTTCTCTCTAGGACAGGACTTGGGAGTGTAGATGCATCCGTAATTTGCAAAATCCACGGTGTCCATGAGCATGCTCTCCATATGGATATCACCAGGCACCTTGTACTGCACACATTTCTTGCAGGATTTTCTGTATGCTATGTACGAACAACAATCAACACAAACATATTCACCAGTTCACATGTAGGCCTACATATCTTACTATGACTTACTATGTAGTCGTGGGTGCAAGTCCTCATCAGCATTTTGGTCTTCTAATTTACTTACTCATAAACGTGTGTACATGTTTATTTCGTCATCGATTTGAATGACTGTATATGTATTTCAAAGTTTGTTATACAACATGTTTACCGGAAAGTAACACAAAATATCACATTACAACATATACATGTATTGATGTATATGTAGCATTAGAATACTCTGACCACATAACTGCACAGGCATGCTCTGGCTGAAACCTTACATAGAGATGATTCGATTATATCGCAACACAAGTATGTTTAGACAATATCACACTATAGTGCTGGAGTATCAGTGAAAGAACCCATACGAACCTGGAATAAAATTGCCGAAAGCTGAATTTTATCAGGAAGGTTGCATGGGTATCTGCACCGACGAATGCCCAAAACTCCCTATAAATCCCCTCTACAGCTTTAAAAAAATAAAGTTGGTCGTCATCAGGGTAACACACTCACCATGTTCAATAACTTCACCCTTATCTATCTATACATCATGCATTTTTCATCTATTGATGTTTCAACGTATATGACCATCCCGGTCGAGCGATGACGTTATACCAGATGTTTGCCCCTACTCACTGTTTCTCTCATACTCTTAGCAATGGCTGTGTATGTTTGAGTTTAAAAGTGATGCACTAAACTTCACACTCTTATTGGCAACACTACTCGGCATAGTCTGGGACATCTACTGTATATAATGTTGTTGAGCCGGTGATGCCAAGGTCCACCCACATTCATTCTGCTGTTGACGTTGGACTGTTCCGCCAAATACCCGTACGCAGACTCTAGAAACCATCTGAGACCAGTTTCAACAACTGGTTTAGTTAAGTTGCCCTGGATTTAAGTCTTAAGCGTGACGAAGGTTTGATATTTGATGATGTGTTGATACTTAGGACAAACTTTTTGATCAAAGACGTTTGGTGAAACTGAGGCCTGGTTTTGGCTTAAAGAAATGTTTTGTCGTCCCCCCCCCCCCTCTCAAACCACCAATTCCCCTGCCGCCCACATTAAACTTGACCAAGTCTCTTCACAATGTATGGTGAGCTGGCTTCATACTACTCCTTCCTCTCTCATTAAATGTCCCTACTGGACATGATTTTTGATTTTGTGGTTCAGTTGTGTGTTTCACCTGTGTGGTTCATTTCTCAGGTTCGTTTATGTAGTACAGCGGATAACTTATCAAATTTGAAGGTTGTGTGCACTTTATGATAAAAGCATGAATTTTTTTTAGGGATTCTACATACCTTGAAGTTTATTTTCAGACGTGGAGCCACCTGGAATTTGACCTTTGTTGACCGTCAGGGGTCATTGAATACGGACATCTAAAATTGGCCATTTTCGCACCATGTGTCATCATAAATTATCATTGTTAGCTAAATTATAATTAGTTTGTACTTGAAACACCCAAATTATATATATAATTAAAGAATTTACCCCTATTGACCTTGAAAGTGAATGACCTTGAGGGTTAATGACCTTTCTTGGTGCTAATATATGCTATATCTACCTCAATCGGAGTAAGAAGTGATGACAGAAATACAGATGTATTGCAAATTATTATTATAATCATTGTGCATTATTATTATCATTTTCAGTAAGTGCAGTCACCATCACAGCCACAAAGAGCAGTGCATTTCAGCTCGGCTTTTTTGCGTTTGCACCGACCACAACAGCCTTTCAAGCATCCTAGAGTTGGACGTAAAAGAACCTTAATGGACGTAGGCGCAGTTTCCATCCAGCGAGACCCTAAAAAATCCACAATGTGTGAGTACTTGGCACATAGGGCGAATTTGCTTGGAATGAAAATAGCTTGATGTGCCTCAATGGCAGCTCAGCTGTATATCTCCCAGGAGACTGAGTTGGAATTTGAATGATATCAGGCCTTGCTAAGTTACTCTCGATGTTCAGCGCTCTGAACAGCCGCCGGCTGGATACATGCGCTATATAAGATTTCATTCATTCATTCATTCATCCGCGACGAATTAGTTTATAGCATGACTGTGATGCTTCTGGCAATGTGGTCCAGAATGGTTGCCACACTAACACAGAATCTTTCTTTCAGCCCCAGTTGTAGGGGCTCGGGAGCTTGGGGTCAGCAGTCAGAGCCTGGGTCCAGCAGATGGCCTGATAAGTGGCCCGTTTGACATGTTGCTGAAGTTCTGCCTTCGTAGGTGGTAGATTCTGTACTTCCTGTACTTCAGTATTCTGTACTTCCGAGTGAACAATTGTTTCCTACAATCATTCACCATTGTGATGTCACTTGTTCGATCATACAGAAGCACCACTAACCGTTCTAGGGTTGACATGGTATGGTCACCGATCAAGAGGTCTTCAAATGCGCCCGTAGCTTCTGGGTATGACTGCCATGTGAACCAAGCTGTTTTCTTGCCTCTCCATGCCAAGAATGACGAAACAATGTTGCAGCCTGTGAAGGCATGAAATACATGAAGAGTGGAGCACATTCTTGAATCCAAAGACGCAGTCAATTCATGGACAGGTATATAGCGGAAATGTGATCCTGTGCCAAAAGCCACCCATAACTCATCAGGTTTATATTGTTATAGTGAGCGATAGCCAGAACAACCACGTCAGTATCGACACACACTTTCCTGTTTCCTGCCTTAACAGCATCAGCCACATGTAAGAGTAGACGGGTATCAGCTTCTTATTGGGAGCAGGGGAACAGGTTGGTCAGATCAGCATTATCAGCGGAGCACAACACATTCTCCTCCAAAGTTGCGTATATGGCTGCGCCTTCCTTGGTTGTGATGCTCGTCACTTTTTGTGCCAAGAGCCGGAATAGTTCAGTTTTGTTATCGTCCACACGCGGGAAGTCTTTCCAGTTTTTAAAAATAGCTGTGGTAGGGAGTACTTTTCTTCGGACCACCTTGCCTCTCTTTCTCCCTGGCTGTGCCTTTTAAACTATCTGGCTTGTACACACCCACACGATTGGCTATATCTAGCTGAGAAGATACATAATTATGGTGTAAACACCATGTCTGCATAATCTTGGAACGTTTTGGCTGTTCAGGGGTTCAGCATAATAGACAATGGCTACACCATTCAATAATTTAGCGTTCACAATAGGGGTGTTTACTGGTCGTGTTGTCGTTTTTTCAATACAGTGGAGGATGTCTGCCTTTGTACCAAGCCTCAGCTTGATTTTCATGTGTGAAAAACTGATCGAGATTTCCGTCTCTGCTTTGACAAGATATATATAAGATATATATAAGATATATATAAGATATATATAAGCGTACAATCATTCTTAAATAATGCTATTTGTCTCTTGTGTTTTGCTTTGGGTTTCGCAGATTGGCGACTAAACAGTGGTAGCCTGTTTTATGTAGTTGTTCTGTGATGGGTTTTGCAGACTCTACAAGTCTTTCTTTGACAAACCTGTGGTACTGTTCTTCACCAAGTAATTCAACATTCCTCCCTGTTTCACAAACAGTGACGTTCATGATATCTCTGGTATCTAGAAACAAGAGATCTTCGCTCTCCTCTAGAAAAGGCCTGCCCATTTCTTCAAACACTGCGGATAGCGACCTGACATCTTTGATAAATGTTGCTTGGACTCCTGGATGCTGTTCATGGTGATGATGGAGCTGTCTTTTTGGTGTGATTTTGTGTTATCATCGGCGATCATTCTTGCTACTTCAGGACCAGCCACCATCCAACGCCTGAGAGCTGGCGGATTTTCGGTAAGACCCACTGCACTACCAGATCCTTTGATGATAGCATTATTCTGCTCATGGTCATGGCATAAAATGGATATGTTCTACTGTACTTGAATGAGCGACAATATGCTGCCTAACACGATGGGACAATTAAATGTAGATTTTGATTGACAAAGATACGTGGAAAAAAAAATGATCGTAACATTATCATGATTATGAGCTTAAAGCATTATTAATACCAGTAGTTAGATACTGTGGTGTGGGGGTTCCTACCATATAATTTAGGGACAACATTCATTATTTTCAAATTTATAGCTTCCACATAAACGTAAGCAAGTAGACACATTCGATAAATGTTATATACATGACTCGAAACATTAAATAGCCACTGAAGATACATTTGAAATATAATCACCAATTATCGTCACTCTACCTAACATTTTTAATTTCATTGACCTAGCAAATGATAATATAACATCCTAACAAATGGTATTAGAAATCTTCGGAATATAAGAATGACACGTAAATATATAGATGCAAATATTTTTTTTTCTGGGATTCAGAGCGATTTTATAATAATATATAGTGCTAAAAATGAATATTCAAGGTCATTGACCTCTAGCAGTCACCAGAGGTCAAATTCAAAGTGGCTCCACGTCTGAAAATAACTAGTATGGCTTGTAGATATCATGAAAAAAAAATCATGCTTTTATCATAAAGTGCACACTATTCTTGCTTATCCGCTGTACTATATGTGGCTTATGCGTATATATGTGCTTCACGTGTGACGTGTGTAGCTCGTTTCTGTCGTTAATTTTTTGTGAGTTTTATACGTATTTCTGCTTCATCTTTGTGACCCATTTCCGAGGTTCATTTGTGTGGTTTATATGTGGTGTAAGTTTTTTTCGTGTGGTGTATATGATACAAACTAATCTTTATTCATCGTGTCTTTCATAATTAGTATTTCAGATAACAATTTTAGGTCGTTATGCAAAGTTAGAAAAATTCGCAACGGATCAATCGTATTTTAATTTGGGACGGGTGATTAAATCATAATGTTATGTATTTGTCATAAAGTAGTGAATTGTTCTTACGCTTCATTGTCGTTGATTGATAAGGTATGTCATGCAGCTCACTGGACGCCTTTGTGTTACAAGAGTCGGCGTCATCACAGAAGCACACGCCTCCATGGATCATGCTCATAAAGGGTGCAATATCTCCCATGGCCGCGGAGACGATGTCTGTATCTACCTGGATATCATAACACCCCGCCACAGAGCTGCTGTTACTACATCCACGACTGAACAGTGTGATGTCCAAGGGCTGACCGTCTGTGAGCACAAATAAATAATAATAATAAAATAATAATAATAACACTAACATCTTTATTTCAAGAGGTAAACACAATGAGCATTCACCCATCTTCCTTGGGGCCCTCAAAACAAATTATACAAGATACATGAAATGAATATAAACAGAAAAGTTATCTTCGGTAGTCTTACTCAGCAAACACTAGACATTGAGCCATTGTTGGTTCAATGGTGGGCCAGCGTCGTAGACGGTGGACCAACATTGAACCAGCAATGGTTCAATGTCTCGTGTTTGCTGGGTAACAATTAAAACGCTGAAATATTATTATGTACGTTTTTTCAATTTAAAATCACCGTAAATGGCTTAGTTAGCCTTTTCCGCTTCATTTGTGAGCCCACGAGAGTAAAACAACCACTATGTCAATAACCTCAAATGTATCCATTGTATAATTTTTTAGGTGTTTTTCTCGGTAAAAATGCATATTAGTAATTATTGGCAATGGGCTACAACAACCCACCATGCACCCCCCCCCCCCCCCCACACACACACATTTCACCCACACCAACTTTTTTTAAACTTGAAATGTCTAAAACATGAAATGAGATGTTAACAGCAAAAAAATAGGGATGAACTTTATATTTTGATCCCTTATACTGTTATAGGGGGGTACCCCCAAAACCGTCTAAAATTAGGGGGAGGGGGCAGAATTACGCAAACGTCTGTCGTTGCTATTCTTCTTTAGCAATCTGCCCCCCCCCCCCCCGAAGTGGTAGTGACAACACCATAGGGCTCATGCACTATATCATGACGTATAATTATTGTAAACAAAAGTTATTTGAACAAAGACAAATCTCACTTGATTAAAATCTGATACACATCATTCGAAGAACAACCAGCCAAATAAAACTGTACCAGTAAGACGATTGAGCCTTACAACTATATGACAAAATCTTATATTACTAAACCGTTGTTTTTTTGGGCTTTTATTAACCCTTTAAGCTCCATGGTCGAATTTATGCAACACAATTACATACACATTGTTAGCATAAATTGTTTGAATAGCCTATGGTATCACTCATCATAATAAAGACGTAATGAGCTTTAATCGGATATTTGATACTTGGGCATTTGATAAAATCAGATTTTTCTGAGACATCTCAAGTTAAGAAATACGTCAGCAATACACACCTGGTGAAGTAACTAGAATGTAAAACAAATACACTTGGACTTAAGGCCTGTTTACACATTTGCTATAGTAGTAAAGCGACAGTTGCTAGTGGTAGTACTTTTCGCCTCCACCTGGCCTGGATTATTACACATGATCATGATTTGATCATGATTTGTGCTCTTCTGAGCTCAGTCCGCTGAGGATATATGCGCTACAGAAATTGTATTGATTGATTGATTGATTGATTGATTGAGGGTCATTAGGGATCTGTTCCGTCTGTTGCATGCTGTACGGCATGGTACGGAAGCACTAGTCTACAACGATTATCCAAGAGAAGCTGCAGCCTCCACGTATCCGGCTATATTTTACAGGAGGATTGCCAACAGAGTTTCTCCGCTCAACAACGGTGCCAATGCAGCTCGCATCAGTGCATTCACTGATCTTGGCCATGGTGAGGCCTTAAACAACCTAACTACAATATAGTTTTTGACATCAGGTCTCCCACGTGGGATGAATGGAGTTACCCTCCGTTATTGTTAATCTGGGACTACCAACCCGAGGATAACGGAGCTGTGTTTTGCATAGCGAAATACAAATCTCCGATCATCTGGGCATGTCTGGGGGTAAATCCCCTAGACATGCCCAGAACCTTTTTCAGGCGAGAGAAGAGAAACACTCACAATAACCCACCATACCATATCACCCCACCCTCACGCCATCATAATATAGGCCCAAGCCAATCGTCTCATTAATAGACTGCACTGTTTTTAACGTTTTACTATGTCACCTAATTTGTGCTGAAAAGTGACGTCAAGCAACATTGTACTACTACTGCAGAAAAGCGCAAGACCAAAAAAACATTGTATAGTCCACGATAAGTCTAGGCTTAATATTGGGCCAGCGTCACCAAATAACCAATATCGATTATAGCGTGAATTTTTTCGCTGATGGCTCCCTTAATAATATTATTCTTAACGAATTTGTATTACATCTTACAAGCACTAATTTCTATTTTTGCTGCGAAAACTGTGAAAATTTCAAAAAATGTAGCAAGTGTTACAGGAATTATTTTTCAACGAAATTCTACACTCAAATTGCAGTGGTACACTATCCAGCGCAGTAGAAAACACTGCTTGGAGTGTACGAAATTCTCGAATTATTCGCCCCATCGCTAAAAAAGAGTGCTTGTAAAATGTCATTAAAATTCTCGACCGATATCGTTCAGCGCGGTTAATGGTCGTCCGACTGTATCGGGAGCTGGGAAGTTTTGGTGTTATTAACTTGGCCATATGGCCACCACTCACTGTAAATGATGTCCAGTTTGGAGTGTATGAGCGCTTCTGAGCATTTGTCAGCACACGTGACGGTGCCCACGGACTCCGGCTGATCCTTACACAGTGGATCGTTATCCCCAAATTTGGTATCCAGAAGCCCGTCATAGATGGGCACCCCTGTCATGGCGTGTCTGCAGCTGGCACATTCTATGGCATCCGCTGAAAAGGGAAGATACAAAATACTATAATGATGTGGATGTACGTCTAAGTAAACCCGGGTTTCATTCCATTGATCTACAGATTGACTGACTGACTGACTGACTGACTGACTGACTGACTGACTGACCGACCGACCGACCGACCGACCGACCGACCGACCGACCGACCGTTTATTCAACCATAAAAAATTAGTAAATGAAAGATGAGTGAAATAAAATTTACAGGGTGGTTTGGGAGACCTCAATTAAGACCACAAGGTCGCTAGCATGGAGGCCACCCATGATATCATCTATATAAACATATAACATTTAGAAGTTATGAGTAGTAAACATATGAGCTATACATGTGAAGTGAGCGAATATAATAGCTTTACTATAAAGTTTAACCTACAGACGTAGTAGTTATATAAAAAATAAAGTATGAAAAAATAAACTTTGATTCTGCCGTGCAAGACCAAAAGGCAGCATCTGCCTGCTTTACAAATAGGCTAATCCTGCCGTTTGGCTCCACAGAGCAGAATTCACTAGTTCAAATTGATACTGCATACATAGCAGTTTGAGATATTACAATCAGTAGCATATGTGTCTAAAAATATAAATTTGACATACGTTGAAAACCCGTTAAAACTATGAGTGTGTACTTTATCGGTTATTGATCGTGGCATGCTATTTACAGTTTTTGTTAATTGATATCGAACACAAGCTTTGGCAAAATTATGTTTTACAAAAGGTATGCGTAATTTATGTTGATTTCTTGTATTATGAGCATGGATTTCAGAATGGACTTCAATGAATGAATGAATGAATGAATGAATGAATGAATGAATGAATGGATAGATGAATGAATGAATGAATGAATGAATGAATGAATGAATGAATGAATGAATTAATGGATGAATAAATAAATAAATGATGAATAAATGGATGAATGAATGAATGAGTGAATGGTGCCTTATGCCACTCGTGTGCACATACAGACTAATAAATGTGACAGGATAACCTTCTGATGAATCAGATGATATCGCACTTTGGGCACAATATCCTAAATTCAAAACCTGAAGGAGTACTCTGCCTCTCGGTCACGGAGGTTCCCTGCAATATTGAATTGTACGTACGTTACGACTGAACTGGCAGGAAGCATTGTGTTTGTTATTCTTACGTCTGAAAAAACAGAGAGTGGGGGACGATACGCAAACACCGGCGTGACAGGCGATAGCGCTTAGAGTCCAGGAGCAGGGATACCAAAACATATTTCCGCTCAACCGGCGGACTATCTCAGATCTCAATTGACAGAATGGCAGAATAGCTATGCAAGAACAACGCCACGTAGTATGCACAATCAAATGGTGGTATCAGTTTTTTTTATTTCGACCGCTGATATGGGGGTTAGTGTTACGTAAACGTCAATCGTTGTTATTCTGCTTCACTAATCGACACATGCGATATACCATATAAAAGATAATGCAATTTTTTTTCTTATGATGTGTTGCAGACTGTAGTATTCAAAATAGTCGTCTCACCACATGCGCTCAAACATATTTTTTATTATAAAATAATCAAAATTAAGAACAAAACAAACGAGTCAACATGACCAAGGAAAACAACATAATGAAACATTATTATTAAACATATCGATATCTGGCCTATGTTTTCTGAGCCAAATATATGTATGCTTAAAAAAGAGTGTTAAATTTTTTTATAAATATGAAATATGTTTTTAGTGAAAGAATATTGCAGCCTTTTATGAAAATGTGTGTGTTTAGACAGGGCTGAAATCTGAAATATTGAGCAGTGGTCAGCATTTTAGTGTATATTTTTTATCCACTGGTTTTTACATAATTTGGGTGTGCTGAATTCAAATCTGTCGAATAATATTATATATTCGGTGACTTTCATCTTCAAATTAGCAAAACATGAAATGACCGCCAAAATGTTGATAAAACCACGTATTTTCTATGGTTTATCGCACATAAAAGCACAATTTATGTTTTCTGGAAGATTTTTATTCAAGAAATTTATATCGGGTGTCTTTGGAAAGGAATGACTATTATTTGACCTTCAATTTCAATACGTCCGTCGTTTTTAAATATTTACTGTTACTATAATTATACCAGACAGACAGATAGACAGACAGACAGACAAATACCGCTAAACATGCTGAAAATAATACAATTAATTTGAAGCATAGTAACTTAATGGGCCAGGAATAAACATTACTGACAAGTAAATTTGAAACAAAATCCATAATGGCTGCGATATTCACCCTTAAATGAACGAAAAACTAAATGGCTATCAAAAATGTAAATTCCACCTATTTTTTTGTTTTGCAAATTTAAAGGTAAAGGACACTAGATATAAAACATTATCCGACTGATTAGAATTCAGCACACCCAAATTTTGTAAAAAAAAGTAGATAACAAATTTCGAAAGCATATACTTATATACAGACATTTTCATAACAGGCTGCAATATTCTTGCATTAAAAAAATATATCAACGTTTATAAATCTAAATACCACTGGGTGTTAAGCAAATACATATCTGGCTTCACAAAACATCGGCCACATGGAAATAGGGGCAATAATTACGTTTTATTTAGTCGCTTTCATTGACCATGTTGACTATTTTGTTATTTTGCTTATTTATATTCTTGTGTAATAAAAAAATATGTTTCAACGTATGTGGAGAGATGACTATTTACTCCACTGTAACATGTAATATATCATTGTAACGGAAATCGAATTTTAATGTGTACATTGGTAAAGTAAAACAGCAGCGACAGACGTTTACGTAACTCTACCCACTAAATCTAAAAAGGTTTGGGAGGTCTCAATGACCACTAGAATATATCAATAATCAGGACCGTACGCAGCATGGTCCCATTAAAGTTACAGTAATGAAATCAAATTTGATCTTACTTTTTTCCCGAATCATTGCTTATTTTGGTAATATAATGCATTTTTAGCCAATACGCTTAGTATAATTTCTGTTTCATTTCTTGTAAAGATTTCAGAAAAAAATCCATACTGTATTCACTATTGAGATGTGACTTGATGTAAGTTGGTATATTCTCACAATACACAATCTAAACTAAGGTCAGACGAACCCAAAAGTTTGATAATCTAATACTGAGTGTAGTGATACCAAAAGTGTAAGAATTGGTCCGTTCATGGCAAAGATGTGGCTATTTTTCGAACTTGACCTCCACTTTGACGAACATTGCGAAAAACACCACCCATGTTAAACAAATGGGCTGTACAAAAAAACTGATACCACAATTTGTTTGTACATACCACCTAGGGTTGTTGCTGAATGTCCATTCTACCATCCTGTCAATTCAGATACTAGATACTACGCCTGTTGAACGAACTCACTAACGAGCCCCTACAAAAAACTAGCTCCTGAACTATAACGACTACACGGGACATGGCGAATTAGTTATAGCGTGGCACTTTGCAATCGCCGCTGTCTTTTCAAAACTCATTTGGTGTTGTTGAGACGTTAGGACATTGTTTTGGTGTTTGTGTCCTTAGGCAAGTCACTTTACCCTCAAATGCTTTACTTCACTCAGGTGTAAATGAGTATCTGATAGCACAGAGATGACTATGTGTACGATCGATCGAATGCGCCGTGGAGTTGTAATAGCACACGAATGACCAGACCAGGGGTAAAATGTGAAGAAGTAGGACCTTTACATTTAGATCAGGAATCACCAGACCTGGGATGAGAAAGAGATGTGAGCTTTATGATATCCAGTGATGTGCCAGCAAACACGAAACGTTGACCCGATATTGGCATAATGTTAGCCCACGCTGGCCCGACATTGGCTTAACACCTCGTACTTAATAGGGTGAAATGTTTTCACACTAGCCCTGGTCCAACTAAATTATTAGGTAGCGAAATTTCTGGTTTGAAATGACCACAATTATTTAAAATTGTGATAAATATACATGTCCTAAAAATGATCTATATGATCAACTGAGCACCAATAACAAAACAGTTATAAATATATACAGTATCATGTCTATGACTTGAAACTTGGTCGTAAATTTATAGGTTTCTAGCTTACTCTACTTTACTATTTGATGTTAGGAGAGTGGTAAAGTGAGTCCTTTACAGAAGTGATAAATACCTGAATGCCACATGAACAAGGCCGGCAACATCAACAGCAATACACTGACACCTCTCATCATCGTCACCTGATAATATAAAATCTGAAAATAATTTTTTTTTGATTTTTTTTGTAACTAAGCAAATGTAGCAAACAAATGTTTTTATAGTTGGGATACTGGTAACACACACTAAAATTTCACCATAAATGTCACCACATTTACAATATAATGTGCATACACATGACGTTGGTGCTCAATCCAATGCACCTCTGAAAAAAAAATTAAACAAAAAAATATACTTGTACAGGAATAATAGAGCAGGTTCAAATTTGAACATTTTGAATGCACAACCTCAAATCTGAGCGCAGTACAGCCAACTGTTCAGCATAAATGACAAACCAAATTCTTGACTTGTGAACACGTGTATTTCATGTGAATGATACCATAAATCTTGTTAAGATGTTAATCATACACTTATACCATAACAAAAACAATCCATTATACTCCCGTGTCGCAGGTTAGTGACATGCCCGATGTTATGCGGACCGTTACGATTACGCACCAGACCCTTGTATTTACAAAGCCAGTAAAGGGACATGCCCAGGTCTAAAATCATAAAAAATCGGTCATTTTATTTTAGCTTAATAATATGACCATATGATGTAAACATGTCCATAGACAAGAACTGCAAAGGTTTTTTAAATTTTTGTGCTGCGCACTTACCAGTTAGGCTAGATATAGGGACGAAATTCCTGATTTCTAATTATTGACAACCATCTCAAAAATAAGAAATACTGGAGTTTCGTCTCTATATCTAGCCTAACTGGTGAATGCGCAGCGGAAAAATTTAAAAACTTATGGTATATAAATCATTGCAATATATCAAATATTGATTGTTCCATGTATGCCTAAACATAATTTAAATTGAAAAATCAGCTTAATCCACGACAAAAAAACCCCGCTGGGAAACACTATTTCATCAAACGTTTTTTTATATGTATCCACATTTATGGTACGGTTTTTCAATACAGATATGCTTATAAATAAGCCTGTATGTTATATGTGCTTTTAAATTTCATACAATGTTGGTGAGAGACAAATACAAAATGGCCGCCATCTGTTTTTAAAAGAATAAGTAATTTCGTGCATTTTGCCAGTAACAGTTATTCTTTTTACTTCACTTTGCATCGAAATAATGGACATCAATCAAGATTAAAGCTATATTAACAAAAAACTTATATGAAAAATGACAAAATACAAAATGTCCGCCATCTTTTTTCTAAAAAAATAAGTAATATTGTGCATTTCGCCTGTAACAATTATTTTTTTTCACTTGACTCTGCATCGAAATAATGGACATCAAGCAAAATTAGAGCTATATTTAATAAAAACCTTATATTCTAAGGAAAATGACAAAAAAACAAAATGGCCGCCGTCTGTTTGAAAAAGCGTATATATCGAGAAAAAACGGAAAATATACCAGCATCTTTGAAAGTCACTATAAAGGGCTTTAACATAGATTCATAAAATTGTGTTTCTGCCAGATACGAAATGTACAACAAAGCACTTTATCCTACATTTGAACAATTGCAAACGTTTTTTATAGTGTTTAAAGTAAGACTTCTCGCTCATGTTAACTTTATATGGTATAAATCTTTGTTATTAATTTTACATTCTCTCGAGCCATTTTTCGAAAGGGATCTTGACCACCGAAGAAGTGATCACAGCCACTTTAAAATGATCTCAGCCACTGCAATAGTGATCTTTGCCACTGAAGTAGTGATCACAGCCACTTATCTCAGCCACTACAAAAGTGATCTTGACCCCTCAAGAAAGCACCATAGCCACATTAAAAATCATTCCAGCCATCATAAAAGTGATCTAGGGCACAAACAAACTGCTCTTATCCACTGAAGAAGTGATCACAGCCACTTTCAAAGTTGATCTTGACCACCGAAGAAGTGATCACAGCCACTTTAAAATGATCTCAGCCACTACAAAAGTGATTTTGGCCACTGAAGAAGTGACCACAGCAACTTTCAAAGTTATCTCAGTCACTACAAAATTGATCTTGGCCACAAACAAACTGATCTTGTCCACCGAAGAAGTGATCGCAACCACTTTAAAAGTTATCTCAACCACTACAAATGTAATCTTGGCCACTTAAGAAGTAATCACAGCCTCTTTAAAAAAAATTATATCAGCCACTACAAAGGTGATCTTGAACACTGAAGAAGTTACCACAGCAACTTTGTAAAGCCGAGATAGCGTTTTAAAGTGGTTGTAATCACTTCTTCAGTGATCTATATCACTTTTGTTGTTGTTTAGATCATTTTTAAGGTGGCTGTTAAAGCCTTTGATAGTGGCTTTAAAATATGTTGGTATTTTTTTAAAATATGTTTTTTCCGTTTTTTGTCGAAATATACACTTTTTTTCAAATAGACGGCGGCCATTTTGTATTTTTGTCGTTTTCTATATAATATAAGGTTTTTATTAAATATATTTTGCTTGATGTCCATTATTTCGATGCAGAGTCAAGTGAAAAAAATCAAATGTTACAGGCAAAATGCACATAATTATTTATTAAAAAAAAACAGATGGCGGCCATTTTGTATTTTTCATTTTTTATATAATATAAGTTTTTTGTTAATATAGCTCTAATTTTGATTGATGTCCATTATTATTTTGATTCAGAGTAAAGTAAAAAAATCAATTTTTAAAAGACAAAATGTACAAAATTACATATTCTTTAAAAAACAGATGGCGGCCATTTTGTATTTGTCTCTCACCAAAATTGTGTGAAATTTAAAAGCACACATGACGTCTAAGCATATCTGGCTTGAAAAACCGTGGCCTAAATGTGAATGCATATAGAAAACGTTTGATGAAATGGTGTTTCCCAGCGGGGGTTTTTTGTCGTGGATTTCGCTGATTTTTAATTTTAAATTATATTTAGGCATACATGGAACGATCAATATTTGATATATTGCAATGATTTATATACCGTTATTGTGTTATATAGCAGTTGCAGATCGGTTTACTAGAACAGCAATAACATACATTCAAGTAACCCTACCCCTTATTTAAAAATGCGCGACGTTGTTAATAACATATTTAGGGTACCTCTATATAAGTCGTCAAAATAGGGTTTGCAGTCCTATATTTTCAATGGTAACATTCGATTTCGTGTTCAGTATATCCCATGGCTAAAAAAAACGTAGTTTCGTTGAGATGTGGGAGGGGGGGGGGGGGTGCATGGTAGCCATATGTAGCCCATCGCCTATAACTATGTACGACATCATGATCATAGCAAACAATCGTTGCTTATTTGTAATTTACTGATAACTATGCATGAAAATAGTGCATTATGCCACAGTCACACTGTCATTATCAACCGGTTTGAGGGTAATGCAATACTTTATATATAATTATGAATTCCTAGCAGTCAAAGTCCTATATATATATCACTCATCTGAGTGGCACATACAACGCTTTGCCTGCCAGGGGACGATATATCGATGTAGACTCGCCACTCTACACCTGTAGTCTAGGAGCTAGTTTTTGTAGGGGCTCTATTTAGTGAGTTCGTTCAACCGGCGTAGTATCTACAATCTGAATTGACAGAATGGTAGAATGGACCTTCGGCAACAACCCCAGGTAGTATGTACAAACAAATTGTGGTATAAGTTTTTATGTACAGCCCATTTTCTAACATAGGGGATGTTTTTTGCTATGTTCGTCAAAGTGGAGGTCAAGTTCTAAAAATAACCATATCTTTGCAATGAATTGACCAATTCTTACACTTTTGGTATCACTACACTCGGGATTACCTTATCTAATTTTTGGGTTCGTCTGGCCTTAGATAAGATTGTGTATTGGGAGAATATAACAACTTACATCAAGTCACATCTCAATCGTAAATACGCTATGTTTTTTTCATAAATCTTCACAAGAAATGAAACAGAAATTATACTAAGCGTATTGGCTAAACATGCATTATATTACCAAAATAAACAATGCTTCGGGGAAAAAGTAAGATCAAATTTGCTTCCATAAATGTAACTTTAACGGGACTGAGCTCACTTCATGCTGCGTACGGTCCTGGTGATTATTGATATATTCTAGTGGTCATTGAGACCACCCAAACCTGCTTAGATTTAGAAGGTAGAGTTACGTTAACGTCTGTCGCTGCTTTTCTAATTTACGAATGTACACATGGAAATTCAATTCCCGTTATAATGATATATTGCATGTTGCAGTGGAGTAAATAGTCATCTCTCCACATACGTTGAAACATAATTTTGTATTTCACAAGAATAGAAATCAGCATCGAAACAAAATACTCAACATGGTCAATGAAAGCGACTAAATAAAACATAATTATAGCCCATATCTCCATGTGGCCGATGTTTTTTGAAGCCAGATGAGTATTTGTTTAACACCCAGTGTTATTTAGATTTATAAATGTTGATATAGTTTTTTTTAATATAAGAATATAGCAGCCTTTTATGAAATTGACTGTATTCAAACTGGGCTAAAGTGTGAAACATTGAACTTTGCTCGGCAAAAATAAGTAACTAATTTGTTAACCACTTGTTTTTACATAATTTGGGTGTGCTGAATTAGAATCAGTCGGATAACGCTCTACACTTAGTGTCCTTCACCGTCAAATTCGCAAAACAAAAAATGGCCGCCAAAACTACATATCTTCTACTTTTTCCGAAAAATAAATGCACAATTTCTGGTTTCTGCATGATTTGGCGTTGAGAAATGAATGTCTCAGATTTTTCGTTTAAAATGACCGTTCTTTGACATTTAAATTCAAAATGATCACCACCAGCACAAATTTATAGCGGTTTTTTTGCATCTAAACTATTATAATAATACAACATTATTTATTGAAAATATAAAAATAGACTATTGACATATAAGACATGCAAAACAAAGTTTAATGACATTATATTCTAACATGCTTTGATGTGCTCCGTATTTAGAATGATAGAATGACGTCATGATTTTAATGGTAAATATGCAAAATGACGGCCATCTTGGATTTTACGATACAGTCTAGGTCAGACGATGATAAATAAACATCAGACATGAGTGTTTCGGTCCCCAAGTTATGCAAAAAGCATAAATTGAGCATTTCCGTGCAATAAACCAAAAAAGAGGTGGAATTTACATTTCTGATAGCCTTTTTGTTTTTAGTTCATTTGAGGGTGAATGTCGCGGCCATTTTGATTTTTTTTCTAAATTTACTTGTCAGTAATGTTTATTCCTGATCCACTAAGTTACTTCAAATAAGTCGTATTATTTTCAGCATGTTCAACAGTATAATTATAGTAAAAGTAAATATTGAAAAACGGCGGACGTATTGAATTTGAAGGTCAAATAAAGGTCATTTCTTTCCAAAGACACGCGATATAAATTTAGCGAATAAAAATCTTACAGAAACCATAAATTGTGCTTTCATGTGCGATAAACCATAGAAAATACGGGGTTTTATTAACATTTTGGCGGCCATTTTATGTTTTGCTAATTTGAAGGTGAAGGTCACCAAAATAGAATATCATTCGACAGACTCGAATTCAGCACACCCAAATTATGTTAAAACAAGTGAATTAAAAAATATACATGTACACCAAAATACCGACCAATACTCAATATTTCAGATTTCAGCCTTGACTAAACACACACATTTCCCAAAAAGCTGCAATATTCTTCCATTAAAAAAATATATGTGATATTCATAATTATAAATAACACTCTTTTTTAAGCATACATATATATGGTTCAGAAAACATAGGCCAAATATCGATATGTCAAATAATTATGTTTTATTTAGCGGCTTTCATCGACCATGTTGACTATTTTTTGTTGTTGCTTATGTCTATTCTTGTGTAATACGAAATTATGTTTCAACGTATGTGGAGAGATGACTATTTACTCCACTGCAACATGCAATATATCATTGTAACTGGAATTGAAATTCCATGTGTACATTGGTAAATTGGAACAGCAGCGACAGACGTTTACGTAACTCTACCCCCCCCCCCAAATCCAAACAGGTTGGGGTGGTCTCAATGACCACTAGAATATCTCAATAATCACCAGGACCGTACGCAGCATGAAATGAGCTCAGTCACATTAAAGTTACACAAATTTGATTTTACTTTTTTCCCGGAGCATTGTTTATTTTGGTCATATAATGCATTTTTAGCCAATACGCTTAGTATAATTTCTGTTTCATTTCTTGTAAAGATTTATGAAAAAAATCCATAGCGTATTTGCGATTGAGATGTGACTTGATGTAAGTTGTTATATTCTCACAATACACAATCTTATCTAAGGCCAGACGAACCCAAAACTTAGATAAGTTATTACTGAGTGTAGTGATACCAAAAGTGTAAGAATTAGTGCGTTCATTGCGAAGATATGGCTATTTTCTGGACTTGACCTCCACTTTGACGAACATAGCGAAAAACATCCCCTATGTTAGAAAATGGGCTGTACAAAAAACTTATACCACAATTTTTTTGTACATACTACCTTGGGTTGTTGTCGTAGGTCCATTCTACCATTCTGTCAATTCAGATTCAAGATAGTCCGCCGGTTGAACGGAATTTTTATTTCGGTGTTCTTGCTCCTAGACTACTGTGAATTAGTCGACCGTTTGCTAATAAAACAAAGGACACCGAGGAAACGTATGAAAAAAAACAAAGGAAATGCCGAAGCATAGCGTTAACATTTCTAATGTTTTAAAGTGCACTAAACAAAAAATACTCACAGTTCCTACAATAAGCGGTTATATAGTTTCAAGATGGAAATGAATCCTATTACAGCAGCAGGCAATAGACGGCCTGGAACAGAGTCGGCATAGAAAAAAACTGTCACCAGTGAAGTGGGCCTATGCGCCACCTTCTGTTGTTAAAGCGGTCTGTTGTACAGTTCTATAGTCAGTGGAGCTGTTGACAGCTCATCCATAAACATCAAGGCGATCTTAGGCACTCCTTACTAATACAGGCCTCCCCTTCGGCGGAATCTGGCACTTTGCCCTTTTAGTGATATATACACAATGAAATTTTAACTTTTCAATTCTGCCGTCGTTAGGAGATCCTCTCACGTATTATTCTGCGGGATTCGATATGTATTATTTCGGACTAATCTTCAAAGCTGAGACAATACTGTTCGTACTCATTAAACACGAGTCTCACCCTATGTTGTGTTAATGTTGGTTCAGCGTCTACGACGCTGGCCCAACATTCACGCAGCATTGGGTAACGCCTCGTGCGCGCGAGGATACCATGACGGAGCCTGACCATGTACAATAACTAAACTGTAACCTTTCACTGAACCAGATCACCAGGCTACGATTTGATGACCCTTGCTGCTCTATGATCGTGCTAATCCAATCAGCGTTGTATTCATTGAAATTGCGCGTAGCTGAATCTTGAACTACATTAAAAGCCATGTTATATAATGTGCTTTAAAATCTGGAATCAAGCCAAAATGTGCCATGCCTAATTTAAGATGGTGAGAAGCCGGGTTTGAATCTTGCGATAATAAAGTGGTCGCTGGTCGAGCGTCTGCGACGTTTTACCAAAATATCCAATGCTTTATGTGAGTACGGTTTATGAACTTGGGTTAAACCCCAATCATTCACTTACTTGATAAATTAAATATGACTTACATTTACCCTATCAAAATCCAGCGTTTCTGTCATGGAGAAATAACGACATTCAATAGATTTGTAGATTCGAATGTACGAGGCGCGTAGTAGGCCTGCCATGTACCAATAATAATAATTTTATGTTTTCTTCGACTCTAAATACACACAATAGGCTGTCAAGGTTTGCCATTATAACATCTCATAGTCAGCAGATCTCGTTTGACATATAACATCTCACAGTCAGCAGATTTCGTTTGACGTTTTAACTTCTCACAATCAGCAAATTTCGTTTGACATATAGCATCTCACAGTCAGCAGATTTCGTTTGACATATAGCATCTCACAGTCAGCAGATTTCGTTTGACATTTTAACATCTCACAGTCGGCAGATTTTGTTTGACATATAGCATCTCACAGTCTGCAGATTTCGTTTGACATTATAACATCTCACAGTCAGCATATTTCGTTTGACATTTTAACATCTCACAGTCGGCAGATTTTGTTTGACATATAGCATCTCACAGTCAGCAGATTTCGTTTGACATATAGCATCTCACAGTCTGCAGATTTCGTTTGACATTATAACATCTCACAGTCAGCATATTTCGTTTGACATTTTAACATCTGACAGTCAGCAGATTTCGTTTGACATATAACATCTCACAGTCTGCCGATTTCGTTTGACATCTAACATCTGAAAGTCAGCAGATTTCGTTTGCCATTTTAATATCTCACAGTCAGCAGATTTCGTTTGACATATAACATCTCACAGTCTGCCGATTTCGTTTGACATCTAACATCTCACAGTCAGCAGATTTCGTTTGACTTATAACATATCATAGTCAGCAGATCGCGTCTGACATTTTAACATCGCACAGTCAGCAGATTTAGTTTAGCATATAACATATCATAGTTTAGCATATAACATATCATAGTCAGCAGATTTCGTTTGAAATACAACATCTCACAGTCTGCAGATTTAGTTTGACATTTTAACATCTCACAGTCAGCAGATTTTGTTTGTTATAAAACATCCCACAGTCAGCAGATTTCGTTTGACATTTTAACATCTCATAATCAGCAGATTTCGTTTGACAGATAACATCTCATGTTCAGCAGATTTCGTTTGACTTTTAACATCTGATAGTTAGCAGATCACGTCTGACATATAACATCTCATAGTCTGCAGATTTCGTTTGACATATAACATCTACAGTCAGCAGATTTCTTTTGACATATAACATCTCACTCACTCACTCACTCACTCACTCACTCACTCACTCACTCACTCACTCACTCACTCACTCACTCACTCACTCACTCACTCACTCACTCACTCACTCACTCACTCACTCACTCACTCACTCACTCACTCACTCACTCACTCACTCACTCACTCACTCACTCACTCACTCACTCACTCACTCACTCACTCACTCACTCACTCACTCACTCACTCACTCACTCACTCACTCACTCACTCACTCACTCACTCACTCACTCACTCACTCACTCACTCACTCACTCACTCACTCACTCACTCACTCACTCACTCACTCACTCACTCACTCACTCACTCACTCACTCACTCACTCACTCACTCACTCACTCACTCACTCACTCACTCACTCACTCACTCACTCACTCACTCACTCACTCACTCACTCACTCACTCACTCACTCACTCACTCACTCACTCACTCACTCACTCACTCACTCACTCACTCACTCACTCACTCACTCACTCACACTCACTCACTCACTCACTCACTCACTCACTCACTCACTCACTCACTCACTCACTCACTCACTCACTCACTCACTCACTCACTCACTCACTCACTCACTCACTCACTCACTCACTCACTCACTCACTCACTCACTCACTCACTCACTCACTCACTCACTCACTCACTCACTCACTCACTCACTCACTCACTCACTCACTCACTCACTCACTCACTCACTCACTCACTCACTCACACTCACTCACTCACTCACTCACTCACTCACTCACTCAAATGGTCTCGCCATGTGATAGGCTGAGCCACTATTTCGTTGATAAGGGTTGGAATACTATATTGGTTCGAAGATGCGAGTGTAACATAGATCAAAAATTAAATGTCCAGAACAGCGTCATTGTAATGAATTATTCATTTTTACCACATTCTATTCGAAGTATGTCATGTAGTGCAATAATGCGACAAGACTTTTTAACCATGTTATCTCGGAGATCGACTTTAGACACCATAATCAGACGTCCACAGACCTCAGAGTACTACATCTAAAAGCGATCTCTGCAATGAAAGAGTAAAACTATTTATAATGGCCGCATACCCATAACATAAATAGGCCTATTCAAATGAAGCGGAAAGAGCAAAGTCATTTATGATGATTTCAAATTGATAAAACCCTTTGGTCCCTTGGTTAAAAAAAACGTCTTTTCAGCGCTTTAATTGTTAAAGGGATAAATAATTCACCATCGTCAGCCATCATCAGTGTATTTGCATATTTGCAAAGCCAAAGAGAAGTATCGGCTTACTTGTATGGTAAGCACATACTGCCGGTGGCTTTGTACGACTTTGTACTTGACAAGGCTATTAATTTTGATTATCTTACAGTTCGCGGTATCTGTCGCTTGGTGAATACCCTCCCTCAACTTCTTAGAAAGTTCCATTTTAATTATGTGTTCTGTTGCAACTCAATTTACTGCCGTGCAAAGCCAAGTAACTGAATATGCTTCTAGCTAGCAGTTACTTCTGTTTGTATACGATATATAATTAATTGTGCAAAGACAAACAGCAGTAATTACTTACTTTTCAAGTGAGCAGTTACTGTTTTTTGTATTTACCTCTTATACAGCATCGGAGCATCAGGGGTTCACACGGCCGACTGATCAACGTATAATAGTTGAGGACGTACGTAGGGCGTAACTATACCACTCTAATAAATCATAACACGATAAACTGCGATGGAATAATTATGATACTGCCGTGCAATTAGAGATTCCTCTTACACAGAAATGTTACTATTGTTTTTTGTATATTTGAAACGGTGTAATGCGTCGTCGTTTTGAAACAAAACTTAAACACAGTGAGATCAGTAAGTAGATGTAGGCCTATGTATCTGTTTTAAGGTATGTAAGAGACACAGTATATATAGACTATAGTTTTGAGGATACAGATATGTCATGTAGGTGTAGGCTTGTTATTGTCACACGGATAATAAATACATCATTGGTCGACACGCTTCTGATTTCCGAGCCAGCATGAGATTTAATTTTATTGTTGTTTTAACGTTGGCCCTCCGCCAGCGACAGCATTAAAACAACAGCTGGCCAATGTTTTCGTGACAGCAATGTTTATGCCAGTGACAGCAATGTTTATCACAACATCAAACAAAACCGTGGCACTGTTGCGCAAATAAAAAAAAAACATGAACAATTGCCGTTTTGATTTTACTCGTACTATCTTATAATTGTTAGGCATTTAAAAACGTTGATTTGCTATAGCCTAGCTATTCTCACTCTGCTCACCCGATGTCCATCTTGAAAGGAATAAAAATTAGCTTTGTAACAGGGTGATGTGGATCCTAGACACACAGATCTAAACATGGACACAGCTCTGCGCCGACATAGTACACATAATATACGTCCTCAAAAAAAAAACAGAAAATGTATAGTGAGATCCTGGCTTATCTATCACTGTGAGTGAAGCTTTACTTCACTTTTTACACAGTCCTGGAAGTTTTATATCGCGACAGTAAGGAGCTTTACTGTGGTTGTGGTTCTTTATTGTGCACAGTGCCATAGGCAGCACTGCATACTCCACACATTTGAACAGTTTGAAGCACTGTATATATATGCACAGCCTCGATCACAAACATCGGAATTCGAAGCCGGTACCAGAAATAAGCAACGTCTACCAAGTTCAGTAGCTGTGTCGATAATCGAAGCAGAGCTCTACTAAATTTGGAAAAAGGCAATGTTGATGAAAAACCTCCGTTATTCCGTGTAGCGAAGCTTCGCGAATAAAAAGTTTTTAGTTCACCTCGCTGTGTATGAAAAGGGTCCAGTGACAATTTAGTGTCACTCAAGTAATACCCGTGAGGGAAATAATTTTAGCGAGTTGAGGCAAGAGACATGTACAGTTTGGGAATATGGCATATAAATTTAATATTTTATTTAATTTAGATATACGGAGTGAGAACAAGCATGATATATAAATTGTTAATAAAAAGCCCACGGCATTTCTATGACAACTACATAACGAACAGAAGATGTGTATCTACCTTAAGTTAATAGTCGATAACTGAAGTTCCTTCCAATGCGTGCGATACTGTTCCGTTTGACGGTCTGTTCGGCACTGAAGTTTGGATACCAACACGGCAGTGGACACAAAATAGTCGTTGACAACTGACAATATTATTAGGCCAACAAAACAAGGATAACCAATGTTAAACCAGGTTAATCAATGACCCTTCTCCCCCCCCCTTTTAAAAATATTATTGTTCTGTAGTTTCATTCATCCGTAGGTATATTCAGCAATAAATATAGACTCAATACTAGCTGAATCATGTTAATATTAGATTCAAGCGGGTGTAACATATTCATTTTCTAATTTTCTATTAAATCACATCTGTACATTGGGTTAGAATGGAAAAAAATAATAAGAAACACTGTAACATTTAAAGGATAATCCATGAATGAGCACTCGGCATCAACAGGGCTAACCTCTTGATGATCCATGCGGATTTATGCGATGAAAAGGTCAATAGATCCATGCGATCAGCAGGTCAACTGGATCAGGTCGGATGTACGTGTTTATTAGCTTATCAAGTAACTATTCTTGTGTCTCAGCATTAGATCCAATGTTGTTTTAATATTGGCCAAGCGTCTTCCACGCTGGCCCAACATTAAAACAGCATTGTTAATAGTTGCAAATATGTGCTTCACTTTAAAATAATCAATAAAATGAATGAAATTGTAGGTCGCACTTGCAAGATATAACTTGAAGTTGGATAAAAATTCAGATAACTGAGCTAAAAATGAATTGAGTTTAAATGACAAAACTTATGCTACCAGGATTACTTGTAGACATTTTTACACGGACAAAAACTACTTCTCGTGTGGAATTATTGATAAAAATAATAGAATGGAGAAAAGTGAAATCCAAAAGTGAAGAACACGTGTTTTTCATTCACACCATAGTCGGTATTCTCCGCCTTCTCTCAGCAAGACTTGACCGTGTACCTGGCGGTACCTGGCCAAGTGTTTCTGAGATATTGCATTTCTCACTCAGGTACATGGAGTTTGTGTGATATGGCTGTGTGTAGTGCTATAATATAAGCTGATAAGTATCAAAATAAAAAAAAGCCTAAATATTCATCAAAACTGATAGTTGATGTGTCATTAACCCGGTCATACCGGCGAGGTGGATTTTTACCCGCAGATGGATTTTTTACAGTGTTTATGGTGTATTACCTCCATCACCCCAGTTAACACAAACATTTGTATAACATTTATACAATGTTGAACCAACGTCGAAGACGTTCGGCCGACGTTGTATAAATGTTATACAATTTTTTGTGTTTACTGCGACGTTGTTTATCGTAAACACAAGCTTAAGGCCACTATGGATTTTTTCTCTGTTTTAGATGAGCACGCGCATTAGATTAGGGCTGCGCATTACAAAAAAAACATGTGGTTTTTTTCTGCCCAGCGCGCATATCAGATTGCTGTTGATTTCCGATCAAGAGATAAAAAACATTTAAAAAACATTTGGCCCTCAGCAACTTTTTAAAAAATAGGCTAAAAGTTTTTTTTTATTTCGTCGCCCTCATTAACTTTTCCAGTAATATGTCAAATGTATTTGGGTTGCCCTCATTAATTTTTATAGAAATAGGTTCAATGTTTTTTTCTATTTTTTTTTTTTCCACCCTCCCTCATTAGATTTTGCATTTTTTTCTCATCTAAAACAGAAAAATAAAACATAGCGGCCTTAGTTGATAAGATGTGTTGCTAACTTGATCGTTTATCAATCAATCAATCAATGAATCAAACAATCAATCAATCAATCAATCAATCAATCAATCAATCAATCAATCAATCAATCAATCAATCAATCAATCAATCAATCAATCAATCAGTAAAACTTCTATAGCGCCTATATCCTCAACGGACCGAGCTCAGAGGCGCACAAATCTTTAGCGTGATCATGTGTCATAATCGAGGCCAAAGCAGGTTCGTCAACAGGGAGCCGGGCTGCTGAGGGACTAGGGTGGAAAAGCCAAGTCAAATAGGTGGAATTTAAGTAATTTCCGGAATGTTAAGATTGTTTTGGCATTACGTATTGGCACAGACAGGGCGTTCCATAAGGCTAGACCAGATATAGGGAAAGCTCTTGACCCAGTCTTAGTCTTTATACGAGGAACAACAAATCTATTCTAATTAGTAGAGCTTAGATATTTTGAGCATTTCGGCCGAACAAGTACATCAGCCAGATATGCAGGTTGGTTTTCTTTTAGGGTTCGGAAAGTTATTGCGCATATTTTAAAATGAATGCGAAACTTGTCAGGAAGCCAATGTAATCGTTTTAGAATTAGAACGGAACGACTAAATCGTGGGGCCTTGGTTACTACTCTTGCAAGGCAGTTTTGAACGCGTTGTATTCTAGCGATATCCTTTTCTGGCATATTGTGAAAAAGTGAGTTACAATAATCTAACTTACTACTGACGAGTGCCACTGCAATTTTGCTTGACAAGATCTAAGGACAGACTTTTTCGAATTCGACGCAGGTCGCGGATATGATAGAAGCATGCCCTACATGTTTGGGATATGTGTTTTCGGAAGTAAGCATGGGAAATTATTCAAGAATTTGTCTCGCTGAAGTTTGGTCCCAATAAGAATAAATTCTGTCTTGCTAGGATTAAGCTTCAGCTTAGATCCTGTCATCCAGGCCGACACACCCATTAAACAATGTTGCAACTTCTCAAGAGATTCCTTCGCGTTTGAAACTGATAGAGACATGTAAATTTGAGTATCATCGGCATAAAGGTGGTGGTTTATGTCAAAACTAGAGGTAATAACGCTGAGTGGTGTAGTGTATAAAGTAAAAAGCACTGGTCCTAGCACAGAGCCCTGTGGTACTCCATAGGAGAGTGTGACTTTATCTGAAAAAGTGTCTTCAATTTTTACGGACTGGTGCCTATTTTGCAACTAAGAAGAAAAGCAAATTTGAGCCTGGCCAGATATTCCATACCAATCAGAAAGTCTATTTGTTAATGTGGCATGGTCAATGGTGTCGGAAGCGGCCGACAAGTCAAGCAAGGTTAGAGCCGTAACTTCACCCTTGTCCATACTAATGATGATATCGTTATGTACTTTCAGTAGAGCCGATTCTGTAGAATGATGCTTCCTGTAGGCCGATTGTAATGGATTAGATAGATGGTTATTTTTTATATAAGCTTGCAGCCTATTGGCTACTATCTTTTCTAAGATTTTGGAAATGAAACTTAAGTTGGATGCAGGCCTGTAATTTTTCAGCTCGTTTTTAGGAAGAGATGTTTTTTTCAGTAGTGGTCTTACATGAGCTTCTTTAAAATTTTGAGGAAATGTACTAGTTTCCATTGAGATGTTAATTATGTCAGTGATGGGAGTTATTAATATGTCAAGACAATTTTCAATTTTATCCACAAAATACCTAGAGAAATGATCACAAAGTGATTTTACTGATGTGAATTCTGGCAGAGCAGGAGGTGGAATTCTATGCAGAATGTTATTTATTTAATTCCAAAGGCGACGGGGATTGTCCGAATTTTCTGCAATAACATCAGATAAATATTTCGATTTAGCTTTTGTCATCATTCTATTACACAGGTGGCATTGATGTTTGTAACGAGAACGATCTAGATGTGTGCGAAATCTGCGCCATGTTCGTTCGAGATTGTGGCGAAGGGTTTTAGCCTTCATTATTTCCGGAGTCATCCATGGAGTTGGTGGTTTTCTGGAGCAGAATCTTTGTTTATGTTGTATCTTACATATAGAATTAGGGTAGTTGAGAATAATTTATTATTAACGTTAGTATTTTTATTAATTTATTTATATCGTTATATTTGTGTATCCTGTCGGTTTATGTCTCTGGAGTCGGACTCGACCCCACCCGGTAGTTATAGATTGCAAATCATGCCGGTATGGCTAGTGTTAAGATATTCACAGACCTCTGTAAACTGAGTAAGCAGTTGAATTTCGAATGTACCAAATATGTTGATTAATAATGAAGAATAACAGATCAGTCACCTTAAATTCCATAAGCGAATATTTGTTTGGTCTATACGATAAAAGCGGTTACACTGACACCCGTAGTTTGGGTTTGGGGACAACCTACACAGTGCTCAGTGTACAAAGAGGTGTGCAGCACTGCTTCCAACATTAGTAGCACCAGAAATACATTTATCTTATGTAGGCCTATTGCTGGTAGCACTGATGTAGGTTACTCTAGACGCTCGTAGCAGCTGTATCCTTAGCAAAGTGGATCAAAGCGGATCAAGGGGTCCTACCCCGGGAATATTTTGGCTTTTATCTTCTCTTATCTCATGTATAATAATAGTTCTCTTTGTTTGAAGATAAGGTTTCACGCATAGGTCACGCCATCTCATTGCTACAATCAAGGTTGTAGCATCCAGTGAATTGATCAAATGTCACCACTGTGGGTACTGAGCCTTGAATGTAGCAAAGTTCTTTAATGCTATAGTTCCCATGTAAACAGTCGAATTCAATTTTTTTAGTGTATGCACCCCCCCCCCCTCCGCACCCGCAAAATGCCTTGTTTTTTCCCCAATCATGTGCCACTTCTAAAAAACGAGACATTCGCTCAGTAATTATAATAGTGAATTTTCTGGTTAAGTAGTTAGGTCCTCCACGGTCACGTTTGTGACAGAAGAAGAATCCACGTCGGCCAGACTCACAATATTCTTCCTTTGAGAGTGAGTAATAACTGCTTAAGTGTATTTTTGCTTTTTGCAATTTGATATAGTGAGACTCGTTTTTCTTGTAATTTGGATTGTAACGTTGTTAGATATGTTTGTGTGTTATTTCGAGATTTTTAAGACTTCAAGTTCGCCCAGCAAACGCAAAACATTTGTATACCATTTGTACAACGTCGGACCAACGTCTTCGACGTTGGTCCAACAATAAACAAATGTTGTGCAAATGTTTTGTGTTTACTTGGAGGACGACTGAGGTGTGACATTTTGTTGCGACATCTGGTGAATGCATGGAATTGGTATGGGAACGTATCTAAGCCGACGTATATAATGTAACCGGCCACATTATATACATTTGGTTAAATTATACGGTCACAGCAAAAAACGTTTTTTTTTCGACACCATTGACGTATAATATAACCTCACATTTTCTTCCCCGTAACTTACCCTAGAGAAAAACAGTTTTATATAAAAAGGCGTGTTTTCTTTTGTTAAATATTGGTGGTAAAAAAAATATCTTTGCCATATTGGCCTAAGTGTAGTTATCGACACCCATCCAACTAAAAAAGGCGTTTCACGTCACGTGGTGGTAAATTGTCAATCAGCACCCGTCATTCAGGTTGGGTGTCGAGTACTACACTTGGGCCGTTATGTTTAATCCTTCAAATTAAAATCCGGGCGGGGCCATGTATAGTTTCACGCTGCGCCTCTCACGCCGGGGCTCGTAGGTTCGTCCCCTGCTCTTCAACAAAATATTTCTTCCCCGTCCACTCGTAACAGTGCCCTAGGGTAGTGGTTAGCACCGTTGCCTTTCACGCCAGAGTTCGGGGTTCGGTTCCCGGTCTCGGCGGTTTGAAAGAAACAAAAATGTTTCTTCCCCATCCACGTGTGAAAGTTAGTATTGTGGGGAGCCTCCGTGACCGAGAGGTAGCGTGCTCGGCCGCAGACCGCCAGGGCTCGAATTTAGAATCCTGTGTCTGGAGGACAGTGTCATCTCAATCATCTCACCATCCTCAGGAGGTTCTCCTGGCTCCATCCTTCTACTGTGTATTCTCTATCAGTTTAACATATCAACGTAGGTCGCATTAATTATAAAAAACACAATATACATAATAAACCCTGTATTGTGGGTCTGTATAGCCTTCAAATAAAATGAAATGAACAGGGTTTCAGGCAACCTTTGTGCACATATAGGCTAAACTGGGCTACGAGAACCTCCTGAGGATGGTGAGATGAATGATATGACACTCCTCCAGACACAGGATTCGAAATTCTAGATGATCACGCTACCTCTCTGTCACGAAGACTCTCGACAATTTTGGATTTTTACGGGTGAGGTAGAGCCAGCATATTCGTTTTGAATTTTACAAGGTAATGATTGGCTTTTCGTTTTATTTCTAAAAAAGGACCAGAATCTTTTCTAGGATAAATAGCATTCCACTTAATATGTGGGTACTTAAAATCACCAGATCTAAAAATAAAATATATTAATTAATACTTCATTTAACTTAAAAAACCGGTTCGGCGGTGGCAGAGCGAGGATTGTAAGCGACAATACAAATAAAATAAATGCTTTACTGTGAGCAGGTTTGCATTCGCAGATTAAATTTTCCTGGTCATGGGGCTGAAATTTGAGTACAGAAATTAATCATGCAGCCCTATGATGAATTAGCATAATTATGTACAATAAGGAGAGGTAATCCTATATTATTTGGTGGTGTAGGCATACCTGTATTTATGTGAAGTAAGGAAACACCGCATTTTAGCTTTGTATGGCAGCATATTATGTGTAAAGGCCCTGGTAACCCAAGAACGAATTCGGCAAAAGATTCTATAAATGATGACTTTGCTCAGATCCAAGCATACATAAAACGTTGTAATCTCAACAACGATGATATACATTTGATCCGACCAAATCAGGCCTGGTACCTCAAGAATCCTCAGTCAATCTGAATAAGCCATTACTGTCGGCATGCTCTTAGTCAGAGTCAATGACAATGGTTACAGGTGTTTTATAGCTCTGTCAGGTCTAATTAGGACTACTCTTAGCTTTAACCCTTGTTATCCTAGAATATATACTGTTTGAGGCGAGTTTCAAGCTTTATCCGCGTCTTCAATTTAAATTGTCACCCACTCGAAGTTGTGTCTCGCTGGGTGACAAATACTCATATCTGTTTAGTTTGATGCCAAACATTTGTGAAATTTGTATGTTTAACCCTTTCAAGCCTGAGTTTACCATTGTCATCTTCGTACACTACAAGCCGCGAATTGCTGTCGCAATTCTCGACTTGTAGTGGACGAAAATGACTTGATGTAGGTGAAAAATTAAAGAAAATTGCCATGTATAGGTAAATCAGTTTTATGGAAATTTTCGTTCTAAAACCCTTGGTTGTAGCAAAATTAAGTCTGTTGGCAGGGATGTAAAATGATGCTTTAATGTATCGTGAGGGCTTAAAGGGTTAAACACACATTTCATTCCCAATAACTGTGATCCCAGTTGAACGTCTTACGTATATATATGCTGGGATATCAACTAAGTCAAAATTGATTGAAGTTTTCTCCGAATTTGTTCTTGAGTTCCAAAGCTTTTCCAGTAGACACGGGACATTGCGTGTATGTTGGTTTAATGTCGGACCACCATCTACAATGTTGTAACAACTTTAACCAGCATAAGCTCAATGTTCTGTCTTCACAGAGTTGATAAATTACTCAGCATTATAAAGTTATCTAGCACTTCACTTCGAGGTGATCTCTAGCGTATGCATTACTATTTAATATTCTGAAAACATGTATTTTCATTTTAAAGAGGACATGAGGAAATCTAGATAACTCCCTCGCTGCCAGTGATCCATTTATATACTCCATAGATTTTAAATAGAATTAGTTGAATATAAAACGGATATACACATACTCATCAAGATTGCCAGAGCTTTAACTTGATACATTCTTACACTTGGGTGTTTGATAAATTGGACAATTTTCATTCGCTGTGAGGTGGGATTTGCGGCAATTTAACCCTTTAATCGTTAAAGCGTTGAATTATTTTTGTATAAACCATGGAAACCAAAGGGGTTTTTTCAATTTGAAATCATCATAAAAGTCTTAGTTATTTCTTTTTGATTCATTTGAATACCTATGTTATGGGTCTACAACCATTGGAAATAGTTCTACTCGTACAGCGCGGGGATCGACTTTAGTCGACTGAAGTCTATCCCCGAGCTGTAAGGGTTAATATTTGGAGGTATAACCAGAAAAGCAATAGATAAAGTTTCATTGTTTGTTGTTATGGATCTGTCTGGATGTCTACGCCCCCCCCCCCCCCCCAGCAAAACAAGCGCTAAGTACGTTTTTGGTCTACTTTATCAGTTTATTAGCAGGTTGAATAATAGCGAGCGGACGCGCGAGCTGGGGCCCGAAGGGCTCTTACAGCAACGTGTGTGCTCAGATTTGATTTTTAACCCAGGTTACAGATACAGACACAGTGTTATGACTGATATTTCGTGGTCCAACATGCCTCTGATCATGTTCATGGGCGCTGACATCTTGTTTGTTTATTTTCTGTTCAGATGTCAAAGGTCAGCTTCTGTTGGCAGCATACTAAGACAGATATTTTCATCGTCCTTTTCGCGTTTTATCGCCCATGTGATTGTGGCACCACCTAGCGAGTGGGTAGGACAGTTGATGTGTATCACTAGTCTATAGCCCCATGAACATTTCCCCCTACGACTCATCAAATTGTGGGTAGACCTATTGGCAGAGTAGTCTATTTTTCGGCATTCGTATTTTCATCACATTCATTTTCTTCTTTTTAAACATTGACGATTTAAATAACACTACATTTCTGTAAATAGTAGTGTAAATAACTAGTCTAACTGAACTCTGTGACCCAGGGCCCTATGTTTCTTCTTTGTTTGGTATAGACTTTAGCTAGCTAGCAAGTGGGCGGCTTGGGCCTTTCGACAATATATGGATCGCTCAACACCCTGCGGCAGGGCCCGCCATTTGTAGCCTACACGTTATCTTCACGTTACATTGACTAATACTTATTACATCTCATTACTTTAGTTCAGAATAATTTCCGCTCGCTTTCTAGGCATGCCTATTTATATTAGGTTTTGGGAATGGGTGTTTAAACAGCATACATTATTTAATAACAAGGTACAAAAACGTGTGGTTGAGCCATTAGGCCTACTAAATAACAAGGTAAAATTAAATTGGTCACATGTGTGTGTCAACAGGTCGAGTTTTATTTGGATTAGTGGTATAATGGTTAGCGCTACTGGCTGTCACGCACAAAACTTTGTGACTGATAAGTAGTGTGCTAGGCTATTTAACATGTTTAAAGATGGATGTTCGAATTCTATGTCTGGATTTCAGTGTGATCTGCTGATCTCACCATCGTCGTTAGGACGTTACCTTGGCCCAGTTTAGCCTGGATGTACATTAAACCTTACGACGCTGAAATAGCATTGTATAAACCATGGAAAACAAAGTTTTTTCAATTTGAAATCATCATTAATTTCTTAGTCAGCTCTTTCTTCTGACGTATACAGACGGTCCACTCCCCGCACTGAAAGGATTAATTCATATTTACCACAACAGATTTGATCAATTTAATCAGTGGCAATTTAAAACTTTAAAGGTGATCTTATATAGTATGAATAAATTTGTGACAGATAAATCAAAGTTGCCACAAGATGGGGCACAAGTGTTTCCTTATATGGGGTGGTTGGCTATCATGTGACCCTCTGAGAGGGTCACATGATAGCCAATCACCCCATATAAGGACATAATTATTCATACCATATAAGGGGTGACAGATCACCTTTAAGCGCTAAGTACGACTATAGTCGTTTTTAATTTGTTTTATTAGCACGCTGAATCACAGTTATTGGGAATGAAATGTGTGTTTAAACATACAAATTTCACAAATGTTTGGCATCAAACTAAACAGATATGAGTATTTGTCACCCAGCGAGACACAACTTCAAGTGGGTGACAATTTAAATTGAAGACGCGGATAAAGCTTGAAACTCGCCTCAAACAGTATATATATTCTAGGATGACAAGGGTTAAAGCTAAGAGTAGTAATTAGACCTGACAGAGCTATAAAACACCTGTAACCATGGTAACCATTGTCATTGACTCTGACTAAGCGCATGCTGACAGTAATGGCTTATTCAGATTGACTGAGGATTCTTGAGGTACCAGACCTGATTTGGTCGGATTAAATGTATATCATCGTTGTTGAGATTACAACGTTTTATGTATGCTTGGATCTGAGCAAAGTCATCATTTATAGAATCTTTCGCCGAATTCGTTCTTGGGTTACCAGGGCCTTTACACATAATATACTGATGTACACATAATATAATGCCGTACAAAGTCAAAATGCAGTGTCTCCTTACTTCACACAAATAAAGGTATGCCTACACCACCAAATAATATAGGATTACCTCTAATCATGCTAAAGAACTAGCTGAAAGTCGACCCCCCCCCCCCTGGTAATTTTTGTAGACCATACTTTTTTAACCTTATTATGTACCAAGTTACTTTCAGGTGGTCTGCAGATTGTAACTTCCTGTACAAGGTCACTAGAGGTCATCGAAGTATGGTACCCTTGAACCTTAGGGTTGTATAAGAATGTGTATAAATAGGTCGAAACCCAAGCCAAGTACAAATGGAGACATGGGTTGGTGGTGGGTTTTAAAGAGGAGTTATCCCAAGGCCATGGTAAGGCCATTTTTTTGGCTGTTTTTTCAACTCAGAATTGCTTGTTTATATTACGCTTTTAAACATTCTAATCATAATAATAATAAAAAAAATCACAAGTGCCATTTGGCCTACGTTAGAAAGTAAAGTACAGCACTTGGAGTTTCCATAGTATTACGATATGTTGATAATTTTGAGAAAGTCCGAGCTTCTAATTCAAAATTAATACAATTATAGCTACTTAAAATCATATAAAAGTTGTGAATTTATGATATATGACGTATTGTACACAATTCAATCATCCGACTAACCAGCTAACGCTGATATAACTCGATTTATTTAACTAAACCCCCGTGCCAAAACAAACAGCAGTAGCTGCTCAGATTTGAAGTGGGCAGTTACTGCTGTTTGTTTTTGCATGCCAGTGTAACTGCCACAGATGTTATGTGAACCGAGACGCGACCGAGGCCATTTACCTTTACTTGATGAGTTAGCCATTTCTAAAAGTAACATTGGTCATAACGCTGTTTGTCTGATTTGTTTCTATTCAATACTAGCTCGTGTTTCGTGTTTCTTCGCTGCCAGGGGGATCCGGTATGTTTTTACTTTACATTTCTTCTTATCTCTAAAAAATACATTGTATTTATCATTATTTTAAAGTTAAAATTGTTTGTGGATTTTAGCACATTTAACAGAACACATGGCATTCCCTTTACAGATTTAAGTGTGGGTCACCTTCTGTTAAACTGGCCCATACGTTTACGTATACCGACATCGTTTTGTGATTCGCAATAAAAAACATATACAAAAGCTTATCCGGCATAGTAGTTGTTAAGTCTTTTCGCCTGGATGTAGATATATGCGTTATTTTTGCCAGATAGATATATGAACGTAAAAACAAAAATGGTTAAATCAGGTAGTTTGATTGACAATGGGTTGTACAGAAGCCACAAGATATATTGTGTACATAAAACATAATATAATATTGTAAGGTGATAAAAAACAAAACCTGCATACTCAATTGACTCACAAATAGACCTTACTATAAGTTTGTTTGAATTTTAGATAATAATAATACGTGATACGTATGTATGTATATACTATGATGATATACGTGTACATACAGATATCTGAAAACACACATATTAATTTAATAGAAAACTAGAAAAGGAGTTTCCGAGCTCTGAAGCCCGCCTTTAGTCTGCTTGAGTGCTTTAGACACAAACATGGCCTAATATGTTGTAAACGAAGCTGTATTTGTTTTCCTCATGGGCCTGAATCCTAAAAGTCCAGGATTTAATTATTGAAAGAACAAAGGAGACAAAGATATCTTCAACATGTAGGCCTATTCCTTCCAACAACAACGCTGATACGTCAGTGTACGTGTCTATGTACATTTTCATTCATCAGATCCACTATCCTTCCACTAGCGTCAGCTAGTGGCTCTGATTGATTACACTGTAGAATGTGTTCTGTATAAGTATTCATCAATTTGACCTGATTTTTTATCAGGCCAATAAGGTACTACCGAACAAAAATGGTGTCCTTGACATTCTAAATCACAAGGTTAGGCCAAGGAATACACTAGCCTGAACACAGGGCCAGTGGTCAGGCTAGGAATACACCTGGCCAGGCACGTGACTATTTTTATGAAATTAACATTTTCTTTTAACATATTTAAGAGAGGGTGGGATGGAACAGGGAGGGATTTGACTGCATCACTACATCTACAATGCTATATTTCGTGTCCAACTTTGCCTGACATCCTATGCATATTTAGGCCTGACTTTATGTGGTTCTGTCAGTATTGTCTGGTGAGATATAGGCCTACGTCGCTACATGTATCATGATTGTGTATTGACTTATTGACGTATTGTATGATATAAGTCAGAATATGCATTCTAACACATAATCTATCTTGATTTTATGTTGGGCCAGCGTCGTTGACGGTTGACATACATCAATCCAACATTGTCAATCCTGCAGAGTAAACACAATAGGTCTACACCGGCCCAATGTTTTTTTCATGTTAGGCCTGCGTCGCAAATGATGGATCAACGTTAAACCAATATTGGGTCAATGCATCGTGCTGACTGAGACTGCACACCAGTAAAAACTATGACCCAGCACTGGGTTCATGTTAATCCACAATTTGAGATGCTGTCCCAAAATCAAACAAAGAGTGATTGTCACAATCACTGTGCACATGCTGCTGTTATCATTGTATTACACAAAAGCAAATCTACAATAACACAAATAAAAGATGCAGATCTAACATTGTTTTTATGCTCGACCGACATTGTATAGGATGGACCAACTATAATACAACGCAGAATGATTGCATGTACTGATCATAATAATACTATATGTATAATGACTACTGTAACCCAGTATAGGGGAGACATAATTATATAAACTTGTCTCACAGGTGCAAGAAAACCTCCAACTTCACATATTTTTCAGGGTCAGGTGTGGGTGACCAGACACCAGATTTTGAGGCGCTATCAGAACGCAGCAATTACAGAAGAGATTCTCAAAGATCTGTAGACAACTAACTAGCTGTGCTAGTCTGGCCTTGAGAAGGAGGCTGGTTTATACGGTGTACGTGGTACACAAAAGTAGGCCTACCCACCCAATACCGGTTCAATGACAAAAGATTGAACATAGAAATGAAAATATTTCTAAAAGATCCGTCAATTGATTTATAATTATGTACAAACCAGTGGCTATTGTTTTCTTGAAAGAGGGAAGATGATAAAATATTAGAATTTCCTTTTGCAGGGTGCTCCAGATCTTTGATGCAAAAAATAAAAATACATTTGTTCCGTGTTGTAAAAATGTATTTCAAGTTTTTTACAGAATTTTTAGAATTCATATAATGTTATACCGTGGTGTAATTTAATACCGAACATATAATATAGTAGCAACAGCTTATTTACAATAATTGTCTTGAAAGTCTGAAAGGCCATCTGTTAACCTCGTCCCTCGTCCAGAGAAAGCAAGTGTCATTTGGGGCATACCACAGAGTCCTGTCTTGATTTATTTTCTAATTTATTTTTATGTTTTTGATGATGAGCAATATCACTCGCCATATCACTGTGCAGTACTGGACATTTCTCAGAAAGAAATCCCGAAAACGCCATCCCCACATGTTTTGCTTACATAATTAATTTGAGGAGAAATTAAAAACCTGATTGTCCAGTCTCACTCCAAGCAATGTGTTTCTTGCAATTTAGTAATTTAAACCGAATGGTTGACTATCATGCAGTTTATAGAAAACCACCAGATGCATTTTTGTGCTTACCTTTCCAGGTATTATTTGATAATCTCATAAAGAAATTCACATAAGAAATACTATTATCATCAGCATGATTTGTAAGCTTGACAGATTTGACATAATAAAAAAGCCCACAATGAAACATTGAAAATCATAGGGCTGAGAACAGATATTGAGGCAAGTCGCGAAGCATGCTGTCGAGCGCCTGCTTAGGTCTATTGGAAGAGGTTTGATTTCTTATTTTGGCAAGAATGTCTTTGCGCCAATTTTCTAATAAACCGAGGAAGGCGTCCTGGCAGCTATGACAACGACGAAAAGCAAAGAGGTGTACAGAAAATACACCACTTAAAAGCGGTGATTTTTTTTGTAAGTTTGCTAGAACTTTCTCAAACATTTAGGACAAAATTGGTGTAAAAGGGGTGCTTAATAAAAAAATATGTCTTTTAAAACGTTATCAGTAAGGGTGTAAAAATGCACTGCTCTCACTGTACCATGTGTACAGAAATGCCACCTCAAGTCCACATCCAGCAAACACAAGACGTTAAACCAATGCTGGTTCAGTGTTGGTCCAGCGTCGTAGATGGCAGCAAGGTTTAATCGAGGTCTTTTTGGGCCCGATGCTTCAAAAATTATAAATTTGGGCTGAAAGGGTAAAATACGCTTCAATAACGTCTGGAAGTGATCGCGACTACTGTACCATGTTAAAATGCTGTAATTCAAAAGATGATTTTGTCGTTTGATATCACGTTGTATCCCTAACTTGTTTAAAATAAGATATTTATGTGCTAATGAAACTTAAAAAACGAATTAACCGCCGGTTAATGTGTTATTCCACAAGCCTGAGGCCTACCGTTTTGGAGTTGTATTGGTGAATTAAACGCTATGCGCAACGACGATGGCAAACATCGATTTAAACCAATCGAACACGGTACCTCAAGAATCCACAACCAATCTGATTAAGCCATTTAATACTGTCGGCATCCTCCTAGTCATAGTTAATGAAAATGGTAACATGTAATTATAGCCCTGTCAGGTACAATTAGGCCTGTTTTTTAGTCCCAGGAGTACGTGCGTCGGATAGTCCTTTATAGGGTGATGTAATGTCGGGAAAAACCACGTTCAGACAATAGAAGTCAGCATAATGCGTACATACATGTACTCCCGGCCTCGGCGCAGCACGAGGTCATGTTAGGCTCTTAAATCATCAGTTAGACAACGTGCAAGATGGCCCAGTTCAAATGAATCTAGTGGAGCTCTTTGAAGATGGGCTCCATAAATTAGACTCCTGTCTTCCATTCTACAATTTATATTCTGGGGCACAGTTTCTGATGGAGATGCGTACACATGGTACCAAGTGGCACAGATCGTAAATAGTAGAGTAACATTACATAGTTACGTACAATTAACCCTCCTGGCACGCATGTATTTGTTCTTGTTTTTATCCACCTTGAGTTAAATTGGGAATTGCTGCCGCAATTCCCAATTCAACTCAAGATGGATAAAAATGTCAGGATTTTTTAAAACACCAAGTATAATAATATATCAAACAAACGATACCTCAGGATTAACGCCCTTATAGTGTTGGATTATAATATTTTTTATTCAATAATTTAAATTATGCCATGTGGTTTTGCATATATGCGGCAAGGGAGCTTGAAGGCCGAGAAGTTTAGTCGGTCTGACAATCATGGCTGAGAACTCAAGCCATAGCTTATCGACGGGAAGTTTACAGACTCATATCCTAAATACCGAGAGGTCGGGTGAATCACAAGTCATGGCTGACCAACATGTGAATAACAGCGAGTCTCTCTTTGTGGCCTTTAACCCTTATAACGCGGAAATATGTTTGTATTAGCCATGGACACCAAATGGGTTTTTCAACTTGAAATCATCATAAATATCTTAGTTAGCTCTTCCTGCTTTATTTGACTATTTATGTTTAATGGGTTTACGGTCATTATAATTTGTTTAATTCTTTCAGCGCTGGGACCGTCTTTAGACGCCAGAATCTGACGTCTACTGTTACCGTGCTCGTCTACAGACGGCTGATTCTGACGTTTAAAGGCGGTCCCCGCTGTGACAAATTAAAATGAATGGGGTTCTAGGCCATATAGGCTAGACCGGGCCAGGAGAACCACCTGGGGATGATGAGATGAATGAGGTGACACTGCCTTCCAGACACAGGATTCGAAATTCGAGCTCTGGCGGTTTGAGGCCGTGCACGCTACCTCGGTCACGGAAGCTCCCCATAATATTCAATCTCCCCGCTCTAACACGGTTAACACCGTGAACATTATAATTTCGGCTGTTTAGATGAATATGTTGAAGATCTGCCATATCGTCCGGTTACAGATGACCTCGGCCAGTGATCTAGGTGAATAAAAGTAGGGGCATACAGCTTATTTATTTAATAGTTGGTGATGTCTACCAATTTGGTTAAATCAACCAGTGATATACACTGAGCTATCAGTAAGTGTCTGAAGTAGAGAGAGAGACACTGGTGGCACGAGTGAACCAGTGATATCGACTATTAAACAACTATGGGTTGGTAAGATTCATTTTTAAAATTTTATGATTTTGGTCAATTTGTTGATCTCGACCAGTGTTCGCGGCTATTACAAACTTTTTTAAGATCTTGGCCTATATTGTGGCCTATTCCAATTTGATATTGACTTGAATATTAGATATTTTATATTGTTTATCGTAGCTGGCGAGATGTGACAAAAAATCACAGATTTTTAAAGATCCATCAATCTACCGCTACAACACGATTAAAAGGAGTTATGATCAGTGATTATAGTCATGTAAAAGACGGCGTACATGACTTTAAAAACATTTTATCAACAATCATTATAATGTCGAATATTTCGACTATTTAAAATAAATTAGAAAAATACTAGAATTAATGGCTCAAATTTATGATAATATGATAGAATTTGCATATTAGATTAGTAGGTTAATTAGTAGTGGTAACATAGAAAAGGTCAGCTAGTCCCAATTTTAGTAATTTCATTCACAAGTCTGGTTCTTGCAATAAATAGACTAGCATTTGGCCCGTGCTAGCTTCATTAATAACCATGACTACTTGCTGAGACTCCTATTTCATTGACTGTGATCACTTTTAAAAATAGATATATGGCTTCAGCTATGTTGTTTATACAATATTTTATTTCTACAAAGAAGCTAATGATGAATGAGAAAAAGCTATTCGCATTTCTGCATGAGAATAGCGTTTTCGTGATGTGCCTGGAGAACCTCAGTTTTTACATGGAACAGCCCAGCAAACACATAACATTTATACAACGTCGGCCTAACGTCTTCGACGTTGGTCCTAAGTTATAAAAATATTATACAAATGTGTTGTGTTTGCTGGGAGGAGACGTGTACCGATGTGTACCCCAGATTATACCCCCCTTGAAACTATACCGGGGTAGATTCTGGGATCCCAGAGAATCTACCCCGGGGTAGATTCAAGATTATACCCCGGGGTAGATACTGGCGGCTCCCAGAATCCACCCCTCCCTCTCACAACATACCCCCCTTTTCAACAATTTTTTACGTGCGACCCTCCCAGGATCTACCCCTTCCTCCCAGAAAATACCCCCTTTTCAACAACTATATGCCACCCTCTCAGAATCTACCCTTTTTTAAACAAGTAAAACATAAGGCGGCGCTCCCAGAATCTACCCCTCCTTCCTAGAATATACCTCACTTTTTCAACAACTATATGCGACACTCTCAGAATCTACCCCTCACTCTCAGAATAAGCCCTTCTTTTCAACAAAAATATATGCGACACTCCCAGAATCTACCCCTCCTCTCATTATATTCCCCGCTTTTCGACAACTATATGCGACCCTCCTAGAATCTACGCTTTCCCCCCAGAATATATCCCCTCTTTCAACAAATGTATCTGTGCAGCCCTCCCAGAATCTACCCCTCCCTCCCTTAATACACCCCCTTTTCAACAACAATACTATTATGCGACGCGCCCAGAATCTACCCCTCCCTCTCCACCTTTCCCTTCCAGAATATACCTCACACTTTTTCAACAACTATAATATTATGCGACCCTCCCTGAATCTACCCCTCTCTCCTAGAATTTTTAAACAACTATATGCGACCCTACTAGAATCTACGCCTCCCTCCCAGAATCTACTCCCTTTTCAAGAAATTTATATGTGCGATCCTCCCAGTATCTACCCCTCCCTTCCAAAATATACCCCTCTTTACAACAACTATATGTGACCCTCCCTCCCAGAATATACCCCTCCCTCCCAAAACACCCCCTTTTCAACACCTATATATTTATGTGACGCTTCCAGAATCTATCACTCCCACTCTACCTTTCCCTCCCAGAATATACCCCCCCCCCCCACCTTTTCAACAACTATAATATTATGCGACCATCCCTGAACCTATCCCTCCCTCCCTGAAATACCCCTCTTTTTAACAACTAAACTATTATGCGACGCTCCCAGAATCTACCCTTCCCTCTCAGAATCTGGGATGTTAGCGTGGTATATTCAAGCAGACCCAGACCTTAGACGTCTAATTAGAGATTATGATTTCGACCAATCAGTAGATTTGGATCTAAGTCAGACTAAATGAGATAACTAACCTTGCCACGTTCTGCCACAAGCCATTTATTTTCAAGGACAATTCGCTTTTCTTTGGATACAATGAACTACCTATAAATGACAGTTACTTGAGTCAATGTTTGTCATAATCTACAACACTAATTATGTGTTTCAACCTACAGTGCACACCACAATGGACGTTATTTCACCTTGTACGCTCAAGGCAGTGCCGTAAAATTGTGTAGGCTAATGTTAGTTCTGCGATGGGGAATGGTCACTTCGTGTCCATATGACCACTATGTTTTTTCTCTGTTTAAGATGAGTGCGCGCATTAGATTTAGGCCGCGCATTACCAAAAATATATGGGTTTTTTCTGCGCAGCGCGCATTAGATTGTTGCCGATTTTCGAAAAAAACTAGTCAATTTTGGGAGATAAAAAACATTTCGAAAAAAAACAAGTTCATTTCAAGAGATAAAAAATATTTTTCCGGCTATGTTTTTTTTGCTTGTTTTTTTCGTCGCCCTCATTGACTTCTCCGGAAATATGACCTATGTTTTTTTTATTTGGTCGCCTTCATTAACTTTTCCAAGAATATGATCAATGTTTTTTTTTCATAAATGTTTTTTTTCCGCCCTCTCTCATTAGATTTTGGATTTTTTCTGATCTAAAACACAGATATTAAACAAAGTGGCCTATAGGGTAAAAAAGGCTAGCAGGAACTCCAGACGCCACCATCCCTGCTTGAATTCACTTGTCACCAGCATACTGGATTACTGTAATTCTCTTTCTTCAACGTTGGTCAGATTATAAACATATTACAACGAGTTGAAAATACATTAACCCGGGTGGTATGTCGATAATTACTATCACTGTCAGAAAAGCATAAAACTCATGCATCTGGCACTAGAGAGTTTGTCCGAACAAAAACTCCAAAGTCAAAAATAGCACTTTGTCAGTGTCTGTCTGTGGCAGCCCCATCAGATTTGAGTGGTATATGAGCTGGAATGACAACCCAGCAAACACGACACATCGACTCAATGCCACCCCTAATGCTGGGATGGTGGGGACAGTATAAAGAGGATCCCCCGCACTGAAATAAATTCTAGTGGTCATAGACCCATACCATAGGTATTCAAATTAATCGGAAATCGGATATTAAATTGAACAAAACCCTTTGATCTCCATAGTTCGCAGAAAAACAGCGCTTTACGGGTTGATATGATTGATATACAATGAGGTGTTGTGATGTGTTGTTACGTGCCTATTAAATTACAGCCAGGACATCAGAAAGTATGCTGCAGGTCGTACGACCAATATCTGCATGACAAAAACACATTTATACAAGTGGTTAAGAACAGTTCTTATTAAGCCTACATTGCACAGGTTTGTTTTAGACATCAATCAATTTGTTGATGTCATATTAACATGATTAATGTATCTACTCATTGTGCATCGTTTATCAAACAATATACAAGTCAATAAAGATTAGCCTATGAGGTATTTCACTTCTTAGAGTTAGAGCTCTGCTCACGTGAGCGACCGCAAAATTACTTTTCCCCAAATAAACTAATTGAGCCCATGTCACGTCTCTTTTAGAGACAATTCGCGAATGCCACAATATAATTAAACAGTAGGCCAAAAATATCTTCATACCATTCTGTAGAGTCAAGTTGTTATAATTTAATGTTCCGTAGACACAATTTCGTCGTTACACTCTCACTTTGGTTCATTGTCCTTTGATCTAGTACACTATATGTAAAAGTTAACCCTTTCAGCATGGGGAACGACCCTAAACTTCAGAATCTGACATCTATAGACGTCAAATTCTGAGGCCTATAGTCTGGAAGAGTAGATTCGAATCTACTGTTTTAGCAATAGACTGACGTCACGGGTGTATTTTAATACTATTAGTGTCCCAACAAACACGAGACGTTGAGTCTTCGACGTAGACCCAACATTAAGCCATCATTATATCAAGTCAAAGTCTCGTAACTCAACCAAACATTCTGATTGAATGACGGGTGAATGTCAGCCCGGGTCAAGGCATATGATTGTGCAAAATATGAAGTTGATCCATCAATGGCAAGGTGGTACGCAAAACCATGACAGACATGTACAAACATACATGTATCGTTTGCATAATATAATTGATTTTCGTATCAGTAAGTCCTACATCATCATCGTTGTTTATCAAAATATAGCTACAATATAGAAATTGTCCAGGTCTGCAAAGTTTATGTAGCGGTATGTCGGATCTTGCCTCTGACCACTATAGCTTTCATCGAGGCGTTGACCCGATACAGTTTTAATGTTGGTTTAGCATCGTAGACGGTGAGCCAACCAAGAAATAGTATTGGGTCAAAGTGCACAGGAGTAGGCATAAACACCGTTATTTCATGAAATCGTCGATTAAATATCCTTGTTTATTTCCAGGTGACTTCCAAGATCAATGATGATAACATTCTCTGCAGCATTCACTCTGGGGATGTTCATCTCTACTTTATATGATACAGGTGAATAGAGATTTAATATTTTATCTGAATGTTCATAAGATGAATATTGTTTATTTCGGCTTCATTGTTTCCGGCTAACGACAGGAGATCAATGATGTGTTAGTGATTATAATAAAAAGACAGAAAAGGAGTTCCCGAACTCCTAGACCGGGCTTTGGTCTTTTTATGTGCTTTAGACAAAAAAATAGCCTAATATTTTGTAAACATAGCTGTGTTGGTATACCTCATGAGCCAGAATCCTAAATGTCCAGGATATAATTATTGAAAGAACCAAGGAGACAAGTATATCTTCAACGTGTAGGCCTATTCCTTCCACCAACATCGCTGGTTAGTGTACGCGTCAAAACGATGTACGTTGTACACCCAATGTAGGCCTACCCACCCAATACCGGTTCAATGTTGGGCCAGCGTCGCAGCCTATTGCTGGTTCAATGCCGGTCAATTGTATTCGACGCTGGCCCAACATTGAAACAGCATTGGGTGATTGTCCCTTATTTGCTCTGACTGCCATACGGTGCACTGACGCTTTATGCCCCGAAAAGCCACTACCCGGATACCACGCGTTACATTGGCCTAATTGAGAAATAATGTTGGGCCACCGTTTGCAGCGCTGGGACAACATTATTCCAACCAAAACCCTTTAAGCTCATAACCACGAATAATTATAATCGTGAATATTTTTTTATAGACTTTTTAAACACGAAAGTACTTAACCTAGGGATCTCAAAATGTTATATTGCACATGTTCATAAGGACTGGTGTACAGAAATGTCAACCGTTTCCCACAGCACCCATCTTTTCCCTAAATAGGACACAAACTCGGGTAAAATAAACTTAATAGGATACCGGGTCACGGCCGGTCCTAAATAGTTAAACCTGACCAAAATATTCCATAATATAACGCGCAAGACGTGTAATCTCACAAGCGGTGTTTGTTTCCGACATAATACAAATAGTATTATCTGTCACTGAATGAAAATACAAAATAACCTTACAAACAGCTCAGAATTCATGAGACAACCTAACAAAGTTGTTAGCTTCTGGGGGCCTCCAGACCACCTTCCGTTCGGCCGCCCTTATAAAATTTCTCTAGATTTCCCCCTGAGCGCAATCTTTGATGGTCATCAATTGATGGTCATCGATCAGGGTGGTTGAAGACAACATTTATAAATATGCCCTATCATGATTTATTAATGTGTGCACCCTATAGCGGTACTACATCAACTAAGATAAGCTCTCAAGCAGCTAGGCCTACAAGGAGGCTTCACAGCTTCGTGATGCCGCGATATTGTCAGCAACGCTCACTCACTCACTCACTCACTCACTCACTCACTCACTCACTCACTCACTCACTCACTCACTCACTCACTCACTCACTCACTCACTCACTCACTCACTCACTCACTCACTCACTCACTCACTCACTCACTCACACACTCACTCACTCACACACTCATTTGATCCACTTTCAAAATATGAATTGCTGCCGTATTTCTCAATCCTGGTGTTAAGGTTTTTTTTCTGAATTACAATTTAATCTAGGTAACAAATGATCTCGCCATGTGATAGAACTGGAGCCAAGCTATGAAGAGCTTTGTACGTGATCACCAGAACCTTATACACAATACGTCTGTCTATTGGCAACCAGTGGAGTTATTTTAACATCGGTGTGATATGCCCTCGCATGGAAGTCCGAGTCACCAGTCTTGCAGCCTTGTTCTGTATACGCTGCAGGCGTGCTATTTGTGATGCCGGTAGGTTCAGGAGCAATGAGTTGCAGTAGTACAAACAAGAGGTAATCAGCGCGTGGACTGCGTTCTTGGTGGCATCAACAGTCAGGTAGCGGCGGACTGACGACAGCCTGTATATATATAATTGAAAAATTACACGCCGCGCATATAGCAGTGATTTGATTTATCATGGAAAGATGTTGATCCATTTCCACACCAAGGTTACGAAAATGGCTGACAGATATGATTGCACTATCACCAATGTTGATGGTACAATAGCCATACTGCCCCAAATGGTGCTTGTAGCAGAAAATAACCATCTCTGTCGTATCATCATTTAACTTAATAAGCATTCGTATTGACATCCAAATGCGAATCTCTTTGATGCAGGCTTCCAGCCTCCGTATTGTTTTCTCTCTTGCACCTGGTACTGCTGGTTCATATTCCACATAGAGTTGAATATCAACCGCGTATTTATGATGTTTTACTCCATGCTTACGCTTGTGTAAAAGCTTGTCCAAAGCACTAAAAATATCATGCTTCACCTTGAGTAGTGCAGTCTCTGTGCTATGCATGGGTTTATAGTCAGACTGGTAATCTTCCTGCAGCCCATTTATATCTAGATGGTTAGTCAGACGTTTCACAACAACCTTTTCCAACACTTTACTGATAAAAGGTATGTTAGAAACAGGCCCATAGTTTTTAAAAACATTAAGGTCCAAGTTGTCTTTCTTCAACAACGGCTTCACAACAGCAGTCCTTAGCTTGAGTGGAAATATCCCATGATCAAAGCTACTGCTGACTAAAGTTACTAGGTATGAGAGCTGGCACTGTAGCGTTTTCTTGAGCACGTCGGTCGGGCAATGGTCCAGACTGCATGTTTTTGCTGGACAATCCCTTATAATGCGCTCCAGTTCCTTTTCAGTGGTTGGTGTAAACTGATCCAATATGTGAATGTTAGCGTCATTGACTACTTTGTCAGTGATAGGGTTATCCATGGCAGCTAACTGGATCGTAATCTTTTCTCGAATTAGTTGATTTTGTTCTGAGAAGAACATTGAGAAGTCATTATTTAATATGTAGAATCGTAGGTGTTCAGAATAATTTATAAACAGTAATAAGCCTAGCTATCTTCACCAACATAGGCCCAACATTGGCCCAACATCACCCATAATTTTCTAAATAGTATAAAGAAATTAGCATCAGTATTATAATATGTAGAATCGTAGGTGGTCAGAATAATTTATAAACAGTAATAAGCCTAGCTATCTTCACCAACATAGGCCCAACATTGGCCCAACATCACCCATAATTTTCTAAATAGTATAAAGAAATTAGCATCAGTATTATAATATGTAGAATCGTAGGTGGTCAGAATAATTTATAAACAGTAATAAGCCTAGTCATTTTTGCTAACAGTGGCCCAACATTGGCCCAACATAACTCATAGGAAACTTCGATATAGTATGCGGCGACAATTAAAGTAAATGAATAAAAGTTAGTGTCATAATGTTAGGCCCGTAGGTGACCAGTTTAGTATTCATAAACAATTATAAGCCTAGTTATCTTCACCAACATTGGCCCAACATTACCGATAGGAATTGTAGATATTGTAGGCGGCCTAGGAGCTGCTGACGATCAAACAATAGGCATCATATTGGCCCAACATGTCTCATGGGAATCCTAGATATTGTAGGCGGTCTACAAGCTGCTGACGATCAAACCATGGGCATTTAATAGGCATAACCATCCTATCCACAGGTATCCTAGATATCGTAGGCGTGCTGCATTGCGGCCGCTGTCGATCAGCACATTTTTTAGACATCGACCCATCTCTAAAATCATGTCTCTTTTTTTCATATTCACTCTTCTCATAACAGCAGTGTCACTTATACACAAGGACGATGAAGTGGCCTCCTGTGGCCCAACCATATTTGAAACAAATTGTCACCAACCTTCATCATTAACAAACATTATGTTTTCTAATTTGGTCAAAGCAAAATTACCTCTTTTAAATGTATGTTTCAATCGGAAATTACTTCCACTACCACCTTCTCGACCATCTTTTAAATTAGCCATCTTACTTCTACTGGCAGGAGATGTCAGCTTAAATCCGGGTTCCTTCGGCTCAAATGAAAGAATCAAAATTGCAACAATCAAACCTGTACATCTCAATTTTTTTGATGAATTTCAAGATCTACTACAGAACATAATTTCACTGCATGACAATTTGTATATATTGGGAGATTTCAACTTACATCAAGATAACTCAAATGGAAACACCAACAAATTCAATGAAATACTCACATGTTTCGATCTCAAGCAGCATGTGTATTTTCCAACTCATGTTCATGGTCATTGGCTAGATCTGCTAATCACCAAAGGCATTCCTAATTCTATCAAATCAGTGTTTTCGGCAGCAGGTATCTCGGACGAAATGGAACAAAGAAAAAATATCGTTTCGAAAAATAAACAAAATTGATTATGAATCGTTTCAGTCAGATATTCTCAATTCGGAACTAATAAAGAAACCAGAGAAAGATATCGCGGCACTATGTCAACAGTATAATTATGTTCTTAGCTCTATTTTAGACAAACCTCTCTTGTAAGTACAAAGATTCTGCCCAGAAGACGACCAACTTCATGGATTACTCCGGAAATATTGAAGGCTAAAACCCTTCGCCACAATCACGAACGAACATGGCGCAGATCTCGCACAATCTAGATCTTCTCGTTACAAACATCAATGCCACCTGTGTAATAGAATGATGACAAAAGCTAAATCGAAATATTTAGCTGATGTTATTTCAGACAATTCGGACATCCCCTGTCGCCTATGGAATTCAAAAAATAACATTCTGCATAGAATTCCACCTCCTGTTCTGTCAAAATTCACATCAGTAAAATCACTTTCTGATCATTTCTCTAGGTATTTTGTGGATAAAATTGAAACTATCTGTTCCGAATTTCCCGATAAATTACAGAATATTCCACAAGTGCAAAAAACAGAAATTAGATTCAAGAGGAACGTTATTGAACTCGCGTCAAAAGCTGAAATTAAAAAGCTTATTTTGAGCTCATCACCAAAATCATGTGATCTGGACCCCATTCCCACAAGCGTGGCGAAAAATTGTCTTCACATATTAATAACTCCCATCACTGACATAATTAACATTTCAATAGAAACTAGTACATTTCCTCAAAATTTCAAAGAAACTCATGTAAGACCACTACTGAAAAAACATCTCTTCCTAAAAACGAGCTGAAAAAATACAGCCCTGTATCTAACTTAAGTTTCATTTCCAAAATCTTAGAAAAGAGAGTAGCCAATAGGCTGCAAGCTCATATAAAAAATAACCATCTATCTAATTCATTTCAATCGGCCTACAGAAAACAGTATTCTACAGAATCGGCTCTACTGAAAGTACATAACGATAGCATTATTAGTACGGGCAAGGGTGAAGTTACGGCTCTGACCTTGCTTGACTTGTCGGCCGCTTTCGACACCATCGACCATGGTACATTAACAGATAGATTTTCTGATTGGTATGAAATATCTGGCCAGGCTCAAATTTGGTTTTCTTCTTATTTGCAAAATAGGCACCAATCCGTATAAATTAAATACACTCTGTCAGATAAAGTCACACTCTCATATGGAATTCCACAGGTCTCTGTGCTAGGACCAGTGCGTTTTACTGTGTACACTACACCACTCAGTGCTATTATTTCTAGTTTTGTCATAAACCACCATCTTTATGCCGATGATAATCAAATTTACATGTCTCTATCAGTTTCAAACGCTAAGGAATCTCTTGAGAAGTTGCAACATTGTTTAATGGGTGTGTCGACCTGGATGACTGGATCTAAGCTGAAGCTTAATCCTTGCAAGACAGAATTCCTTCTTATTAGGACCAAACTTCAACGAGAAAAATTCTTGAATAATTTCCCATGCTTAATTGTAGGTCAAGACACAAATCAATCTACATCAGCTAAAAATTCTGATGTAGTCTTCGACAGTAGCCTCAATTTCCGAGAACACATATCCCAAACATGTAGGGCATGCTTGTATCATATCCGTGACCTGCGTCGAATTCGAAAAAGTCTGTCCTTAGATCTTGCCAAGCAAATTGCACTGGTAGTCGTCAGTAGTAAGTTAGAATTATTGTAACTCCTTTTTTCACAATATGCCAGATTCGCTATATTACAACGCGTTCAAAATTGCCTTGCAAGAGTGGTAACCAAGGCCCCACGATTTAGTAGTCGTTCTGTTCCAATTCTAAAACGATTACATTGGTTTCCTCTCAAATTTCGCATTCATTTAAAAATATGTGAAATAACTTTCCGAACCCTAAAAGACAACCAACCTGCATATCTGGCTGACTCACTTGCTCGGCCGAAATGCTCAAAATATCTACGCTCCACAAATTCAAATAGATTTGTTGTTCCTCGTATAGGACTAAAGACTGCGTCAAGAGCTTTCTCTATATCTGATCCAGCCTTATGGAACGCCCTGCCTGTGCCAATACGTAATGCCAAAACAATCTTAACATTTCGGAAATTACTTAAATCTAACCTATTTGACCTGGCTTTTCCACCCTAGTCCCTCAGCAGCCCGGCTCCCTGTTGACGAACCTGCTTTGGCCTCGACTTTGACACATGATTACGCTAAGGATTTTTGCGCCTCTGAGCTCGGTCCGCTGAGGAGCGCTATAGAAGTTTTATTGATTGCTTGATTGATCACACTTTTTAGTACTGCTGGCCTCAGGAAGCATTCTTCCAGGCACCTGTCGATCAGTTCTTTGATGACACGGAAACATGCATCTTGTTTTCCAGTTGCAAATACTGACTCATAATAATTCATTTTGGCCTGCTTGATCATCGCATTCATGTTTTCTCGATGTTCAACAAACATTTGGCGATGTATTTCTAGCTTAGTTGATCTCCATTTATTTGCATTAGCACGTCGCATTTCGCCAAGTGAATTGAGTCATTGTACCAGGGGTGACGTAGCCGACATTTCATGGTCTTTGATTTAATTGTAGCCTGAACGTCTAAGGCGGACCCAACAGCTAGTTCGTAATGCTGTAGTAAGGTGTTAGGATCCTGCTGTAATGGGATCCTGTTCAGCTTAATGGATAGATCATCTTCAAATTTTGTGTAGCTAAAACTACGCATATCACTTGCTAGTTTAACTTTGGGCACAAAAGAAGGATCACTTATGATCAAGTTGAACAAAACACTGAAATGATCAGATATACTGGCATTATTATTTATTGCAATTGTTGACCATGAAAACGATGGGGTAAACATTTTTTTCAAGATTCCAACCTGAATCTGATTAGTTTCTGAAATATCGTTTGAAACTAGACGTTTAGTAATGGCTGCCTACTTTTCAAATTGTATGATAATTTATTATCCTGACACTAATTAGATATATTTTATTGCAATCGCTGACCATGAAGACCATAGGGGAGACATTTGTTAGGATTCCAACGTGATTAGTTTCTGAGATATTGATTGAAACTGGATTGTCGGTAATGGCTGCCTAATTTTTATATTTTAGCATTTTAAATCCCAAAAATCTTGAATGTAGATAACCGGATTGCAATATATCCATATTCAGACTTCAAAAATAATTACCGTGAAAAATCCACCGGGAAAGAGGGTTAGAGTCCGCTTTGTCTTACTGCTGCTACAAATGGGGGGAATTTGAAACGTATTATGCAATTTAAAAATTTGTGAAATAGACAAGAGACACATTGAGAAAGACAAGAATATAATTATAACTTATATTTAGAAGATGTGATCCTCTTTTCTGGGAGAGACGAGCCTCTGTATTAAAACAATGATTCTAATAAAGAAAATGGGGGAAATATTGAAAAGTATAATGTAATTGAAGAAATTTGGAAATAAGAAAAGGAAATAAGGAGAATGACAAGATCATATAAATGAGAATAATATTTAGAGGGTGTGCTCCTCTTTTGGGGAAAATTCAGCTCCTGTATTAACACAGTGATATCCGTCAATAATCAAATCGAAGAAAATATTATTTTTCAGTGGGTGGAGATGTACAATGTACACAATGTAGATACGTGGTGAGTGGTAGATTATTATACGACACTATGCTGAACACCAATCTGGGAGATCTGGATATAAATTGCACAGACCAGGCTGCTACAGTGAACACTGTCACCTGCAACCATACGTGCGCTGAGGCTGTGTTCCATGGCACTATTGACACTTCTCAAGGTAAGTTAACTCAGCTGATGTAGTGAGACATTGAAAGTGAAAGTACGTTATTTAATTAGCTAAACGGCTGTTTCAATATTTTATTAGGTGGGGTTTATACACGCAGCTAATTGCAATAATTGTACAAGAGTTAATAAAAATATTAAAATAGGAAATACAGGTTGCCCGCATTTAAAAACTATGAAAAATGTTGATTACTATTCCACGCGCACGCACATCACCGAGGCCTCACAGAAGGAGGGAACAAATGAAAGTAGATAATAGTGATCAGGTGATGTCCCATATACTGCTCTGCAAAGGCAAAAGGCAGTATATACTTACTTGTAACTTAAGCAGATACTGCATCTTGCCTTTGCACGGCAGTATACTAATCATATCAAGCCGTCCAGTGTTTGTTGTTGATGCAATCATTTTGGTAAGCAATCCAAATGCTGACTATTGTATTTGAATAAAAATATTTAAATTTCCCGTTCTGAAAAGGCTAGGGTGAAAGTGATATCCGCTCTTACATAATCCAGGTCTTCCGTCGGAGTCATATGGTCATTGAAAAAACACACTCAATATAATGGTTGCCAGCTCGTAATTTGTGAGCATTGTGAATAATATGCAAAATATAAAATTTACCCCAAACGAAAAAAATAGCTTTAATATATAGCTGGATTTTTTGCAAGGCATAATATGATATTTGTCTTTGTATTTGAAGTAGTTTCTGAATAGGTGACTCCTGGTTGGATTGAGTGAGGCATAGTAGTGTTGTAAGAAAATAACTTGATTCATGTGTGGAAGTATAAGGTTTGAATATTAAATGGTTTTGTGCCACTGTGGTGTTAGCTCTATGCATATAATTGATAAAAAAACGAATAACACATGTAGAATGTACAGGCCTGTCAACTCAGCACACCCCGAGAACGAACAATCAAAATCAACAGAACACACCAACACAGCCAACAAAACTTTTAATCGCACTAGCTAATAACAATGTTAACATGGTTAATTTTAACAAAAGAGACTGTGAAATATAGACGAAGAAGATAGCTAGATAGGTATTGTTCTCTTAAATATCCGTGGATTAAAATCTAAATTAAAACAATACGAATTTGAAGAATTTATACAAAAATAGAAACTTATTTTTTTTTAACAGAAACAATAATCAACTGCCTGGATGATATAACAGTTCCTGATTATGAAATAATCGTCAGCAATCGAAAAGGTGATAGGAAGTCATCTTGGAGAGTTGCAATACTGGTATAAAAATAATCGAAAAATGTATTAAACGTCTTGATAGCGAATTTAACGAAACCTCTGGATCAAATTTTCAAGTTCTTAAAACAGTAAACCTGTTACATTTGGTCTCGTAAATATTCCCCCTCTCCTTACGCCGACCCAACAGTGTTTTATTTGATTGAAAACACTATTGTTGAACTGACATCAGAGAATGAAAACACACAGGTCTGCTTGTTAGGAGATTTCAACGCTAGAACCGGACACTTATCAGATCGTATACACCCAACTGATAACGATGAAGATGTGAATAATTTTGTAAATATATGTTAAGATAATGTACACCATGTAAATAGCCATGCCCATGTAGCTGAACTCAGGGTTACCTCAGACAGCATTGTAAATAACACAGGGAGAAGACTAATTGAGTTATGTCGTAGCCTAGATGTGCTTATAATGAATGGTAGATTTGGAAAAGATTTTAATGTCGGTAACAAAACATGTAAAAATGCAAGTACTGTTGATCATATTAAAATAACTCCAAGCTGTATAGAATACATTTTAGATTTTGAAATACTAGATTTAGACCCGCTGATCAGTGATGTTCTCTGTCCTGTTTATGCAGACTTTTAAGTTCTTCAATCGCATAAGGATCAACGTGTAAACTTAGGGAATAAAACTACAAAAACATAAATTTTTTTATGGAATTCTGATCAAAACCAATGATGGTGACTGACGGTAAACCAGGGAAGCGAAACCCTCCACATAAACCGTGGTATAATACCGATTGTGAGGATGCACGATATACTATGATGCAGTGTAAAAAACAAACATAGAAAACTTAAAAATTCTGAAAACCTTATAAGAAATTCATGCAAACAATACAAGGCAGCGACAAACAAAGCATTTACAAAAGATAAAAAAGATTTCATTACAAAACTGCGTAAACTCCAGGCAGAAAATTCTAAGGAATATTGGGAAATGATCTAAGAAAAACAGAATTCGAAAGTCATTGAACAGATTTCCATTGAAACATTCCAGGAACATTTTATTAAATTATTATCAGGTAATAAAACAAAACCATACACAGCTACCAGCGAAGCAGATGACTCATTTACGTTTGATCCTGCCGACCCTTTGATTTACCAACATTTCTCTATTCAAGAAGCTGAAAAAACTGAAAAAATAATAAAACTGCCGAACATGATATGGTGATAAATATTTTTTTTAACATTCAACTGACAATATAACACCAATATATACAAGACGTTTTAGCGTTGTACTGGCTTCTGGTCATGTGACGACTGGTGCCTTGGTAGCATAAAACATAAAAATAAAGGTGATGAAGGTGATCCAAACAACTACAGGGGAATATCTCTACTGAGCTGCTTAGGGAATTATTCACCAGCTGTATTAACAAAAGATTAACATGTTTTGTCGAAGATAAGAAAACTGTTGGAGCAGAACAAGCTGGTTTTAAATCTGATTTCTCAAAGGTCGACCACATTTTTGTTCTTAAATCTGTAGCAGATGTATATCTTAATAAGCGCAAACGTCTTTATTGGTGTTATGTTGACTATCAGAAACCGTTCGCCACTGTTAATAGATCTAAATTATGGACTAAACTATTATCAATGGGAATGACAGGAAAAATGATAGAAGTTATTAAAAATATGTGCTCAAAAGTAAAATCAGTGGTCTCTGTTCAGGGAATTACATCCAGTTCATTTCCTTGTAATATTGGAGTTCGCCAAGGAGAAAATCTGTCTCTACTGTTATTCTCTATTTACTTAGCAGACTCAAAAACGTTTTTGGCTGAACAATGTACTGGCCTAAGATACGTAAATGAAGCTCAAAAGAACTATTAGATAGATAAATAAATTGTTTTTGTTTTTTATATATTTACTGTTGTATGCGGACGACACTGTTTTATTAGCAGAATCACCAGATGATCTCCAAACATCTTTAAACAGACTGCAGGAGTATTGCACACTATGTGACTCAAAACTTAATCATGTTAATATGAGTAAAACCAAAGTAAGGATTTGTTCACGAGGTAAATTGTGAACGCCACACTTGTTTCACTTTGGCGAATAAACCATTAAAGTTGTGAATGAATACAATTACCTAGGTAAAACCTATATCAAAAGGTTAACAGGGCTATGTTCGCCTTACTAAAAAAATAATTAAACTTTCTTTACCAGTTGATGTAGCGGCAAACTGTTTACCGTACTAACCTTGTAAAAACTTTTATATTATATTCATCTGAAGTGTGGGGAGACGAAAAATGTGACATCTTGGAAAAATTACAACTTAGATTCTGTAAATATATTCTGACTCTAAATAAGTCCACCTGTTCAAATATGGTGTATGGGGAATTAGGAATCACAGCTCTGGATATTGATATTAAAGTTAGATTGTTTACATACTGGGCAAAGCTTGTCAGTGAAGATCGGAGTAAAATCTCGCACATGATCTACTCTTTATTGTATAAAATGGATAAATTTAATACTTTTAAATCAACCTGATTATCATCAATAAAATGTACTTTGAATGATTCTGGATTTCCGGGAATATGGTTAGATCAGTATTTGCCATGTTCCGTTAACACATTTAGAAACATTCTAGAAACATGCTAAGATTGAAGGACCAGTTCAAACAAAAATGGCACGAAAGCATATTGGGACGCTGAAAATGCATAAATTATAGTATTTTTAAAAATCATTGTGAACTTTTAAAATATTTGATTGATTTGCCAGATAATCATTTTAACAAAATTCAGATGTCGCAATCACCTTCTGCCGATTGAACGTGGATGCCATGAAAACATCCAGCCCGATATGCGTTTATGCCATTACTGCCGTGAAGATATAGGTGATGGATATCTTTACTTATTACTCATTACTTATCTGCAGCCACTTTAAAAACGAAAAAAAATAAGTCGAGAGTAAATTTTGGAAAAGATCATCCACTTTAATGTTAACGAAACTTATGAATGATAACAAAAAAATATTCTGATAACATACAAAAAGTATCACTGTTCATAAAATGCATTTTAACTAAATTTAAATAATTCATATTTTATATGACGTATATAGCTCATGTAACTAAGTGTATATTTTTAAGCCAGCTCTCTCCTGGCATGTTTATGAAAGGTTATAATAAATTACTTGTTTTTGTTAATTTTTACTTGTCAGTCTGACGTTTTCCTATTTTTTTTCCTAGTCCGTCTCATCTAACTTTTGGATGAGCTCGTCCATTACAAATTATGCTGTGATGACAATTCGAATGATGGTAATTATTGTTTTGCTATTATTCTACATCCTAAGTGCAGAAAATCTCAGCTAGAAAGTAGTGAAAACCCACTTTTGCTGGTTTGCGAAAGTAATTGCTGGTGAAGGTCTCAGAGAGCTAGTGTTAAAGGGACTGGCCCAGGCTAAAATCATAAAAAAATCGGTGATTTTTTTTTGGGTTCCTAATATGACTATATGATGTAAACATGTACATAGACTAGCACTGCAAATTTTTATATTTTTTGTGCTGCGCATTCACCAGCTAGGCTTGATATAGAGACGAAATTCCCGCATTTCCTATTTTTGCCATGGTTGTCAATAATTAGAAATCAGGAATTTCGTCTCTATATCTAGCCTAACTGGTGAATGTGCAGCACGAAAATTTAAAAACTTTGCAGTTCTAGTCTATGTACATGTCTACATCATATGGTCATATTAAGAACCCAAAATAAAATCACCGTTTTTTTGTGATTTTAGCCTGGGCCAGTCCCTTCAATAAAAGAGGGGACAACATATTATTTCTTAAATATCCCTATTTGCTAAATTAGTAACAAGTTATAATGTAAGTTAAAGTGGATATAAGCCTGCAACAAAAATGACTACGAGACGTCTGTAAGGGTTGTCTGTATATCTAAATTGGGCAGAGCAAGTGATATTTGCAAGATTTGGCACTCGTCTTGGCAAGTTCCATTTGATAATGAGCTTCTCTGGTCTATGAAATCATTAATGTGAGGAAATAGCTTAGATAAAGCTTTCAAATCAATATTTACTGTCGTTTCAAAACCACCATATAGGAGGCATTGAAAAAAATATTGCATCTCTCATATATTGATATTGAATAAAAAGCTGAATGTTTTTTCTTTTTAAATTATATCACAGCGAAACATTTAGCATCAGCACTCTTGCAATTTCAACATCCATCTCGATTTTGACGGAGATATATCAGCCTAATGTTCAAGCAAACACGATACACTGAAAAAATGTTGTTTTAATGTTGGGCCAACGTTTCCGACTCTGGCCCGACATCAAAACAACATTATTTCAATGCATCGTGTTTGTTGGGGTATGTTTGCTTTAAGTTATGTGTCCCGATGATGTCCGTCATCAAATAACGCGAACAAAAAGGGCATTGTTTTGTCTCAGCAACAGGGTGGCCTTGACAATTACTTGCATGAGCGCAGAATTATTTCAACAGTCAGTATGTTCGGAGTGGTCGAGATGGCCATCTCGACCAATCTGAAGCCTACGATATGTCGTAGCTGGTTCGAGAAGACGGCCCTGGCGCGCAAACATTACTCCCACGTTGCAACAGTCTGCGACACGGTATTGTAAATTTTCTCACTGCAGTGATTACCAGTTGACTAATAATAGACATCGAGTGAGAGCAATATGCCGAAACAAGGTCAGGTACCTTCCAGCTTAGATTAAATGTGGAAATAACGGCTCTTTGTGTTGCTTATAACTTTTACGTCAATATCGTTGAGCAGTTGCGACGTCATATTTCCTCGCCTTGGATATGAAAGGGTGTATCTGTAACTTTGACAGGTGGCAGATACACCTTTCATATCTAAGGGGACGATTTGTAACTTGTGTTGAATTCTACATTGCTATTTATCATCCATGTGAAACCGAAATTACTCAATAAATTTGAGTTTAAAATGAACGGGGAACTAGATGTCTTAATAATGATAAAAAAATGTTTTATCTATAAACAACAATCTAATATGCAATGGCTAAACCACTAATAAAACCTATACAATAAATAGACCACACGTGAAAATTACCAATTATCAACTATACAATAAAGTAACCAAAATTAATTGTTATACTGTATAATACATAAAGCAGAACCATAAAATATTGTTTATGTACTGCACAAAAGTTTCAAACCCATAATAAAACTACCAATGATCTCTCGTGCAACAAAAAAATCTAGAACTAATAATCATCAGTGATCAATTTGTGATCTACATTATTTTAATTTTAAGATACGACTTGCCAAAAACTTTACATTACTTGACAGAGCCATTAGCTATTGACGTGTACAGTCGTGGGTGTGGTGGTGACGTCATACCTGGTTGCTATAACATAAACCAGCATGATAACCTGGTGGGCTCGGCACTTGGAAACCTGGCAGATTTTCTAGAAGATACCGATGGCGCTGTGTGCTTCTGTAACGACACAGATGGTTGTAACAACAGGCCTTCTGATGGCATAGGCGCAGTACCTCTAGTGACAACACCAACACCAAGTGAGTGAAAAACCATTAGTGATACATCAGTAACAGGCGTCCCTTCCTTGACCAAACATAATTAAAAATCAAATTAGTGTAAAATTATGCTAGTAGAATGACATGTCTGTATTATAATGTGTGCTAACCATCCCTGTGCCGTGCTGTGCCGTGATCTAAACAATACATGGCTGTATGCCTATGTAACTACCCCATGCTGGGTTGTGGTGTGATCAGTTAACATACATCTGTTGTGATGCTTCTGTTACATAAGGCCTACAGGCGTTAACAAAGTCTGAGTATGCTTGTAATGTCATGTTTTTAATTTTTCAACATGCATGTGTAATGATGTGGTCTAAACATGCCTCAACATTCGTGAAACCATGATGCGCTGTGATGTGCATGGTTTGTAGGTCTACATTGGGTCAAACATCCTCATATTGTCATGTGGTTTGAATAAACCATGTGCAGTGTTATAGTCTAAATATGTTTTATTGTTGCGTGGTCAAAATGTGCCTCTATTAGAATATGTTGTCTAAACATATACATGTCTTGATGTTTATTTAACCCTTTAAGCCCACACGATGCAATAAAGCATCATTTTACATCCCTGAAATCATACTTAATTTCCCTACAACAAAGGGTTTTAGAACGAAAATATCCATGAAACTGTTTTACCAATACATGGTAATTTTTTTTTCACCTACATCAAATCATTATCATTCACTACAAGTCGAGAATTGCGACAGTAATTCGCGGCTTGTAGTGGATGAATGGTAAACTCAGGCTTGAAAGGGTTAGAGGGATTCCGTGGGATGAGAATTTTCAATTTTGTCAATTTTGAAAATTTAATTTATATGAAGCTACATAGCCTACTTATCTTAAATAAAATACAAAAATGTCAAAAAAACAATGGTAAACAAGCACTGAAGAAGACGAAACTAACTCTATTTCCATGACGTATATTTTCATGTAAACAAGATTGTTTACAACATACAACACATTAGACCACAAATACTGACCATATCAGAAGGCATGATGAAATTGCCACCTTGTCACATCAATAGCTGCCGCCCTTAATTAGTATGGGAACCGCGATGATCGGGGGGGGGGGGGGAGCTCCCCGACAGCACCGATTGTCTGCTCAACGCTTGGCTGACGGCATCAACATAATTATGGCCCAATGCTGTAGGAACAATCAACCGTCCTTTTGCAGATGTTTAGGTATACAAATAGTTTACTCGGGCTTTAATTGGATTATTCTTGATAAAAAATATTTTTAAACCTAAAAGTTTTGAATTAAATAAAATCATGATCTGTGTGATACATTACTTCATTACAAAATTAAAAACCAAAATTGATGTCATCCCACGGAGTCCTTTTAAGTAGACAAAATCACCGTCAGATTTAAAAACCCCACTAATTTTACCGAAGCTTCCATAATAATTATGGACTATGAACTTTCAAATATGTCAATTTTCATTTACATTATTTTGTTGTCTGCAGCGCACAGCAAATACTGTAAGACATGTGTGCAGTATAAGGTACCTAGCGATGCCAATATGGAGAGCATGCTGATGAATAACGTGGATAGTGCCGATTACGCCTGCATCTACCGCCCCGGACTCTGTCATAGGAAAAAGTGCAGAGATGAAAATGACGTCTGTGCCGCCATACACGTTATACTGGGAAAGGAAGAGAATGGTGAGCTGCTATTGGTCAGAGACGCGGTAAAATTACAACAACTCGTACATAGAAATTAACCCTTTAAAGCGACTCAATCAGGCTAAAATCATAAAATCGGTGACTTTATTTTGGCTTCTTAATATGAACATAATGATGAAATTCCCTTATTTCTTATTATGGACATGCATGTCCGAAATAAGAAATCGGAAATTCCGTCTCTATATCTCGCTTAACTGGTAAATTCGCAGCACAAAAAGAACTTTTTCAGATCCAGTCTATGGACATGTTTACACCATATGGCCATATTAAGAAGTAAAAATAAAATCACCGATTTTTTCTGATGTTAGCCCGATTGAGTCCTTTTAACTGGTTTATTCTATTTTTTATAAGCACATTAAAGCCGTTCAACATGTTAAAGACAAAACGTGACATCAAGCAGCTTGATTTTTACTCACTTGAAGTTGTGGATCGCGTCAGCGAGACACAACTTCAAGTGAGTGAAAATTCCAATCAAAAAAATTGGCGGTTGAAGGATTAAAGACGGAACGTAGGTCTATGGACTGGAATCCATGGGTGTTAAAGTCTTCCTGATTTATGAGTGGTATAAAACGTAGGCATATTGATTGCTATGAAGGTGCTCTTCCCTATGTGTCTTTACCCCCCTCCCCCCCCCCTCTTGCCTATACGATGAAAGTCATGTGGCTGGTAGGAATGACACCAAGAAAACAGTAATACAACGATAAGCTTCCATTTGATTAGTAAATGTTAAATAATTATATTCCTAATTCCACGTCCCATATTCAACTTCTGTCTATTCTTAAGTAATGCATTTTCTGTGGTTACCATAATAATTATTTACATTATTTCAACAAATAGTAATAATCGGCATTTATGATGATTACAAATTGAAAAAACCCTCTGGTCTCCATGGTTTAAACACAAATAATTCAGCATTGTAAGTTACAGATTTACTAACTACATTTTCTGTGTTGTATTTTTCAGGAGTGAGTGTGCCTTATGTGGAGGTTTACAGGCGCGGATGTCTCTCTGATTTCCCGGATGCCACTCCCGGTTGTTATAACACCACCAGGGTGGAGGACTCCATCAAGTATATGCTAGGCTACCCCGGAGACACGTGCATCACCTACGACCAGGGGACTGTGTGCACATGTACAGAGAGAGTCTGTGATATTACCAGTATTCCAGGTAATATAGGAAACTATACAAAGGTTTAACCCCTTAAACGCTGATTTTTTATGTGAACTATGGAGACGAAAGAGTTTTTTCAATTTAAAATCAGCATAAATGTCTTAGTCAGGTCTTTCCGATTCATTTGAATACCTATTATGGTCACCTATATGTTATGGGTCTATACGGCCATTAGAAATTGTTTTACTCTTGCAGTGCGGGGATCGACTTTAGACGTCAAAATCTGACGTCTACAGATGTCAGATTCTGACGGCTAAAGTCGATCCCCGCACTGTAAGGATTAAGCACTAATTGTGGTGGTAGGTTTACTGGTAATTGTCAAATGCGCAGCTCTTACGATAATGTTCAGAGGAACACTCTTCACTGGGATGTCATTTCATTTAAATGAAACCAGTTATCACGGTATAATTTATTTCATCTAATTTATTAGGATAAAAAAACTTTAATCTGCTAAAGATATAGTGTATTGTTGAAATAAGAGGGGACCAGCAGACGATCACTGGTGTGGGATCTGCAGTGTAGTAACTTATGCTCCACAAATTCGAATAGACTTGTTGTTCTCCGTATAAAAACCAAGACTGGGTCAAGAGCTTTGTCTATGGCTGACCCAGCATTATGGAACGCTCTGCCTGTGCCCGTACGTGTACGCCCAAGCAATTTTACCATTTAATTACTTAACACATATTTGATTCGGCTTTCCCGCCCTAGCACCTTTGTAACCCGGCTCCTTCTTGATAAAACTGCTTTAGACTGGATTATGACACATTATCATGCTAAGGATTTGTGCACTTCTAAGCTCTGTCCGCTAAGGATTTAGGCGCTATAATTTTTTTTCTTTATTTATTGATTAACACATTGGAAAAAACTGGTTGTATAATGACGTCATGGAAATATAAAGCCACACAATCATAGTTTTTTATTTTGACTCTTTAATCATGTTGATATGTTCTTAAGTTTCCAAAATGGCCATAGACTAGAATTGCGTCTTTTAAATTAAAGATCTTTTAAATTTCGGGTTGCGCATTTACTATACACCAGTTTAAAGCGAAATAGGAATGCGATTTAGGTCTAATGTTGTTCTTATGTTTATGATTTTAAGACATCGATGTATAAAATAAAATCTCATTCTTATTTATCTTACTAATATGAAATCATACTCAAACTTCTACTTCTTTTTTTCAGGCTGGAGACCAGTGTGCATCACTAGCTGCAAAAAATACAAAGACGGAGATTACCAATATTGTGACCGGTGTGACCATTATGCTTCCTGTGTGAACGGAGCCCTGTATGACATGCCGTGCCCAGACGGCCTCCTGTGGGACGACATCACTATGCGATGTGAAACCCACTCTCAAACATGTGGAGAATAAAAGGAGGAATCATGACGGACCCACCTCCTGTGGGGCGACATTATCCATCTTCAAACAGCAATTAAGCTATGTACATGTGCGCGGCTTAATGATCTCTTTATCCCTTTAAGCCCTCACGATGCAGCATCATTTTAAATCCAGGAAAACATACTTCATTTTCCTATAGCTAGAGGTTTAAGGATGAATATTTCCATGAAACTGTTTGACCAATACATGGCAATTTTTTTCAATTTTTCACCCACTTCAAATCATCTTCATCCACTACAAGTCGAGAATTGCGACAGCAATTCGCGGCCTGTAGTGGATGAAGATGACTATGGTAAATTCAGGCTTGAAAGGGTTAACCCTTACAAGGCTGATATATGTTTGTATAAACTATGGAGACCATCATATATGCCTTATTTAGCTCTTTCCACTCCATTTAAATACCTATGATATGGGTTCACGGCCATTATAAATTTGTAATTCTTTTAGATTTACATTATACGCCAGAGTATGAATCTATAGAGGTCATATTCTGACGTCTAAATAAATGTAGTTAAGTCAATATAATATTGACAGGCCGAACAATTGTTAGTTTCTCTATGTTTACTATTTCTTCAAATCTGTCCACATGGTAATGTTGAAACACTAAAATACCATTCAAGTAAGATGTTATTGCTTTATAAAATGTCGATAATTTAGTATACTTACAATGTATAATACGTATCCTTAAATGGGCCCTGGAGTGATAATGGTGTGGAAATAAAAAATCCATTATCAAATCGCCATCAACAGTTACTTTCTAGCCTTCGTCGTAGTTATTATTGTTTATAAAACAACCATGAATTTGTCACACCACATGGATCATGTTAATCACCAGGTGGCTCAAAATCCATCAATACCTGAGTATAGCATATGCCTGCTAATGGTAAAAACGATACATATGAGATAGCTTAAAGGCTCAATGTAGTCCCCCGACCTACTCTGCACATAGTCATCCTTTATTCTATTTAAATGACTTTTATAAAGATTAGTGTGCTCGACCGCCGCGGCCTGTTTTAACCCAATGGGATCGCTTTTCTCAAATGCAAAAGCTTATTCTTAAAGTCATGAGATGTTATCACCCTGGCTGGTTATAATACAATGTACATCTATATATAGTTGTTGTTGTACTGTATGATTTTATAAAACTGACCAAAGTCAATACGCCGGTCCAACGCTGCCTGAATGCTGGTGCAGCACTAGAAATGCAGGCCATCACCATGACCGCTTCTGTACAAACACAGAAAAATATATCATTGATCCGATGCTGTTTCGATGTTAGTCCAAAATCAATAATGAGGTTTTATTTGGACAATGACTGATAATCGCTGGACATAAATACTATTACAATTTAGCGGGCGTCTCACTGTCATATAAGCCTATACTTTGATTGTATTGCTAAAGTGAAATCACTTCAGTCCCTGTGCCCTGTAGCGTCATAATACCAGAAATTTTCCATTATTAAAGCTGCTCCTTGGGATGAAAATTGTTAATTTTGTCAATTTTGAAAGTTTAATTTATACGAAGCTATAATTATAACATACTGATCTTAAATAAAATACAAAAATATAAAGAAAACAATGTTAAAGCACTGAAAAAGACGAAACAAGCTATATTTGCAATACGTATACTGTCATGTAAACAAGTTTGTTTACAGCATACCATATATAAGCGCAAATACTGACCATCTCAGACGGTATGATCAAAGTAACCACATAGTTACATCAGTAGATGCCGCCCGTAATTGCTCTGGGAACGGTTTATCAGGGGGGTTTCCCCGCAGCACTGATTGTCTGCTAAATGCTGGGCCGACGGCATCAACATGTAACCCAATGTTTTAGGAACATTCAAACGTCTTTTAGCAGGTGTTTAGGTATACAAAAAGTTTGTTTGGGTTTCTGTCAGATTCATAAAAATGTGAATAAAAAATATTTAATAAAATCTAAAAACTCTGAAAAAATTAAATCATGATCTGTGGGATGGACTACTTCAAGATTAAAAACGTAAATTGAAGTCATCCCAAGGAGCTGCTTTAATCTTATATTTATTCCGGGATTGATCAGTTAAACTTTCCTCTGAGCTTAGGTGATGTATTTGCATAGCGTATGCAAATTTTTGCCAGAATAAGATTGCTAATCCTGTAGAAAATAAATGACTGTTTTTAACAATAATATTTAGTGGCACGCGGACGTAATTTCATATATTTGGCCATGAAAGCTGGATAAATTACTCTCTTGCAATATAATGTGTGCGCCAATAATATTGTAAAGATCTGATGTTCCTCTTTCAAAAACAGTGCCTTTTCGCTTCCTCAATTAAATAGACGATACAATTTTTAGCCGTGTGGATTATTCCACTGAACTACTACCTAGTATCTATACGTGTTACGAATGAGTCTGTTAGTTAGTGAGACTACCACCTTCAGTCGCGACAAAATCGCGTGGTTTGAGCTCACCACTTAGCGAAGTCATCTTGGCTGGGAATAAAAAAGTTTAATTCAGATTAATTTTCTGTAAAACATTATAACGTCATTAAAGGAAATATCCTTGGTCACATAATAAATTCTATATATTTTAACATTAATTAGATTTAATTTAAACAATATTTGAATAAGATTTATTTTCAACAACACCCTTAAACTATGTTTTAAATATGTATGTTAAAATAAATAACGGTTCCACATACATGTGGATATATTTACAATACAGCAAAGAACGTTCCCAGCAGACACAAGACATTGCATCAATGTTGGCCTAACGCTGGTCCAAAGTCGTAGACGATGGACCAACGTCGTAGACGATGGTCCAACGTTATTACAATACATATTACATAGTCAACATTGATTTAACGGCTTGTTTCGGCTGGGTTGATTAGTCTTTCTTCCTCACCCGCAGTAGGGCTCGAATTTTGAACAGAGTCATCTCCATCTCAGTGTGTTCTCCTGGCCCAGTTTAGCCTATATGTGCACAAAGGTGGCCTAAAGCCCGATTCATTTCATTTCCTCACCCGCAGTATGCACACATTTATTTTTAAATATAAGTTCTCATATATTTGAGTACATGTATATTGTTATTACAGTGATTATATTTGTCAAATTGTTTTTGTAAATATTCTGAATAAAATTATGTTTACTGCTGAAGTAAATTCAGGTGTCGAATTTCTTATTCATTTCAAACGCTTTTTTTCACGTTAACCCGATGCTGTGTTAATGCTCGTCCACCGACTGTGACGCTGGCCCAGCACTAACGCAACATTGGTTCAAGATGATAGAGAAATATAGGCACGCAATACGGAACTGCTGACCCCTAGACAATGAAAATACTTGCCTCGCCAAGCTGAGTAAGCTTGATAGATTTATAGTATTTGACACTTGTTGAAAGTGTACAATAACATTAACCCTTTAACCGCCGAATTATTATGTTAGGTCCATTTGATCCAAATATATTAAGTTTTGAATGGATCTCGACACTTCTATTATTCTATGTCGAGGGCTATTACTCCCTGAGTTTTTGTCCAATCGACTTCAAACCTTGGCACAATGATCCTTAGGTTTTGGGGAGGTGCGCTATGACTTTTTCAAGTCTTTCCACATAATCTGCGGGATTTATTCAGGATTATCTGGATCACTATGTGGATCAACGTCGGTCAATGTCGGGAGAAGCCCATGAAAGAATTTTGATTATTTTGAGCACCCTCTACATTTAATCAATTAAAATACAGAGGCCTCTATTCAATAATGTTTCAGTGTGGGGCCAGCGTCGCAGAGAGTTGCTCAGCATTGAACCAACATTGGGTGCTTGATAATGAGCAGTAGAACCTTTCTAATTCTACATTTTAACATTGAACTAGCAGTTGCAATTGCATCAAACACGAAACGTCGACGCAATGTGGTTTCAATGCTTTGCCAGCGTCACAGACAGTGATACAGCATTAAACCAACAGAAGTCAAAGTCTAGAAATCTAAAATTCCAATCAATCTCTCATAATAAAAATAACACAACAATATTTGAAATGGTCGCCAAAAAACGCACACAACGTAGTCCAAACATTATTATTGTTACTTGAAAAGTCACAATTCCCCTCTAGTTCAATATGAATTTTCACCCACTTGAAGTTGTGTCTCGCTGACGCGATCCACAACTTCAAGTTATTGAAAATTATTCAGATTTGACGAAATGGAGGTCAACTGTTTTAAACTATTGCTGATTGGTGTCACATTTTATCTTTACCATGTTTAAAAAGTGGTACTTAATGTGCTAATAAAAAACAAAAACCCGAATATATGCGGCACCGGCGGTTAAAGGGTTAATGTTAACCCAGGGTTAAATGTACTTGGGTACTACCCAAGTACATTGCAAATGTATTTGGGTACAATTACCAAGTACTAATGTATATTATAACGCATACATAATATAACGGTAAGCGCATAAATAAAGAAACAAGGGTCATACTGAGTTGAATAACTTGTTTATTCATTGCATTTTTGTGCATTGAATTATATTAACACTCAATGTGAGCTCAATACATTCTTTATTGCATATTTATGTTTTGAATGATATTAACAGGCAATGTGAGATCACTAAGTTGTTTATAATTATAATTGGTGTATTGAATGATATTCACAATCATTTTGAGCACAATAAATAGTTGTGTATGGAATAATATTAGCAGTGAGCTCAATAAATTGTTTATCCATGTATACTTGAGTATTGAATGCTATTATACAGTTATTCATTTCAGTGAATGAACATAAGTTTGCGAAACGTTGAATCGTTCAGTTGACATACCTTAAAATACCTTGCCTGCAATACAAAATAGTCTCTCGACTGCAGAAGATAATGCAGAGATAGTCGGGTACTTTAACACCAGCTCGCTTGGAGAAAACAGCTGTATTTGCTTTCCAGTATTGAAGAGGATCACTACTATGGTTTATTGTGGGTTGACTCCAGCGGGCACGGAGCAATGGCCCAATACTGGCTTATTGCTGGGTAATCATCGACAATGTTGACCCACAACTAAGACAACGTCTTGTGTTCGCTGGGTGCAGTACAGGGAGGTGTAAAATGCCCCCCCCCTGTTTTTAATAACTAGGGTATGTCTCTTGTGAATACAAATAATGACCAATGTATTGCAAAAAATGTATATTTCCTTTCACTAGATATTAATGTCAGAGTTATTAACGAGGAATACGATCAAACTTCATTTGTTTGAATATTCAATTTGCCAAACACCATGGTCAACCTTATTTTTCACTCAATAAAACACATCAAATATGAAGTAATTCCGCAGAATATCATATAATTTAACTTTTAGATAATGAACTATAGATGATAGACAATTATTCTTATTTACAATAATGTGTTCAGTGCTGAAATGGTTTGGTGTCGAAAATTCAAATGACAAGAAAAAATTTGCGTATATATTTTCAGAATTATAGCCCATTTATTTGATTCTAAGGGACATTTGTTGTGGTTTGACCTTTGAATATAGTCATAATGATAGCTCGCCGCACTGAAAGTGTTATTAAAGGCGTGATTCTTAACGCAGCTGTTAAAGGGACTGGCCCGTGCTAAAATCATTAAAAAAACGGCGATTTTATTTTGGCTTTGTTTTTATTTTGACATGGTTGTCAATAATTAGAAATCAGGAATTTTCGTCTCTATATCTAGCCTAACTGGTGAATGCCAGCAGAAAAATTAAAAATAGTTTGCAGCTCTAGTCTATGGACATGTTTAGATCATATGGTCATAATAAGAAGCCAAAATAAAATCACCGATTTTTTTATGATTTTAGCCTGGGCCAGTCCCTTTAATTGCTCTCACATGCGCCCGGTCAATCTGACACCTAACCCTTTTAACTCTAAGATGTCTGCAATTAAAACTTTGTTTTTATTATGCGGTGTGTTTGTAATAATTTCAGCACAACAGGCGACAATATAGATCAATTAAAATATAATTATAATGCTTTCATGTTACAATATCGGTTGAACAGTACATTTAGAAACGTGAACATAAATGACCCCGGCAATTAGAGGGTTTTATATGAGGTAATCGCGCAAACAATGAAAGTACAACCCTTCTACAGCAGATACGAGACTTTAATCCAATGTCGATTCAATATTGAGCCATCATCTGCAACGCTGCTCCAACAATAAGCCAACACTGGTTAAGGCTGTGTATAGCCGTGTTAGATAACGATGGACGACAACCATTGCTGTTACGACTGTGTGTTTGTTTAACAATTTTATCAGTATAGCCTACATCTATTTGGCCGCATCACTAGAAGTCTAAATAAGGTATCAAAGGGACAATACACAGCTCACCGAGAACAAGAATGTGTCATACCGCTTTACATAGATGCATCTAGATAACCTGAATTTGTTTAGCCTTCTATTGAATTATTTTAACTTTATATTCTAGAAAACATTGGACTGAATAACTGAAAAATTAAATTATAATATCTATTTTTTGAACAAAATGGGATGTACTTGCAATGTACTTGTTTTCAAGTACGAAGTACTTCGTAATGTACTTGGGTACAAGTACAAGTACATTTTTGAAGCTTAAGTACAAAGTACAAGCAAGTACTCGAAAAAATGTACTTTCATCACCCCACTTGCCCATCTTCCCTACAGCATGTGTGAGGTGAAAGGAGAAGACGGAAATAATCAATATTGGTGTTGATAGGAACAAAAGTCTCATGACGATTACAAAATTATTCAGAAACGAACATGATGGACAACAGTTTCAAAGTTACAATAAATAAAAACTAGGATGAATCTGTAATGATGGATATGGCAATCCATTATTTTCACGAATCCTTATAAGTATTTATTTTATTCAGATTATGCATATCAGCATAATTGCGTAATATATTATTTATGCATCCTTGAAAATTAAATTGCCTGAAAGCTTCTCATATTACATTTTTCTAATTTAGCAAATTTACTATCATTTCGATATGTATTTTTTTTATTTATATCATACTTTTACTTATTTGTGATCAACACAGTAGTGTTGGTGAAACAGAACAACGTTTTTGAAAAAAAAACTAAGAAGTGGATGGAAATGATGAGTTTAACAGCAATTATTTGGGGATTATGTGAGTAATATTGCGTATGTGTACCGTTTCAGACAAGTAATAATGCGTATGTGGTAAAAACGGACATGAAATACTGCGTATGTGTTGAAAACAGACATGAAATATTGCGTATGTGTAGTTTTTGGACAAGTAATACTGCGTATGTGTTATTTTTCCAGCCAATCCTTATTTTTACCTTTATTTTTGTGCTACCAATGCTGCAAAAGTATCGATATTATCACAAAAAACATATTTCATTCTAAAAGACCGACGAATACAGCCTATGGGTTCTTATGGCAGAAATAAACAGTTTTTCTCAATTATATCGAAACTGTCAAATTCCACATACGCAATATTACCTGGACAACGACGTATTTGGTGATTTTGGCCTGACAGTGTCGCTTTAAAGGTGATCTATCACCCCTTATATGGTATGAATAATTATGTCCTTATATGGGGTGATTGGCTATCATGTGACACATGTGACCCATCATGTGACCCTCTCAGAGCACCACATTTTAAATATGTTAAAGATAAAATATGACATCAACCAGCAATATTTGAAAACAGTTGACCTCCATTTTGTCAAATCTGAATAATTTTCAAGTGGGTGGAAATTCAAATTGAATAATTTGGCGGTTAAAGGGTTAATCTCGTCCAGCCTTTCAGCTTATTGACGAGCATTGATCACCGTGATAATACAGGAGCTCAACTCTCCCTAGGCGAGGAGCACACCCTCTAAATATAATTCTCATTTATATATACATATGCGTTACTGCCAGGAATAAGGGCAGGGGTGAACAAAGAAGTCTTGTGCGTCGTTAGAATTAGTAATCCTTCGTCCGGCTCCACGACTCATTTCTTCAGGAGAACAGCGTTCTCCAACGTTGTACGATCGTCGGGCTAGCAACTCCTATGTCAGGGGTCTGTAGTTACTTCTGCCTGACGGAGAGAGATAATGGGGACCATCTCATAAATACATATGGAAGGGGCTTTATTATACTATCATGTCGGCTACGGCTTGCAGGTTAATACACTCCTACGTACGTCATCGGCGTAAAGAATACCCCTGTCATCATTTGGAGTACTTATATCTGAACCATCCATGTTAGGTCATTGTACCCGGAGAACACGACATGTTGACCTTTCGTTGTTTTATTGCTGGTCCACCGACGTTTCTTTTCCGGGTGCCCAATGATGACCCCACCCGTATTCAGATACGGCTAATTTTATCAGTGCACATCGTGCGTGTTGGCATATGCATATAAATGTACTCACATTGTAGAATAACAACCAAACTGGAAGGGTCTAGTTTTTTTGTGAACAAAAAACTGGAGATGTCTCCCCTCCAGCAGCATAGGGCCTAACCATAAATTTTGATAGCTAATAGATGTAGTGTCAATGGCTTTTGTAATTAATGTTATTAAATGGCTCCTGTGGACAGTAGAGACTATTTATTAAGCGGTTTTTTATTCCGTTTTGGTGCGAAACACTTGTCAACACTCCCAGCAAACATGATGTTGACACCAATGCTGGCCCACCGTCTGCGACGCTGGCCCAGATTCAAACCAGCACTGGTTCAATGCCTCGTGCTTGCCAGGAGCTGCGTTCAGCCGGTCTATTATTGCTTAATACTGCTTTGGACGATTACAAGCCAACACCGACCCAATGTCTGTTAAGTGTTGGACCAGCGTCGCATTTTAAATTATATATACATTCACAGTACATTCAATGTACAGTACGTACAGAAGAAAAGAAAACAAGACAATACGTAAGGGGCCTTGCAAAGTCAAAACACTCCCAGACATCTAAAAAAAATTTGGATAGAGCTCACAACAACCACCCCCCCCCCCCCCCTATCTAATTTTTTTTTACCCAATCTCCGACATGGACAGAAAACTTAGTACAGGTAGTGGCGGAAGACGAGTAAAGTGCAGCTTTGAGACAGTATTTTGACAGTATTTAATACCTAAAAATAAATAATCATCAAAGACCCACCCACCCACTTCCAAATTTATTTTGGATGTTTGGAATTTTTTAAACTTTACAACATCCCTAAGACATGATAAAAAAAAAACAGAACAAAAAAACATATGCTATGTGAAGTGTTTTTACGTGGTTATTATCTGGTTAGTTAATAAGAATTGAAAAAAAGAAGTAATATTATATTACCGATAATATGAAAGTTCAAAATCTATATATTTTTTCGTCATCTGATCACCCAGCAAACAAGAGAAACCTATTCAATGCCTATTCAATGCTGTATGGTTACGATGCTTTGAACCAAAACTGGACACTGGCCCACATTTGAAGTGGCGTCAAACACCACACGGTAACCCAATACTGGGCTAATGTAAGCTGAGCGTCGTAGACGGTGGGACAACAGTAGCCCGACATTGGGTCAACGTCTCGTGTTTGACAACCTGCAGGATAGACGGAGAGAACGCACAGCCACAAAACAGTCTCGTGCTTGACCGCATGCAGGATAGACAGTGAGAACTAACAGACACAAAACAGCAGATCTGACGAACAAATGAGCGGTGAGAGGTAAAACAATATATCTCCACCTCTATAGAGGGAAGACATAATAACAAGAGGGCACGTCTTTTCCCTCCTTCTGATTGAATTTGCATGTAGATATATTACTATGACAAATAAGCCTGTAACCACCTGGCTCTATGTCAACAAAATATCTGCCTGTCTGTATCTGTCTGTACCATTTTTTCTACAAAGTAACTAAACAGAAATGTTTCCATTTATGTTTACACCTTATTACATTGTTGATTAATGTTATTTCATTATCGGAAATTATTTTTTTACATTATCATATTATTACATTATAAAACAGTTTATTTAATACATTACTGGTTAAAGTTACTCCCTTATCTGAATTTATTACACTATCGTTATCATGATTATCTGGAAATATTGCAGTTTATTACATAATACTGATTGTAATAAATGCGTTTCTAGTCATATGTGTGCACGGGTTGTCATACATGACACGCCTATCTAATGGCGTATTTGGTGCTAAATGAACGTTAGCGCCGCTGGCCCAACATTAAGCCACTATTGGGCCAGCATGTGGCGTGTTCTAGGAGCGGAGCTGATAGTCAGCACACACAAAACTGTGACGCAATGCTGTTTCACCGCTGGCCACTCTGCAATGCAATGAACCAACACCAAACCAGCATTGGGTCATTATGTCGTAATTGCTGCGCGTTGTGGGGAACTATATAGAAACGACAAAATCCTATGTTCTTTCAAAGACGTTGGCCCAACATTGAAAGAACATATGATGAACGTGTTTGTTGAGAATGTGTGCTGCTGTTGAGCCACTGACAGCGTCTCGGTGCAGCATTGTGGGCAGGGGTAGGTGTTTTCATCCACCCCTACCCACAGCAGGATGGTTAGAACACAAGATGGCAGTGTCTGCTGAGCTGACAGACAGCCACCGATACACTGATACCTAGTATCCTTGCTGATACTGATACAAAATATTACAAGGTAAGTGACTGATTATATAGGACGATATGCAGCTGCCATCAGGGACCATTCTTATGATTATCTGATTATGTCATGACAAAACATACCGTTTTTAAAGTGTTTAATTAGAGATACATATTTAAATTCAAGTTCAAGCATCATGAACAACTATCCGTGGCGGATTTGAAAATAAAATATTTGTAAATTTTACCAATTGTAGCACATGTAAAAATGGTCCTATATATAATACGCGATAACTTTATTTTAAAGAATTTATTAGGACCGGCTGTAGGCCGGTATCTTTTTGAGCTTATCCCATTTAGGGGAAAGAGGGGTGCTGCCTGTGGGAAACGGTTGACATTTCTCTGTACACCAGTCTTTATGAACATGTTGGGGTACTGGGATGATTGCAGCCTCCTTCTCAGGGCCACACTAGCACAGCTAGGTGGTCCTGCTACAGTGCTTTGAGAATCTTTTCTGTAATTGCTGCGTTCTGATAGGGCATCAAAATCTGGTGTACCGTGACCACACCTGACCCTGAAACTATGTCAAGTTCGAGGATTCCTTGCACCTATGAGAGACAAGTTTATATAATTATGGATCCCGTATACTGGGCTATGGTTGTCATTGTATGCCTAGTATTATTATGACTAGTAGTGCAGGCTCATATGTCACATATAACACTTTCGTGTCTTTTGATTGGTAAAATTGATTTTTCAATTTATTCTGACTCAAAATTTGATGAGGATCAAGAAGAAAAGGGATTACATTTTTTTCTAAGTCGAGAAAATGTCCAAAATGGCGAAATCCAAGATGGCCACGAGCGTACATAAAAATAAATGTATTTACGAATAATCTTGCAACTACATACTATAAAGACATAAATAATATGTCTATTCTAATATTTTCAGGTATGAGAAAGCCAATTCTAGCATTTGTTTTTAGAAAAAAATGGTAAAGTTTCTATTTTGAAAATATAAGCAAAAATAACTAGATATCGCTGTTAAACTACGACCAACATTTTTTTGGCTGATAATTTGTTTTTCTCTTTTGACTATGCTTGGCTGGTTCCCCTATAGTGATATCTGAGCGAACAAGGAGCTCTTATCCTTGTGATTTTTTTCCAAAACATGAAATTCAAAATGGCCTCCATAAAATCACTGAAGTTATATTTTGAGCAATAATTGAGACTTGCAAATTTCACAAAACCATGATATTTTTATAAGGGACTACAATAAAACAAACCCTGCCATCTTTCGAAATCATAATGCCTACAATGCTACGATAAGCTTTATTATTAAATTATTAAAAAAATACATCTATTCATTATAAGCGTGTAGTGAGCGTACACATCATCCATAAACATAGCACACAGCGTGATAGGTTAGAATATAAACCATTTGATCAAGGTGTAATTAATCACACACACTGAGGCTCCCCTTCCCGATGGGGGCTTCATAATGGCATTTCAATGTCAAATCAGACAACATCTTAATATTAAATGAATTTCAATCTGGTATCTACAGTATTCTGCGCATAATTCTGCAGTGTAAGAGGTCTTGGCACTGCCCAACTAGCACTTCTGGAGGCCAAAATACTAAGTGATGTCATGTTACATACTAAATTAGAAGAGTGGAAGAATCAACATGGTCGAAATATAAAAAACTATAATTATTTTGTGCCAAGTTACCGATGTAGTGGCTATATTGCTACAAACAAGTGAATAAAAATTGTAAACCGTGTACCCATTTTTTCATATTCAAATATTCACATAAATAAACAGATGCGTAGGCCCCTAATACTATATATAGATGACTTGCAAATGGTCAACAACAAGGTCATACTATTCTGTGTTTTTTTTCACGCCCGTCCTCAAGCACTTGCACAATTTGACGCAAAAACGTAATGTTTTACACATTAATAGAATGGGGGTATACTAAAGAAAATCACGATTTTTTCAGTTCGGGTTGCAGGATTGGCCTTTTCAATAACAACCAAATGTCATACCATGGACAGACTAAGTCCCGATTATAGCTCATCGTAAAGAAAACAATTATTATGCTAATTATCTAAATTCTGACATTTAGTTGTCATGAAAGTATTCCACAAAATATATTATATCCATTTGTAGTATTCAATTAATTCATTGTTGTTATAAAATAGGTCTATATTTCTCTTCTTATTTGGTAGAATTGAAGCTAACATTGGTCGTATGGTGCTGTCAAAAGACGGCAATACTATCTAGATCTTGCATCGCTCCTGTGAAATTTCGGAAATGTAATTAGGAGCGGGCCTAATGTATTTTTATGGCACGTACACTCTGAACAATATAGGTTCTCTAAAAACAAGCCTTCAGTACTATTACTATGCAACTCCAGGGTTCTGGGTTCCCCAGGGGCTGCATGGTAATAGTACTCAAGGGTTCCTTCTAAAGAACCTATATTTTTAGAGTGTATGTCTGAAAAATGTACTGAAGATTTTAGTGTGTTTGTAGTTTAGACGACCTTAAGCGTGTATGAGACTGGTCTTGAGTTACTTGGCGTTATTGCTTTCCTAAAATAAATCATAATAATTTATTGCAGAATTTTACCTATAATAATTAAAGGTACATTATACAATTTGATTTGGAGTTAATCTGGAATAAAAAATATTATTTAATGATTAGTTTTTAAAGAGCTGTTATATCTATGATCATGATTGTGTCATCATCCTTAAATTTATATTTATATCATATAATTATGTGATATAGTTATGTCACTAATAAGCTTAATGAAACTGCTATCTGTACATCTAATCCAATTATACCTCAATATTACACTAAAACATAATAGTATAGAGATGTAGTTATAATATGTAATGGCAACACAGTACGTACAGAGTCGAAGCCTATTTTAGGAGCCACCACCTTGAGAACCACCCTCAGAAACACTTTAAATATATTTTATTGTAATATTTGTCATATTACATTTTTTTGACTGCTAGAATTTAAACAAAATGTGAGCTTTGCCATGTTCGTGTGTTGTTTTCGTGGCAGTATTCAGGATTCTTAATAGTATAATTAGATAACATTATGTTTGAGGTCACGACTCGAGTTGAAGTTTAAAAATGTGATATTGACGTTTAATCACAGATTGTTTGAAATTCTACACTGTATGTCTGTCCGACGACTATCGTTATATATTGTCATTAACAAAAACAATTGCAAATCGTTAGTGTGTGCCAGAATGTAATTTTAGTAACTACAAAATAATGATAATGTTTAGATAATGTTTAATATTAAAGAAATCGATCATTAATTGAATAATAATAATTTTCAGAAATTTGTTGATAATATATATTATATGTGAATAAGTGAATGGGTGGGGCATTTGGACACTTTTGTGCACATATATACAATATGACTAGACTGGACCAGGATAACTTCCTGTGCAAATGGTGTATTAGAACTGAGCCGATTTCTGTATATTCAGGGGGTGACAATTTTGAAATATTTATAAGGTGGGAGAATCACATGTACTGCATATTTAAAGGTCAATAAAATAACCCAGCTGTATCATGTGTATATTCATAGGCTGCATTGTGTCACGAACAGTAGGCCCATTATGACTGTGCTGTGTAAAAAGCAGGGTCTTCATGTTTGTAGACAGTGACAGATAATCTGTTAAAATTTTCAGGCTATCCTGAGCATTGTGTCTATTCATAAGGGTGTGTTATTGTCCAAATCTGTATAGGCCTATTAAAGGGTACGCCCAAAACTATAATTAAGAGTGTTTTCGGCAAAATGCGTAGTCCTATATATTCAAAGGTATATTTTTAGCCTCAAATGTATATTCACCGAGTGCCCAATCCCCTCCAGTGGGATAACCTCCTGCGCATGGTGAGATGTGTCAGATGACACTGTCCTCCACACAGTATCCTATACTTCATTAGAACACAAACTCTAGCACATAACCTCAATGACACGTAGGAGATAACTTATGCTATGTTTTTTCCATGTTTTTGTCGTTAATATTGAGAAAAATCGAGTTTAAACTGTTTGTTTAAAAAAATTAAAGTATTATCAATTTTCTCGCCTCATAAATAAAAAAATAGATATATTATACATGTTTTTGTGTTCATTATTGCAAAAGTTATAGTGAAATAGATAATGTCTTGAAAACATGGCGGCCATTTTGGATTCAGTCAATTTTCATAAATTTAGGACTGTGCAATCCCCTTTTTTTCTCATCACTATAGGAATCCAAATAGGAATCAACAAAAAAATAACTTTTAACAAACATTTTGCTCGAAAATACTTAAGGGCATATACTATAGTACATGCGATCAACCTGCATTGTATAATAGTTGGTCCATCCTATACAATGATGGCCCAGCATAAAAGCAACATTGGATATGCGTCTTTTACTTGTGTTGTTGTAGACTTGCTTTTGTGTAAGACAAAGATACCAGCAGAATGTCTAAAGTGATGGTAAGAACCACTCTTTGCACAATGTTGGGACAGCATCTCAGATTGTGGATTAACATGAACCCAGCGCTGGGTCATCGTTATTACAGTGCAGTCTCAGTCAGTACGACACACTGACACAGTATTGGCTATACGTTGGTCCATCGTTTGCGACGCAAGCCCAACATTAAGAAGACATTGGGCAGGTGTAGACCTATTCTGTTTACGCTGTAGGATTGACAATGCTGGATTAATGTATGTTAAATAATGTCTCAACATAAAATCAACATTGACCATGTGTATATTAACTTATATAATAAAACTATACTAGCAGGATAGTCAATACACATGATACATGTACAGATGTAGGCCTATATCTCATCAGACAATACTAACAAGAGCACATAACTTCAGGCCTAAATATCCACAGGATGTCAGGCCAAGTTGAACACCAAATATAACATTTTAGATGTAGTAATGTAGTCAAACTCCTCCCTGGTGCACCCCACCCTCTGTTAAACAGGTTAAAAGAAGCTGTTAATTTCATAAAATAGTCACGTGCCTGGCTACATGTAGTCCTTGGCCTGTCCATGTGGTTTAGAATGTCAAGGACACCATATCTGTCATGTATTGCCTTATTGGCCCGATACAAAATCTGGTCAAATTCATGAATACGTCTACAGAACACATTTTACTGTGCAATCAATCAGAGCCAATAGCTGACGCTAGTGGAAGGATAGTGGATATGATGAATGAAAATGGGATGATTGCTAGTAGTATTCTTTTTGCCCCCATCCGGGGAGGGTCATTTGACATTAGATCAATCGTATTTGATGCTGCACCAACATTGAAACAGAATTTGGTGATTGTTCCGTGTTTGTTCTGACTGCCATACAGGCCACGACGCTTTATCTCCCGAAAGGCCACTACCCGGATATCACAATACATTGGCCCAATTATGAAATAATGTTGGGCCACCTTCTGCGACGCTGAGCCAACATTATTCCAAACGAAACCCTTTAGGCTCTAAACCACAAATAAAATCGTGAATATATTTTTTCTGAAGACTTCTTAAACACGAAAGTACTTAACCTAGGGACATTAAACGTTACATTGTATGTTTCATGTTCATAAGGATTGGTGTACAGAAATATCAACCATTTCCCACACACAGCCCCCCGCTTCCCCCTAAATAGGACACAAACTCAGACAAAATAAACTTGATAGGCTACAGACCGTAGGCCGGGCCTAAAAAAACTAGAAACACTCGTTTTGCAAACAAAAATCGTAGACTGCAAGTTCATTCACAACTTTTGAGAATTTTAATTTCAGTTATAATATGTCAAATATGTTTAAATTTGGCTGATTGTACGCTACAGTAGATCAGTTTGACCTGTAACAACTGATGAAAACATTATTTTGGTGATCAGCTTTTCAGTGATTATTAGTTAGGCCTAATTTAAGTCGGTTATATAAAAGCTCCAAAACAGACCAACGCAAACACACAAGCGACGACAGCACGCGAACAGACGCGAAATTAAATGCGAAATTCCGGGATTTTCCATGCAAAATCGGCGCGAACGCGATGGTGTGTTTTGCAATTATTTCTTATTCTGCTGGGTCTTCTGTACCTTTTCAAGCCAATTTATAATCCAATAAAATACCATTATTATCTATAAAATAGGTTGCGGTAGATATCCAGTTATAGGGATAGTCCACTGCTCATAATATGCGGGACAAACACGCCCCATGAAGCACCGCGCCTTACCCCTTAAAGCGGAATTTTTTTATGTGAACCTTGGCGGCCAAAGAATTTTTCAATTTGAAATCATCATAACTTTCTGAGTTAGCTCTTTCCGATTCATTTGAAATTATTAGAAATAATTTCACTCTTGCAGTGCGGGGATAGATTTTAGTCGTCAGAATCTGACGTCTACAGACGTCAGATTCTGACGACTAAATTCTATCCCCGCACTGTTAAGGTTAAATATCATAAACTACATTTGGTAATCTGAGTATTTTTGCGAGGTTGCATCATTATACATTTGTAAATGAAATGATATAAAATGAATCGGGCTTTAGGCCACCTTTGTGCACATATAGGCTAGACTGGGCCAGGAAAACCTCCTGAGGATGGTGAGATGATTGAGATGACACTGTCCTCCAGACACAGGATTCGAAATTCGAGTCCTGGCGGTCGGACGCGGATGGGGAAGAAACATTTTTGTTTCTTTCAAACCGCCGAGACCGGGAACCGAACCCCGGACTCTTGCGTGAAATGCAGCAGTGATAACCACTAACCTAGGGCCCCCGCCCGGGTAGACAAACCCACTGTACACCAACATCAGATGTGCTCTGTGTAAGTACAATATATTACTCCCTTTTGGCTTACACGACAGAGGTGTATCGTCTAACTACTAAAAGCGCTTAGACGTTCCGAATCGCTGATCACATAAAAAAATATAAATAATATTTACATCGCTCGCCTTTCCGTACTGCTTTGACCATTGAAATTGGCAGACAATAACAAATTATCATCCGCTGTTCAGCTAATCGAGGCGACCAAACTCCTACAGACGCCCGATCATACATCATGGACATAGACCCATGGCATTCATTGGATACAATGATCCCTGCCTGCCGTAGTACATGTAGAGGCCTACTCCCGGGTTAGCGGATTTCACCTCCAGCAAGGCATCAAAATCCCCAGCAAGAATGGAACGACGCTTCAATGGTGGCCCAGCGTCACAGACGTTGGACCACCATTGAACCACGATTGTACCGTCATCTCTTTCCTATCGGTTCGATCCTGAACAGTTGCTCCTGTGGGTCTCGTACAGGCTAATCTTATAGTCCAGGATCCACATATTCGAAAGCTCAATAAAAATGGTCGGACCGGACACGGCTTCCTGTACTTTTTTAGTGCTATTTTCCTCTTTGCTTAGACCCTTGGGAGGTAAGTTTGACTTGTCTGCTCTGCAAAATTCCCAGCGAAAAAAAATTATTGACACTTTCGTACGCGAGCCGTACAAATTTTGTCCGAAAAATATATTTTCGCATTTTTTTCACAGAAATAATGTTTGGAAAATCTCCACATCAAGGGATTTATAGCAGACCTACTTAACATATGTCAATACATAATAAGAGCCATAAATCCACAAAATTAAATGGGATTAATGAAAATATCTTCATTTTTGGACTATTTTTGGTGTTTTTTCACGTGTTTTTTGCAATATGTGTATTAGTTCGAGTTTTTCAATTGAAAAACTGAATTTTTTTGACATTTAGGTATATAGCCATCTTCTGTGGTTATCATAGTTGGGATTTAGTGAAATAAATGTGATTTTGTCATAAATATTAAATGAAGCCTCCCGTGCAAGAACATGTTTAGTGCACTTATGTTTAGTGTCTTGCCTTTTAACGCGGAATCGGATTCAGAATATTGCAATGCACATGTGATAAAAAATCTTAGCGATCTGAGCATTATAAAGGGTTTTTTTCGCGAAGCAAGAACCTGTTAGATACACTTAGTATCGATGGTCTTATAAGCAAAAACATGTTACTTACACTGGACACAATGTCAAGTGCATTTAACATGTATATGCGATTTCCATTTTATCACCTATCTAAGATATATAGATTTCTACATATGTCAAGTGTACATAGCATTTTGCTAACCAACAGAGGCTTATCCAGAAATAAAATAAATGTTGCGCTTAGATATATGAGAAGTCATTTCACATGGTTTAAAGGGGAGCCATTCCTGCTCGGGGGCACAAGAGCATGCCACCATTAATGTTTTGAAATATGAACGTCAAATGGTGCGCTTTTAATGCACCTGAAAATGAAGATATGATGGTCTGGTTGAAATCATTGAATGAAAAATCTTCACTCTTAAAATTAAAAGAGGAGAAGGGGGCTGCTCAAATAGCCTGAGCATACCCAGCCAGATTATCCCTCTGGATGGAATGGCCAATTAACCCAACAGATACAGTCGCCCCCCTCCTCCAGGGAACATGACATAAAATCTGGCTATACACAGTGTTTGTTTCAGTTATGGAGAACTGGTAAATGTTCCAGTAAATTAATTACTGTTTGACACAGAGAAGACATTTCTTTTCTCCAGCTCTTTTACTTCAGTAGGGTGTATCCATGCCTAGGAGGTAGAGTGATTGACATCAGAATGCTAAATTAATTTCGAATCCTCGGTATGACAATCTCATCTCATTCACCTTACCATCATAATAAGATTAACGTGACACAAGGTAACCGGTTGGTGCTCAAATATGGTCTAATCTTATGCCCATTATTTATTTGTATTTATTTAAGAAATATGTTTATATGGTATATAAGCATAGTAGCAAATGTGTGCTGTTATATTTGATGTGATAATGGCTGCATTTAAAGGCTGCATTTAAATTTCATGCCGGTATAGCCCCTGAGGGTCGGTGAAATATGACGTCATTTTTCCCATGCCCATATTTTTACATTCCTGGGGCCTTTAGATTGCCATAATACATTTAAAATTGTATAATTTTGGACAGAATGTATTGTACAAGGTTTAATTAGTTCGCTGATAATTAAAAAAATATATATTTATTTTCCATCCCATTCATATCTCAACTTTAAGTGTAGGCCTACTAACCATTTGACTCTCAAGTTCAGGCCAGGACCCAGGTATAATCGTGGTCATTTAATGGAAATGCACGTGTTTTTGTATGATGATTGTAACCTGGTAACTGTGAATCTACAAGGTGTATTAAACATATGTACACATGTGGGATTCGGCAGAGGCGGGACTTTGTGAGCATGCAACATTTGGGCCAGTCAAAGGTCACCTAAAGGTCATTGCAAGGGCAAAATTTTCGGTCAAAGTTTCATAAATTCAAATCAAAAAGTCGCAATGTATAGAAACATATATGTGGCAGTTCTCTAAAATCATGTGGAATGAAATGGCCTTGAACTGGCCTAGAATAGTCTAACCTGAATAGTCTAACCCAATCCCATACTAATAATGATACCCATTTTGATAACCTGAACTGCTGAAAATGTCTTGCAAGCCTAGCGGTAGCTAAATAAATTACTCATTTGTTACATTTCATTTCGCAAATAATGAAATATTTCGCGTGGAAAGGGTTAATGGTTGTTGACGTATTTATAGCAACAACAGCTACTGTTCGTTGTGTAACATGTTCCATGGGCATTTTATAATTCCATCAACACATAATTATATAATTATTCTATATTAATTTCATATCGTGCGTCTTGGATATACACAATAAATAACATTGCGTACAGTTGCCATGGGTACCGTTTCTAGTGAGTAATGAGGGTACGTGTTCGAGGGGTATAATAAGAAGCTTATTCTGTGTTTCTCCATGTGCGTAAAAAATGCATTAGAATAACCGTTTAAAATATATCTTTGCTTTATTTTATTTATTTGTCATCAACACACAAAAAAACAAGTACAATTTATATATCTCACATAATTATGTAAAACACTGAAAATCGTTTGTTTTTGTTTTGTTAAAAATTGATGGCTGGGCCACCAGAAACAGACATACAGTACATGTACCGTATTATCTATACAAGTGTGGTAGTCCACAATGTATATAATACTTCAATAAAAATTAACAATAATCATAATAATAAAATAAACAATAAAATGTGCTTTGTTACAATTTACCGGGCAAAAAATGGCCTGTTGCACATACATGTGTAACATTTGCATGTCCCCGACCAAGAACACTTATTATTCACATCAAAATCACATAATAAATTATTAGAATAACAACGAAGAAGACTTTTAAAAACAAACAATGACTCACTGATTCTTATATCCTGTGAAAGATTGTTCCACAGGGGCACAACTCTGTTAAAATAGGATTGTCTGAACGACGCCTAGTGCGAAAGATGCGATTTTGCGCTGGTCAAACGGAGCAATTTGTCGTGTAACTTGTAATAAGTTATTATTTTTCTTTAAGTTTCATTAAAAAACCTCCAGCTGGAAAGGGTTAAAATGAACGTTTTTGGATAAAAAATTACAACTTTGAAAATTATAATTTACCTCAATCTTTATTGTTTGAGAGTGACACATTGTTATCGTGATGTGGCCTAACATACTCTTATTGAAAAGTCTGATAAGCCATTCTATGATGCAGCAGCTAAATGTATTTTAATTAGACTATTCAGGTTAGACTATTCTAGGCCAGTTCAAGGTCATTTCATTTCACATGATTTAAGGGAACTGCCACATATATGTTTCTATACATTGCGACTTTTTGATTTGAATTTATGAAACTTCGCCCAAAAATGTTGCCCTTGCAATTACCTTTAGGTGACCTTTGACTGGCCCAAATGCTGCATGCTCACAAAGTCCCGCCTCTGCCGAGTCCCACATGTGTACATATGTTTAATACACCTTGTAGATCCACAGTTACCAGGTTACAATCATCATACAAAAACACGTGCATTTCCATTAAATGACCACGATTATACCTGGGTCCTGGCATGAACTTGAGAGTCAAATGAGAGTAGGCCTACACCTAAAATTTCTGACACAAAGTATGCCTGAACTTTAGTTTTTTTCTAAGTTGAAGGCAGCTTAGACTAGTTTTCTAATGACAAGATATCTCCACTTTCCAGCTACATGGTAATCACAAGCAGAGATAATGTAGCAGCTCAAATCATTATTTGGTGAGCCCTCTATTCGTGACACCATACATGTGGCTATACATATTGTTTAGAATGTTGCCAATCATAACAAAAAATGACAACATCGCCAAACGTGTTATCATACATTTTAGCAATCACAAAACATGTAATATAACAATGCTTACTTATTCTGAAAAAACCAGTTCCCTATTTTATGTGACCAGCATCCTACTATATTTGTATAATTATGTGTTTACCTACTGAATCAATTTCGAAAATATCTGAATGCACAGTGATATATGCAACCTCTGTCTACTCCACCTACTCCATGAGTAACTACCACTCTGACTCTTGCCATAACGTTAATGTGTTTTTGCACTGCATGTCTCACGATGGTAGGGTCGTCCCCTGGACTGGGCGGTGTCAACACTTAAAAGTCTTAGAACTGAAGTTTTACATATTACAAATAATTACATCAATATATATACCTGTCTTGACTGAAACTGTAATATTGAGCTAATATATTGAAAATATATAAATCTATGTACGTATACACTTCTTACACTTTGAATGCTGGCAATTGGAAAATAATATTTCATATTAGCTCGGCATTTAATTCTAATTTGAAGCTTCATTTATCCTGCTTCATGGTATGTATTGAGGAGGACAATAATACAAGGCGTAGTGGGATGGTATTCACGTTATCAATTTTACCCATGTAACTCTTTCACATCGAGCGCTAAGTTAGTCTTAGACTTACGTGGTCAAAATCTGTATTGTGCAATATCTCAAAAGCTTTATTTTGTGACAAGAAAGGGTGCAATAATATTACGATTTTAACATCACTGTGCAATGAAGAAACCCAAGGTCAGACCCAGAAATTTGACTAGTCATGCTTTATTGTTCACTTTTCATAGGATTTTTGCTCAAAGAATGAGAAAATAGGGTTAGTCCTAATAAGGTCTACACATTACAGAAACTTAACAAGAGCAATGCATGATCGTGAAATGTCATGGTCCTACAGGTCTCTCAAACTTCTCGATGCTTTCGTTTTTCACACATTTGGGCATCGCCAGGGCAGCGCCACGATGCGTCAGTGGTTCCACGTACGCGAGTAATCGCCATGCTTCACCAATGCATCGGGACATCAAGAAACAATTCAATGCATGTATTGTAAAGTAAAAATCTCGCGATCGCACACACCTCGGCGACACATCGATGACGTTCCCAACATGCTTGGGTAAACATTGGCGATGTTTATTCGATGTGATAATATCGCCGATGGTTTGGGTGATCCTTAGCCGATGCTAGCCAATATTCCCAACTGCAAACACAGCATTGACCATGCTGTAGCGATGCTTTGGTGAGCGTTTTCTATTTTTTTATCTTCGCCCACTTAGACACTAACAGAACAAAAGTGATCTCCTCTTTATTCGTGATCTCATTCGGCAGGCACAAGGTATGTGGTTACACATAGAATCTCTGCACCTTTTATTATACTCTCCACACGGCCATCGCCATGACTTCGTAAAGACATCACCACAACATCGTCAGGACATCACCAATATGTCCCCGACGCACGTCCGCTATTCGTCTGTAGCACGTCAGTGAATCACCGACCATCGCTGATTCTCAAAATACATCTGCCGATGTAGCGTAGATTAGTCCTCGAATCCTCCCCTATGCATCACCGAATATTCTGCAAAATGTTAGCGATAATTCCCCGAATATTCCCCGAAGTTTCTCCAATACATCACGTGTGTGCTTACTCGTGGGATCACATGTTTCAGTTTGATATCGGCTTCGATCGTCACCAGAACATCGATCGTGTCCCAGATCATGGGATAGGCCATTGAATTTTGTGGATGATCCGGATTACGATCCGGATTTAGGATCCGGATTACTATCAGGATCGCTCGGCGGTGGCTTATATTTTTGAGCAGTTTTAGGTGTAATTGTTCTTTGATTATAATAGATGGAATTTGGTGGAAGAAGTGTAATTTTATTACTAATATTAATTGTATTATTGCCAGTTTTCACCCATAACCCCCTCAGAAGGAAAATTTAGCGTGTGGATGGAAAAAGTTTATACAGCATGTTTGGGACACTACTACTTACAAAGTAATTACCGGATTTGCATGAGGTGTTCACCAGAGACGTGGCTCAGATCACATGCCATTGAATTTTCGGGATGATCTGGATTACGATCAGGATTCAGGATCCGGATTACTATCTAGATCGTTCAGCGGTGATTTGCATTTTTGAACATTTTTAGGTGCAATTGTTCACGTTTTTAGAAGATTCATAATATGTTTTGTTTTATATAATATATATATATTATATATATTTAACTGGTTATAATAGTTGGAATTTAGTGAAAGAAGTGTAATTTTATGACAAATATTAATTGTATTTTTGCCAGTTTTCAACCACAACGCCCCTAAGTAGGAAAAATTAGCGTGCGGATGAAAAACGTTAATACAGCATGGTTAGGACACTAATATTCTAACAAAGTAATTTCCGGATCTGTATGAAACGTTTACCAGAGGCATACCTCTGGTCGAGAAACAGGCTTTTATATTTTAGGGATGATCCGGATTACAATTCGGATTCAGGATCCGGAACGCTCGGCAGAGGTTTGCATCAGTGACCAGTTTTGAGTGTAATTGTTTTTTTGTAATAGGTCTTTTTGTTTCCATGGAAAACTGAATTGATTTCAAAGTTGAGTATATAAGCTAGTCATCATCTACAGAAATACTGTTTCAGATTCAGTAAAAGAAGTGTGATTTTATCAAAAATTTACCCTACCCGTACAAGTGAGAAAATTCAGCACAGAGATTATAAAAGTTAATATACCATGTTTTGAACACTACTGTAGGAGCACCTGGATAATGATGTGTAGATGACACATGCACCAAACTTAAATACAGGAAATTACAACAATTACCAGGTTAAAGTCCAATTTTTATCCAAACCATTTAGCTGGCTTTATGGCTATATATTATACTTTTCTCCAAAATAAAACAAAAATATCACAAGTTCGGGAATATTGGCTTCATATTAGACAAAAATGAGAAATGTCACAAATCAAACATAACACGAAAAGTTTTTTCTCAATTTGATTGACTCTAAACCAATCAATGTAGATACAATGTAACATGATTAGCAGTCATTCATTTTTATTCATTATAAAATAAATCGTAAGACATGTACTGAAAAAAATGTAATTAGATACCGCAACATCAAAAAACTTTCATTAAATATTGAAAAACAACCAATGCTAAATAACACTCAGATGATCGCCAAATCTTACCTGCTATCAAAATATGATACAGTATTTAACCACCGGGATGTGGTATGATTTACATGGCTGATATTTCTATTGAGCAGATAATAAAAAAATAACATAAATAAATAAAATAGATATGTAGGTGATTGAAAATAATTTTACATGGACTAACCGATCAATGAAATGGAGTAGGCCCTATTAGAAATTAGGGTTTTTGCAAAAAACGATCTGAGCGATCCAGATGGTAATCCGGATTCTGAATCTGGATAATCCCCAAAATGTACTGGCCTGTCCTTAGGCCCAAGACACATCGCTGGTGAAAATGTCATACAAACGCGTTAATTACTTTGTAGTCCGGTCGAAATTCCACAAAATAAAAGTCCTGTAGGCATTTTGGCGTAAAAGTGTTTTGAAACTTAAATTAACTTAATTTGGGTGTCCTGAATTCATAAAAATTGTTTGCCAAGCTGTGTTTTGACTCTTTGAGCTCCAAAATCGCAAATTAAAATAACCACTGTTTTCTATGTAAAAATACAAGATGTACGCTTTGTGTATACAAATAAGCATATAAAATCATATTGTATTAATGAATTAGTCACGTTGAAATTATAAAAGGATAATTTTTCAGCTAACCCTTTGATTCTTAAAAGCTAAATTTATATTAAACAGATTTTATTATTTAATAGTAGGTCCCTACTATTTTTATAACATTCACATATATAACACTTTTTTATATAACACATTTTCATAACATAACACTTTGAGCCCTATAATCCAAATATTGTCCTTAATTGATGAGAATAAACACAAGATAATCGGTTAAAACAAAGAACATATCAGATATTGAGAATAAATTGTTAACTCTTTATTAGATTACTTAATCGTGAGGTCAGGATTTCCTTTATTGACCTAATTTGTGTGTCCCGAATTAAAAAATACTGTTTGCCAAGCTCTGTTTTGACACTTTATTCCCTAAAAGCAAAATAAAAAAAACACTGTTTTTATGTGAAAATGAAAGATGTATGCGTTTTTCTTACAACAAGGTATATACAATGATATTGTATTAAAACGTTTGGGATATAGCAGGATTATTAATTTAATAACCCTCTGGTTACTAAGCTGCATTTATATTTAACACACATTCTATCATATAACACCCCGCAAAATGTATTGTTTTTTTAACTTATATATAATATATGCAATGTCATCGACTCATGACAATTATTTTGTTTGGCGATTGTAGGGGTCAAAGGGTCGACATCGAGCTTGGCAAACAGCATTTTTGAAATCAGCACATTCAAATTAGGTTAAAACAGGTTTTAAAACACTTTTACCCCAAAATGCCTTCGAAACTTTTTTAGAGAACATATTCCCTTATTTCGACCGGACTATTGTAATTAGTAGTGTTCCTAACATGGTGTATTAACTTTTCCCATTCAAGCGCTGAATTTTCTAACCTACTTATGGGACAAAAACTGGCAAATCAAGCACTTAATATTTGTTATAAAATCATATTTCGTTCACTAAATCCCATCTATTGTAACCACAGAAAATGGATAGGCCCCTACATATTTAGATATAAAGCTATTATAAATCTTGCAAAACTGATCAAAAATGCAAACTCTCGCCGAGCAATCCGGTTAGTAATCCGGATCCTTAATCCGGACCGTCCACTGGATCATTACTTTGTTAGAATATTAGTGTCCTAACCATGCTGTATTAACGTTTTTCATCCGCACGCTAATTTTCCTACTTAGGGGCGTTGTGGTTGAAAACTGGCAAAAATACAATTAATATTTGTCATAAAATTACACTTCTTCCACTAATTTCCAACTATTATAACCAGTTAAATATATATAATATATATATAATATATAAAACAAAATATTATAAATCTTTTAAAAACGTGAACAATTGCACATAAAAATGTTCAAAAATGCAAACCTCCGCTGAACGATCTAGATAGTAATCCTGATCCTGAATGGATTGTAATCCAGATCATCCCCAAAATTCAAAGGCATGTGATCTGAGACACGTCTCTGGTAAACACCTCATGCAAATCCGGTAATTACTTTGTAAGTAGTAGTGTCCCAAACATGCTGTAATAACTTTTTCCGTCCACACTCCAAATTGTCCTACTTAGGGGGGTTATGGTTGAAAACTGGTCATAATACAATTAATATTTTTGATAAAATTACGCTTCTTTCACTAAATTAAAATCTATTATAACCAAAGAAGATGGTTATATAGTTAAATATTTAAAAATAGTATAAATCTTCTAAAAACGTGAACAATTACACATAAACTGCTCAAAAATGCAAACCTCCGGCGAGCGATCCGGATAGTAATCCGGATTTAGAATCCGGATTGTAATCCGGATCATCCACAAAATTTAATGGCCTATCTCATGAACTGCGACACATCTCTGGTGAAGTTTCATGCAAATTCGTTGATTACTTTGCAAGTAGTAGTGTGCCAAACATGATGTATTAACTTTTTCCATCCGCACGCTAATTTTTCCAACTCAGGGGGGTTAAAGGTGAAAACTGGCAATAAAACACTTATTATTTATGACAAAATCACATTTCTTTTACTAAATCCCAACCATGATAACCACAGAAGATGTCTATACTTAAATGTCAAATCAATTCAGTTTTTCCATTGAATAGCTTGAACTAATATACATATTACAAAAAAAACAAGAAAAAAAGACCCAAAATTGCTCAAAAATGGGTATTTTTTCATTAATCCCATTTAATTTTGTGGATTTATGGCTCTGAGTAGGTATTTACATATGTTATGTAGGTCTGTTAAAAATCCCTTGATATGGATATTTTCCTAACATTATTTCTGTGAAAAAAATGTGAAAATAGATTTTTCGGACACAATTTGTACGGCTCGGGTACAAAAGCGTCAATAATATTTTTCGCGGGGAATTTTGCAGAGCAGACAAGTCAAACTTACCTACTAGCATTAAAAAAGTACAGGAAGCCGTGTCCACCCCTTCAAAATTTTGGGTTCCTGGATCCTGGACTATTACAAGTAGCTGCTGGTAATAGACCCAGCGCTCTCTATTATTCTGTTAAATTGATCATCACCCGTGGTAATTGATGAATGATACAGCTTTGCCATGGCGAGAGAAATAATATGTCCAACAATCACTACGCACCTGTTATGTTCTCAAGGTCAAGCTCCAATGTCTTAATATCCGACCCAACTATGGCCCAGTGTTGAGTATGTGTCTGGTGGTGGTAATAATTGTACAGTATAGTAGCCGTTATAGGGATATTGTTTCGACGACTTATTTTTTTGATTTCCCTTCCCCACGCGTACATTATGCTTCCCCACACGTCATATTGCTTCTGGAATCACTTCTGTGACCACAGGGGTTTATTCTCTTGTGAATTGATCCGCTGGACGGGTGGTAGTTTGTTATACGCTCCTAAGATTGATATTCCGCTCTTTTCGAGGTGTATGCTTCCGCTCCACACTGATCAACAATGCATATTTGTTAGTTACAAAGAGCCAAAAAGTGAGTTTAAGTAAGCTAAATAAATTATTCTTACCTAATTTTTCACCCCGGCGCTCATTTAAGTGACTCTGTAATACGTTAAAAACAGTACAATGTGTAGATAAAATATGGCAGAAGATGACTAGAGGATGGCGGTGGTCGGGCATTCAGAGTGATTCCCCACACTCTTTTCCTTGGGGTTTTGGGCCTGCCTACGGGGATTTACACCAGACTTAGGATTTGCTGTGCAAATTAATGCTGAAACGCCATGGCCTTTCGCTCAGCACCGCTTTCCTCGGGTCTGATAAAACCCAGAGTAATAATAAATGTGGGGTAACTGGCATTATCGGTAGTTTAAGGCTTACAGCGCGGGGATCGACTTTAGACGTCGTCTAAAGTCGATCCACGCACTGTAAGAATAAAACATAACATAGACCCTTAACATAGTTATTCAAATGGAGCGGAAGGAGCTAACTGAAACATGTATAGTGATTTCAAATTTAGAAAACCCTCTGGTCTCCATAGTTCAAACAAAAATAATTCAGCCTTGTAAGGGTCACAACCTGAGTGACTGACTTTGTTTGATTGATTTATTCATTCATCCACTTATTCAGTCGTTCAGTTAATCATCAGTATATTGACATTGTACATCGTACCTAATAATCAAATAAGTATCGCTCAATCCAACAACATTAAATTTACTATAGTGTTGACTGCGTTTGATGGATTAATACATTAACTCAACATTAACTCTTCCTTTACCGACTTCCCCCTGATAAAACTACCCCCAGAAACCGACTTCTCTTTTAAGGAGGACCCCTGAGGTAGCTCCAGGGCTCAATACAGGTTATAGCTATGCGCATGCGCACATCGCACAAATTAAAAATACAAGATAATATTGCCCATGTGACTGACCATTCTGGTTGATGATTCTTAACCATGCATGTAATGACATATCGTCGCCTCGGAGCTAAAGGATCCTATCTGCCCCTCTGACGAGTGTCAGATAGGATCCTTTAGCTCCGAGGCGACGATATGTCCATTGCAATTAGGGCATGTACACATGTGGATTTTGCATAAGTGCGAATTTGGTAAAGGAAGAGCTGATCCAACATCAAACCAAAATGTAATCATTAATCCCTGTCGTAGAAAACACGAGACGTTTATTAATAAGGTTTAATGTTGTGCAACCGTCAGCATTTCACTGACATTGTTTCAACATCTGTGCTGTCGTAATTTCAAGCTGGAAAATGCACAACTTCGACGAAAAAGAGTAATTATTTTTTTAGGACAACAGCTAATGGCAATAATCAGTCTTGCCGCTGCCCAGCACCATTGCAACATAATTTCCTCAGGCCCTTCGAAAAACTATTTGGCAGGTTCTTCACTTTATGGTATAATACAGAAATATTCCACAGCATGCACATGCTACACACAGGGCCTTACACACAGTGAACAGGTTTAGCTGCTTCGATTATTTTCTTTAGATTTCAGTAAAGTTATCGGAAAAAACTATTCTGTATATTTCTCCCAGCAAACACAAGACATTTGTACAACATATGTACATATGTACAACGTCTGTGACGTTGGTCCAGCTTTGTAAATTTTTTTATACAAATGTTTTGTGTTTTACTGGGTTTGACCCCTATATAGATAACAGCGAATTAGTGGCAATAATTAGCTGACCCCTTCGTGTGACAGATTGTACCACTGTCAATTACTCTGCGGAAGGCTGTTATACTTGTTATGTACATGTATATTGCTTTACGTCGCTTCATGCACATTACCCTACTCTTATTTCGAATGACGTCAAGGCTTCCTTATAGTGCACAGTACCATAGACATCACTGTACACTTCATCCCCTTGAACAGCTTGGAGCACTGTATATGCACAATCACGACGACAAAGATCCGGTCCGACCGGGACTCGAACCTGGTACTTTCAGGTTACAACCCAGTGAACACGAGGCGTTGACCCAATGTTGTTTTATTGTTGGCCCGCCGTCTTCGACGTCGGCCCAACATTGAAACAACATTGAGTCAACGCCTCGTGTTTGCTGGGAAGCCCCAGGCGATACGAATGAGCCATCGGGGCTGCCGTTATACCTTGTGCAGTCAATAGCTACGTCCTCACCTCTCGGAAATGAAATGGTCACATCGGCCGGAATGAGCCCTATTATCTCCACCTAGCGATGACGGGCTGGTGTGATAAGGCTTGTGACATATCGTCACAGTGTCAGAATTAGGCAGAGTGCCGCAACAGTTCGGCCGTGGGCCACAGAATGGTCGACCCACCTTATTCAGTGTAATAGCCCTGACAGCATGATTCACGGCCGCCACTGAAGACCTCTGCACCGGAAATCGTCTGAGATATCGCAGAGGAGAATTTTACGAGATTCTGGCACACCGGAAGCCGTGACACAGTATAATATGGCGCTGAACTCTCGGAATGTACGATACTTCATCTTATGAATCAATTTCTTGGTGGCTATGTGCGATTTGTTATCACATCTACCATATATATTCAATATTATTATATTATTTATGTCGATAGAAGAAGATTCATATCGCGAGAAGTCTATCAAATTATATGTCCATCTATATTTTAAGAAATTCAAACTTTTCTCCAAGAAACAATGCACATGCAGTGCAACCTGTACATATTGGAATGGCTTAGGGACAAAGCTTTATTCCGGTTTATACATGGTCCGATTTAGAAGTCTTTTCTTTTGGATGGTTCAAGAGAAACGAACAACGAAAACTTGTACAAAGCACTACGGGTTATAATTCAGGGTGCGTTGTAGGCCAAATGACAGGTGGCTATAATATTACATGAAATAAAAAAAATGATTTCCCAGAACTAACCCCGTTGTACATGTTATATACACATTGTACATATCTATTTTTTATGACAAATAAGTCAGTAATGACTCATATTGTGTCAATAAAAAAATTCAAAGATGTTTATTATTAGAATAGTCACCTCAATGTGCTTTCAAATTGCACAAGTGGTGTATAAATCTGCTAGCATTCCATATTTCCTTTATCAAAGTTATGAGAAATTAGAAGTGTCAATACTGGAATTGCATAATTATACAATTCTAGCTTTGAAATGACTATAATCATGAACAATAAAATATAAATAATCCAGCGATAAGATAATTAATTAAATATTAATATTAAAATATTATTAATGTGTGTCATAAATCAATGCACTGCTACGAATTTTTATTATTGTATAGTTCTATTATTTCGTTGAAATATTTTATTAATCAACCATTTTGTTGATAAATACCAATCTCTGACACTTTTACCATTGGATAAAAAGCAGTATGTAAGGGATGTCTACTTAGTTTGACCCTTAGTGCATCACATGCGATTTCTTTTTTAATATGAAAATTATTTCTGACTACGTTTTCAACAATACAATACAATTTGTAGATATTGGACAAAAAAAAGGCTGGCTTTCAAAAACGCAGGTTACAGTTTTCAAAGAATTAGAACACGGTGTGCGTACTGTAATTATGCATGTGGAATGAGTGGAAATGAGTGGAATTTGTTCGCAATCATATTTGAAAAGTACATGCATGTAATTTATTATTGCTGAAATACATTCAAATTTAACACTAACGTATAGAAAATGTATAGAAAATCCATTTGCTATCCATATATATATCATTTGAACAAATGTGTTTGGTGCATAAATGAATATTCTCACAATAGACTGTAGTATTCACTAATTGAAGTGGTTGTTTAAATCACTGACTGTTACTGTAAACCTTCCATCATTTCTATCGGGTTGAATTATTTTTGGAGAAAAATCTATCACAGCGGTGTTGTTTTACCATAAGCGTATACAAACACCAGGCTTTTAGAGCTTGATATTTTGTGTTGCAGTTATTCCACTGCTAATTGTTTCACTTTAGAGTTTGTCAAGTTCTCAGTCATAGAGAGGACTGTTAACCCTTATCCTGCTGAGTAAATATATTTAAATTTTCAAAAACTTGAGGTTGTGGATCGCTACTGCGATCCACAACCTCAAGTGGTTGAAAATTACTCACATTTGTTTAATCTAAGACCAAACATTTACAAATTTTGATGTTTAAACAGTCATTTAATTCCCAATAACAGTGAATTAATCGGCTAATAAAATGGATTAAAAACGACTATTGTCGTGATTAGCAGGCAAAGAGTTAAGATACTATGATTTGCATTCTCACTCACTGCGTTTTATTGTCTCTCGTGTATCTCGTGTGACAAAATGTATATTAATGGGTAGACTGAACAGTAGAAAATATCATAAAACAACATGATGCCATTAGACAAGCAACGAAATTTAATATTGATGAACAAAAAATACCTTCACAGCTCGGATTAATAAGGTTTTTTTCTGTAGAAACGATTGTAACCCCGAGTATGTGGTACTAACTAGTTCGTGATTCAAACAGTATGAATTAAATAATATAGTGAATTAAATAAGCTGTAATGTTTTTGTGTGAGGGCCATGTCCTGTGTGAATTACACAGATAATTATCAACCGCCATTACTACTGTTATCACGTTGTTAAGTTTGCACCACTAGTCAATATCAGGGAATCTCCGAGCTCATAGCAACTGTGCTTGCATGATAACATGATACGTAGCTACCTGTTTCACGAATTGCCATATTTATTGTACTTGCATGATATTATATTTGATTTAAAAAATACTATATAATTTTTACCATTGTCTTATTGCATACTCCAGTTACTGTAGCAAAATTATGCATTTGTGTATATTTTAGGTTTCTACGCTTTCCAGAGTGTCTTTTTTGCGGTGTCCGGTGATTTCGGACCTCGACTATTTCGGACTGGTGATTTCGGACGCCAATCGGTGATTTCGGACGGTGTGCGGTGAAATCGGACGCCGCGGTGATTTCGGACGGTGATTTCGGACGGTGTGCGATGAATTAGGACGCCCAACTCAGTAGTCTTTTATATTACTATTTTGGTACTAATATCGTTAATTTCGGATGGTAATTTCGGACGGTGATTTCGGACGGTAATTTTGGACAATGTGATTTTTACAAAACCCTAGCATAGTACTTTTTTATATGACTATTTCTGTACTAATATCGGTAATTTCGGACGGTGAATTCGGACGGTAATATTTATAAGGAAGCATGATATTATGAGAAATAAAACGACCAAAAATGATCACCGGGAAGATATTTACAGCATAAAAATTATGATATGAAGCGTTAATAAAATAATATTAATAAATTCTATTTCACATTTGTGTGACCATAGCATTACATTCTCCACCCATTGAGAGGTCAAACCAATGCTGTTTTAATGCTGGGCCAGCGTCGCAGACAATGATGCAGCATTCACCCGGAATTGTTTCAACATCTCGTGTTTGCTGTCAGCACGGCGAACAGCACTTGAGATGTTATTTGTATAGTAGGGCAGGAAAGAGGGTCCCCGACCACCCGAAAGATATATTTTTTAACTTATATCTTTGTAACCCTTAATGTCTCTAGCATACGAATATTGATGTTCCCATTGCGAAATATTGTCCCATGGGGTCCGTTTGGAGGCTTTTGGAACGTCATTTTATTTTTTTCGACGCCATCTTGTTTTTCGACGGAAATCAATAATTGTCGTATCTTTTGACTAGACGTCGCAGGAAGTCATGTAATACCTCTTTTCCATATATTTTCTGCATGCCAAATCGATTAAAGATATTATTTTTCTTGATTTACCTCTTATTTTAACAAATATCCCAGAAAAACCTCTCTTGGAACTATTTTTTGTTTTTTTTATTCGTGATGCGATATTTAAAGTAGACGCTCAGAAGAAACCATTGGACTCAGTATAATAAAACTTGACACATAGTTACATACAGCTATACAAAACCCTCAGGGCTTTAATGTGGCCTACAGGCTACACTTTTATGTGCCCATGGGTCAAAGGTCAACTCTGATCTCATATTAATGAAGTGAAACATTGTGTGTCATTTTTTACTTCTGGTCACTTTGGTGCTTTTTGCACATGTGTAGTGATGTGGGATTTATAGTTTGTCACTGAAATATATATTTTTGTAACCCTTAATGTCTCTAGTAAACGAATTTCAATGTTCCCATTGCGAATTATTGTCCCATGGGGTCCGTTTGGCGGCCATTTTGTACACCATCTTGTTTTTTCGACGCCATATTTTTTTTTTCGACAGAAATCTATAAATGCCATATTTTTTTAACAAGACATCACAGGAAGTCATGTAATACCTCGTCGTACATAATTTTTGCATACCAAATCGATTAAAAAAAAGTATTTTTTTGGTATGGTATGGAAATGCAGCATATAGCCTAACTTTTAATACAATTAATGAGACACAGAAAAATAGTATGCTGTAAAATTAATAAAAGGGTTCCCCATAATTAAAGTCATGTATTATAATCATCTAATCATCATAATCATCACCCTCCATTTATTATAAGCATCTATTCCATTTTAACTCAATCTCCTGGGAGATATACAGCTGAGCTGCCATTGAGGCGCATCAAGCTATTTTCATTCCAAGCAAATTCGCCTTATGTGCCAAGTACTCACACATTGTGGATTTTTTGGGGGTCTCGCCGGATGGAAACTGCGCCTACGTCCATTGAGGTGATTTTACGTCCAACTCTAGGTCAGTCAGACGAGCCATCTGATTTACGTGGTTCTCAGAGCCCCACGAGTGTCTGCAGCACCTGGCAGTCACCAGGCGGTCACCCATCCAATTATAAACCGGGCGCGACGTTGCTTAACTTCAGTGGTAGAGCCAACCACGATGAGCGAACGCCGTATTTTGTTTTATCATGTTTGCATCTCGATTAAATTTTGTGGTTATGCCCTATGGTGTGCATTAGGTCCCATCATGCTCAGCTGTCAATGAGGGATGTAGTACTGTTGACAACAACTATGGAATTACATTGTTATCGTTGTGATATGTGACTTCCATGTAGTTTGTGAGAGTTATCTGTTAACACAGGGAACGATAGAAGAATTTATGTTAAATCCAGTATGTTTACTAAAGCAACACAAGCAAGCATCCATGACAAGTCTGACTACAAAGTCCTGAGATGGCATAATCGGCTAGCCAATAAAGCATTCTAGTGTCATATTGGTTTCAATCACTCTATATCTTCAATAACTTTCAAAAAATGTTTCTTCCCCATCCACGTGTGAAAGCCAGTATTGCGGGGAGCCTCCGTGACCGAGAAGTAGCGTGCTCGGCCTCAGACCGCCAGGGCTCGAATTTCGAATCCTGTGTCTGGAGGACAGTGTCATCACAATCATCTCACCCTCCTCAGGAGGTTCTCCTGGCCCAGTTTAGCCTATATGTGCACAAAGGTGGCCTAAAGCCCGATTCATTTCATTTCATTTCAATAACTTTCAATGAACAATCCATTGATTAGGGGCCCACACAAACTATGTAATTTGTCATAACTAACACGATAGAGCTTACATCAGTCTTTAACCTAACTGGTAGTGATATGTTTATTGGAATCTGGACATAGGATGAAAGATACTGGCATAGCTCTACATACATACAAACCTTATAAACTTCATCCTAGTGAGTATCTACATTTGTATGAATGAGCGCATTTTCAAAACACTACTCTTGCAGTGCTATGGTATGCTCGGCTCCCTTAATAACACGCGAAATGTGTACTTCATTGATATAACAACATATGATTACAGCACATGCAACAAAATACTTGTTGAGTACTCAAAATCTAGTAGTGCAGATACACTATAACCCTGACGCGCCTATAAAACTACCTTTGTTTAGGCAAAAATAAAGAGTATCAAATATCTTAATGATGAGAGAACATCAGTCTCAAAGCTGTATGACATATACCAGCGATACTTACACATGAACTTGTGTGTGTGCCTTTCTTATTGGCTAAATTTTCTCCTTATGGAATTATCTACCAGACAAAATTTAAGCGTCGTGGAAGCAGAAGCCATAATCATGCCATTTCGTTGGCGGTTGAAGTGTAATTTGTTGGTTACATATACACTACCTGACTTGCTACCAATATGTCCACTTCACCATTTCCACGATCATGCCATAATATTAACTTTTATGAGTAAATGAAGAAAGAAATGACTGAATGACTGAATAACTGAATGACAGAATGACTGAATGACTGAATGACTGAATGACTGAATGACTGAATCGGTCGGTCGGTCGGTCGGTCGGTCGGTCGGTCGGTCGGTCGGTCGGTCGGTCGGTCGGTCGGTCGGTCGGTCGGTCGGTCGGTCGGTCGGTCGGTCGGTCGGTCGGTCGGTCGGTCGGTCGGTCGGTCGGTCGGTCGGTCGGTCGGTCGGTCGGTCGGCCAGCCAGCCAGCCAGCCAGCCAGCCAGCCAGCCAGCCAGCCAGTCAGCCAGCCAGTCAATGAATGAATGAATGAATAAATGAATGAATGAATGAATGAATGAATGAATGAATGAACGAACGAACGAACGAACGAACGAACGAACGAACGAACGAACGAACGAACGAACGAACGAACGAACGAACGAACGAGCGAACGAGCGAACGAACGAACGAACGAACGAACGAACGAACGAACGAACGAACGAACGAACGAACGAACGAACGAACGAACGAACGAACGAACGAGCGAGCGAGCGAGCGAGTGGATGAATGGATGGATGAATGAATGAATGAATGACTGAATGAATGAATGAATAAATGAATGAATGAATGAATGAATGAATGAATGAATGAATGAATGAATAAATGAATGAATGAATGAATGAATGCATGAATGAATGAATGAATGAACGAACGAACGAACGAACGAACGAACGAACGAACGAACGAACAAACGAACGAACGAACGAACGAACGAACGAACGAACGAACGAACGAACGAACGAACGAACGAACGAACGAACGAACGAACGAACGAACGAACGAACGAACGAACGAACGAACGAAAGAACGAACGAACGAACGAACGAACGAACGAACGAACGAACGAACGAACGAACGAATGAATGAATGAATGAATGAATGAATGAATTAATGAATTAATGAATTATTGAAAGAATGAATGAAAGAATACATGAATGAATGAATGAATGAATGAATGAATGAATGAATGAATGAATGAATGAATGAATGAATGAATGAATGAATGAATGAATAAACGAATGAATGAATGAACGAACGAACGAATAAATGAATAAATGTATGAATGAATGAATGAATGAATGAAGGAATGAATGAATGAATGAATGAATGAATGAATGAATGAATGAATGAATGAATGAATACAAAAGCAATGTGTTAAACTGTTTTATCATTTTCACAGACGGTAGATGGCTGTCACAGCTTGTGTGGATGTGCTATTATTCAAAACAAATCAGAAACAGTCGGCATCATATTCTAATAAACAGCCGCACATTGTCATATTTTCTGATTGGTTGTGTTTCAGCACGCCTCCCTGGTTACTCTTCGTTGTCCATTGTTTCCCTTTCCAAATGAATGTATTGTAGTCGGGTGTCCGTGTATGAATAGTTGGGGACATGTTTTCTCCAACGGAACCCTTTAAATGCTAACAGCCTCCAACAGAAAGATAAACGATCGTTGTGCCAATGCCTAATGTTGTGCTTAAATGATGATTTAATGCAATAACATACAGTATTAATCAATTATCATAATACCGTTATCTGAACGGGTTTGTGCTAGTAATTCTGTGAAATGAAATTTTCTGCTACCTCTCAATTACGTGTTCCCGGCTATAAAACCAAATAAGTGAAGTATCATCAAGCAGTACTACTCCTTCCAGCTCCTACAGATATTTAATAATAATAGTGGAATATTTTAAAATCAAATAAGTTATCTCTAATCATATTACGCAAGATTATAAAGTACAAATTTGGAACAAAGTGCCATATTTCTCAGACTTGGGGAAACATGGGGTAACATCAATAAATTAAATATCTTCTATCTCCTCAACATCAGTTGACCGATTTTACGATCTCGTTGTCCTATTATTTACAATATTATTTAGATATTATTTATCATTTATTATTATTTTGACCGACGCGATAAAAAATATTTTTGAAATGATTCGAGATAGGAATGGTGATCAAGATCACGTGGTGTGGTGCGCTTAACTTTATCTGCGAGCAAAAAGAGTCAATTCAGCACATCAATGGCTGATTTTATTAAAGCTACACAATCAGGCCATAATCATCATTTTTATTTTAGCTTCTTCATATGTCCATAATATGTCAACATGTCGACTAGAATTGCGTAAGTTTTTTTTTAATTTTGTGTTGCGCGTTAATCAGTTAAACGATAATTAAGGAGGAGTCTCAAGAAAGACGGGATTAATTAATAAATGAGTCTTTCGGCACGCTTGCTACGTTGCAATAACAACCCAAAATTTGTATAAACAAATCCACAATTCTACTTTATGAACATGTTCACATATCATGGACATATCAAGAAGCGAAAAAAATTAGTGGGTTTGGATAATTTTTGGCCTGATTTAACTCTTTTCTAAAATTAGCATTTTCAAAAATGCCAACTCAAACCAAATCATTTAATTTAAGAGAGTAAGGAAGTATTTATCTAAAAACACGCCGTTCTAGTAGCGCTATACTAGTCCAGGCTGTTAGGGTTTTCTCTGTGCACTTTTGGAAGAAATTACCATTTTTCGCCCAGATGATCAGTAACATGTACTCTTTCGATCCTGATATAGCGCAGTCAATTCTGACACGATTAACACCTAATTAACATGTAATTAGTATCCATAATTAGCAAAATCTGAAAAAAAAATCTCAAAAATCTGTGGGACGATTTTAATGATTTTAAGTACTGTTATCTGTTTGATGGATAATTGATACAACAAAAATATTTTTGAGATCATTCATTGTCAAGGTCACGTGATGTGTCGAGGTCAAAGTAAACATTTAGGAAAATTGGACAATTTCGGACATTAAATAGCGCATTTAAAATGTTTCAATTTATCGAAAATTATTTAATATATTATTTAAAAAACATATCATCCGTAACCTTTCATTTGAGGGTTTAATGGAGTATTTATCTAATAACCGAGGTCGTAATTGTTTGGTCAAGTGGTCCACCCATGAGTTGTCTTTCTTCGCACATGTCTCATAAATGGGTGAGCGTTATGATTTTAATTATTTTCTTTTAATACACTGTGCATTTTTAATGGTGTACAAAATGTTATGGACTATTTTATATCGCATAACGGTCAAGGTCAATCAATAACTTCAAGGTCAAAGTCAAGGTAATATTCGAAATATATTTGAAACCTGGAAGTTTTCTTTTGTGATGGGCGTCTCTGACATGGAATTAATCAATTTAATGCCAATTTTAATTATATGATAGGGTTTATTTCAACGTGAAAGTATTTTTTATCTAAGCAATAAAAAATTGATTCGATATTTGTAGGGCATTTATACATGAATGGCAAAATAACCCACGTGATGAACTTCTCTATTTAACGATACAATCGATGATGCAAAATATTTCTCGGCCTTTAACGTTTATCAATATTGTGCATATTTATACACTGATGAAAAGCAAATATGACAGCTATTATTATTCTGAGAAACAGCACTAAAAAATTATGCAATTTATGCAGCATTTAAATTGAGTCTTTGTGTTTCATTCTTGATAATTTTCATTATGCTCAGTGATTCTTGGTTCATAATATTATTGATTTCTGATCCCGACCTGCAAGGACAGTTATTATTGTTTTAAATCGCAAAATTTCACTAATATTAACCGATCTACACGAACAAAGTAAGCTTGCAGGATAACTGTGTACTAAGCAGCCTCGATGAAGAATGTGTCCTTACTGTGCATACTGACATTACAGGGTAAGGAGAAAGGGTCTGTATTGGTGATGAGTGTGAAAAAAAGTATTCAAACATTCGACATGTTAAAGCGCTATGATGTTAATCCAAGAAGCCATCCAGAAAAACTACACATCCAACTTAACTTCAGTGGTAGAGCCAACCACGATGAGCGAACGCCGTATTTTGTTTTATCATGTTTGCATCTCGATTAAATTTTGTGGTTATGCCCTATGGTGTGCATTAGGTCCCATCATGCTCAGCTGTCAATGAGGGATGTAGTACTGTTGACAACAACTATGAAATTACATTGTTATCGTTGTGATATGTGACTTCCATGTAGTTTGTGAGAGTTATCTGTTAACACAGGGAACGATAGAAGAATTTATTTTAAATCCAGTATGTTTACTAAAGCAACACAAGCAAGCATCCATGACAAGTCTGACTACAAAGTCCTGAGATGGCATAATCGGCTAGCCAATAAAGCATTCTAGTGTCATATTGGTTTCAATCACTCTATATCTTCAATAACTTTCAAAAAATGTTTCTTCCCCATCCACGTGTGAAAGCCAGTATTGCGGGGAGCCTCCGTGACCGAGAAGTAGCGTGCTCGGCCTCAGACCGCCAGGGCTCGAATTTCGAATCCTGTGTCTGGAGGACAGTGTCATCACAATCATCTCACCCTCCTCAGGAGGTTCTCCTGGCCCAGTTTAGCCTATATGTGCACAAAGGTGGCCTAAAGCCCGATTCATTTCATTTCATTTCAATAACTTTTAATGAACAATCCATTGATTAGGGGCCCACACAAACTATGTAATTTGTCATAACTAACACGATAGAGCTTACATCAGTCTTTAACCTAACTGGTAGTGATATGTTTATTGGAATCTGGACATAGGATGAAAGATACTGGCATAGCTCTACATACATACAAACCTTATAAACTTCATCCTAGTGAGTATCTACATTTGTATGAATGAGCGCATTTTCAAAACACTACTCTTGCAGTGCTATGGTATGCTCGGCTCCCTTAATAACACGCGAAATGTGTACTTCATTGATATAACAACTTATGATTACAGCACATGCAACAAAATACTTGTTGAGTACTCAAAATCTAGTAGTGCAGATACACTATAACCCTGACGCGCCTATAAAACTACCTTTGTTTAGGCAAAAATAAAGAGTATCAAATATCTTAATGATGAGAGAACATCAGTCTCAAAGCTGTATGACATATACCAGCGATACTTACACATGAACTTGAGTGTGTGCCTTTCTTATTGGCTAAATTTTCTCCTTATGGAATTATCTACCAGACAAAATTTAAGCGCCGTGGAAGCAGAAGCCATAATCATGCCATTTCGTTGGCGGTTGAAGTGTAATTTGTTGGTTACATATACACTACCTGACTTGCTACCAATATGTCCACTTCACCATTTCCACGATCATGCCATAATATTAACTTTTATGAGTAAATGAAGAAAGAAATGACTGAATGACTGAATAACTGAATGACAGAATGACTGAATGACTGAATGACTGAATGACTGAATGACTGAATCGGTCGGTCGGTCGGTCGGTCGGTCGGTCGGTCGGTCGGTCGGTCGGTCGGTCGGTCGGTCGGTCGGTCGGTCGGTCGGTCGGTCGGTCGGTCGGTCGGTCGGTCGGTCGGTCGGTCGGTCGGTCGGTCGGTCGGTCGGTCGGTCGGTCGGTCGGTCGGCCGGCCAGCCAGCCAGCCAGTCAGCCAGCCAGCCAGCCAGCCAGTCAATGAATGAATGAATGAATAAATGAATGAATGAATGTATGAATGAATGAATGAATGAACGAACGAACGAACGAACGAACGAACGAACGAACGAACGAACGAACGAACGAACGAACGAACGAACGAACGAACGAACGAACGAACGAACGAACGAACGAACGAACGAACGAACGAACGAACGAACGAACGAACGAACGAACGAACGAACGAACGAACGAACGAACGAACGAACGAACGAACGAACGAACAAACGAACGAACGAACGAACGAACGAACGAACGAGCGAGTGGATTAATGGATGGATGAATGAATGAATGAATGAATAAATGAATGAATGAATGAATAAATGAATGAATAAATGAATGAATGAATGAATGAATGAATGAATGAATGAATGAATGAATAAATGAATGAATGCATGAATGAATGAATGAACGAACGAACGAACGAACGAACGAACGAACGAACGAACGAACGAACGAACGAACGAACGAACGAACGAACGAACGAACGAATGAACGAATGAACGAACGAACGAACGAACGAACGAACGAACGAACGAACGAACGAACGAACGAATGAACGAACGAATGAATGAATGAATGAATTAATTAATTAATGAATTAATGAATTATTGAAAGAATGAATGAAAGAATACATGAATGAATGAATGAATGAATGAATGAATGAATGAATGAATGAATGAATGAATGAATGAATGAATGAATGAATGAATGAATGAATAAACGAATGAATGAATGAACGAACGAACGAATAAATGAATAAATGTATGAATGAATGAATGAATGAATGAATGAATGAATGAATGAATGAATGAATGAATGAATGAATGAATGAATGAATGAATGAATGAATACAAAAGCAATGTGTTAAACTGTTTTATCATTTTCACAGACGGTAGATGGCTGTCACAGCTTGTGTGGATGTGCTATTATTCAAAACAAATCAGAAACAGTCGGCATCATATTCTAATAAACAGCCGCAGATTGTCATATTTTCTGATTGGTTGTGTTTCAGCACGCCTCCCTGGTTACTCTTCGATGTCCATTGTTTCCCTTTCCAAATGAATGTATTGTAGTCGGGTGTCCGTGTATGAATAGTTGGGGACATGTTTTCTCCAACGGAACCCTTTAAATGCTAACAGCCTCCAACAGAAAGATAAACGATCGTTGTGCCAATGCCTAATGTTGTGCTTAAATGATGATTTAATGCAATAACATACAGTATTAATCAATTATCATAATACCGTTATCTGAACGGGTTTGTGCTAGTAATTCTGTGAAATGAAATTGTCTGCTACCTCTCAATTACGTGTTCCCGGCTATAAAACCAAATAAGTGAAGTATCATCAAGCAGTACTACTCCTTCCAGCTCCTACAGATATTTAATAATAATAGTGGAATATTTTAAAATCAAATAAGTTATCTCTAATCATATTACGCAAGATTATAAAGTACAAATTTGGAACAAAGTGCCATATTTCTCAGACTTGGGGAAACATGGGGTAACATCAATAAATTAAATATCTTCTATCTCCTCAACATCAGTTGACCGATTTTACGATCTCGTTGTCCTATTATTTACAATATTATTTAGATATTATTTATCATTTATTATTATTTTGACCGACGCGATAACAAATATTTTTGAAATGATTCGAGATAGGAATGGTGATCAAGATCACGTGGTGTGGTGCGCTTAACTTTATCTGCGAGCAAAAAGAGTCAATTCAGCACATCAATGGCTGATTTTATTAAAGCTACACAATCAGGCCATAATCATCATTTTTATTTTAGCTTCTTCATATGTCCATAATATGTCAACATGTCGACTAGAATTGCGTAAGTTTTTTTATAATTTTGTGTTGCGCGTTAATCAGTTAAACGATAATTAAGGAGGAGTCTCAAGAAAGACGGGATTAATTAATAAATGAGTCTTTCGGCACGCTTGCTACGTTGCCATAACAACCCAAAATTTGTATAAACAAATCCACAATTCTACTTTATGAACATGTTCACATATCATGGACATATCAAGAAGCGAAAAAAATTAGTGGGTTTGGAAAATTTTTGGCCTGATTTAACTCTTTTCTAAAATTAGCATTTTCAAAAATGCCAACTCAAACCAAATCATTTAATTTAAGAGAGTAAGGAAGTATTTATCTAAAAACACGCCGTTCTAGTAGCGCTATACTAGTCCAGGCTGTTAGGGTTTTCTCTGTGCACTTTTGGAAGAAATTACCATTTTTCGCCCAGTTGATCAGTAACATGTACTCTTTCGATCCTGATATAGCGCAGTCAATTCTGACACGATTAACACCTAATTAACATGTAATTAGTATCCATAATTAGCAAAATCTGAAAAAAATCTCTCAAAAATCTGTGAATGAAAAATGATTTTAAGTACTGTTATCTGTTTGATGGATAATTGATACAACAAAAATATTTTTGAGATCATTCATTGTCAAGGTCACGTGATGTGTCGAGGTCAAAGTAAACATTTAGGAAAATTGGACAATTTCGGACATTAAATAGCGCATTTAAAATGTTTCAATTTATCGAAAATTATTTAATATATTATTTAAAAAACATATCATCCGTAACCTTTCATTTGAGGGTTTAATGGAGTATTTATCTAATAACCGGGGTCGTAATTGTTTGGTCAAGTGGTCCACCCATGAGTTGTCTTTCTTCGCACATGTCTCATAAATGGGTGAGCGTTATGATTTTAATTATTTTCTTTTAATACACTGTGCATTTTTATAGGTGTACAAAATGTTATGGACTATTTTATATCGCATAACGGTCAAGGTCAATCAATAACTTCAAGGTCAAAGTCAAGGTAATATTCGAAATATATTTGAAACCTGGAAGTTTTCTTTTGTGATGGGCGTCTCTGACATGGAATTAATCAATTTAATGCCAATTTTAATTATATGATAGGGTTTATTTCAACGTGAAAGTATTTTTTATCTAAGCAATAAAAAATTGATTCGATATTTGTAGGGCATTTATACATGAATGGCAAAATAACCCACGTGATGAACTTCTCTATTTAACGATACAATCGATGATGCAAAATATTTCTCGGCCTTTAACGTTTATCAATATTGTGCATATTTATACACTGATGAAAAGCAAATATGACAGCTATTATTATTCTGAGAAACAGCACTAAAACTGGAAAACTTACTGAAATTTATGCAGTATTTAAATTGAGTCTTTGTGTTTCATTCTTGATAATTTTCATTATGCTCAGTGATTCTTGGTTCATAATATTATTGATTTCTGATCCCGACCTGCAAGGACAGTTATTATTGTTTTAAATCGCAAAATTTCACTAATAATAACCGATCTACACGAACAAAGTAAGCTTGCAGGATAACTGTGTACTAAGCAGCCTCGATGAAGAATGTGTCCTTACTGTACATACTGACATTACAGGGTAAGGAGAAAGGGTCTGTATTGGTGATGAGTGTGAAAAAAAGTATTCAAACATTGAACATGTTAAAGCGCTATGATGTTAATCCAAGAAGCCATCCAGAAAAACTACACATCCAATGTTAAAATACACTTTGATATGTTCAATAGCGTCCACCTCTCCTCCAATCCCCAGAAGGTGTGATACAATTTGCCTGCCAAGCAATGAGTTATAGCTGACATTAAAGATGTACATTGCATTTCAGTGTCATGAAAGCACTACCGATTAGCTTTTCAAGTATGAAAATACATACAAACCTCTCCAAGACTGAAATGAGATGAACATAAATCCATCTTGTTTGCCAGTTTGGATGATGGTGTATGTGATCATATCAAGACATTCCTCAACGAGTCGATAATATGTTGATTTATTTGGCTGCAATGGTTCACGCAACATCAACATACAATATATACAATGTATATAATTCCGATGAATATATACCAATCACTGTCATTCTCCTTGTGTTGAGCGAGAACTCTCTTCTATAAAGTGCGATGGTGTTGTTAGAGAGTCTGAGTGAAGTGCCAAGGCTAACACCCATAAAAGAGACAATCTTCATAGAAACTAGGATACATTTCAGAGTAATTAAAACATCATTTTTTTCAAATCTTAGATTCTCTAGCTCTAATCTTTATGTAGTGAAACGTATCATCTCTATCTCTATTTTTGTTGAAAAATAAACAGTGGTCAATGCTGACAAGATGCATGTAACGCTTGGAGTGGACACGACTTTCCGCTACATTGCATTACATGACATATGTCACGTCATCTCCCATGATGCGTGTTCTTTCCACATTCCATGTTATTATATGGAATATGACAACATAAGATAGGTACAATGTCAGCATAATAGAAAAGTTCAGCTCATTTCACCCCCACAACATCCTTCTGCAGTCCCGTATGTAGTACTTGGCTTAGTGTTCATTGATGACACCAAAATCATCTAATAATTTGTTGTGTCTCGTTGTTCAAGAATGCAAAAGAATCTTATCCGGAGTGTCTTTGTTTATTCGCCATCGCCGTGTGCAGCACCCATAGAACAAGAGAACTACACAGAAGGCTACTTATGAATGTGCTCGGTCCTTGGTTCAATCAATCTCGTATGGGTGCATATAAATAAATTGAATCAGGCTGAACACCTATCCTCAAGCAGTTCAGGATATGTGGCCGTAGTGTGATATTCACTTTGTGTGACCTTGACACTGGCATGAAAAATACTATAACCAAGGAGGTTAAAACTAACCTCCTTGATATAGCCTTTCTCCATTCACCAGTTGGAATTATCTCTGGCTGACCTGACACCTCTATGGTAAGTTGTACATGTTGTGGATCCCAGTGATCTAAATCTCGATGACCTATGTGAGAGGAGCTCTCACACTTCTCACACTTATTCAAAGTGAGACTGACAAATCAAAACCTACGAATTTCAAATCAGTTTTGACTTATTCAGGCCAGTGTTGTTTGAGGTGTTCCGATTATTAACGTGGCTTATTTGGCACTTTCCTCTCTGGGCTCATGCTATGGACGTTCTGTTACCCCGCCACCCTAGTCCAAGACAGAGGAAAACACGTCGAAGTCAGAGGTTCCAGCAGGTGAATGTTTTCTAATAAAGTTTTTATGCATCATTGATTGTGTTTGACAAATGTTAGGTTCAAAATTATGTGTTAATTTTCGTGCGTCAGAAGGAAACACGACAAAAAGGAAATCATCTGGTTTCAAATCTATTAGTGATTTCACTTTAATTTTGATCTTAAGGTTTGCTTAACCTTGACCTTTATGCTATATGAAATAGTGCATAAGATGGGGAAAACCATTAGAAATGTTTTAAAAGAAACCTATTTAAATCGACTGAATTATTCCTCCGATGACGATCCATACACGACGCATCTGTGGTATAGACAACCCATGATTTGGTCACTAGTCCAGACCACAATGATCCCGGTTTTGGAGATACAGATTACATTATGCCGTCATATTAAAGCTGTTAGATTGGTGTTTCACTTTTTCAATGTGAAATAATTATATGTACTTTGAAACATTTAATATTAGCTTTTTGGTTCAAAAGTTTTCAACTTTGCTCACATCTGACCTTGACTTAGCCGCATCACGTGACCTTGACCGGTAATTATCTCATGAATATTTTTATCGTGTAGGCTATACGTTAACTAAATAAAAGAACTCAGGATCATTAAAATCGATGTACCGATTCTTCAGATATCTTTTTTCCCAGATTTTCCCGTGGTTTTGCTAATTATGGATACTAATTAGCCGTTAATTAGGTGTTAATCGTGTCAGAATTGACTGCGCTATATCAGGATCGAAAGAGTACATGTTACTGATCATCTGGGCAAAAAATGGTAATTTCTTCAAAAAGTGCACACACTCGCCCTATTTTGACCCTAACAGCCTGGACTATACTGCCTATACCGCAGATGCAGTGTGTATAGATCGTCATTATGGAGTATATAAACTTTTTCATTTATATGTTTTCAATGTTGTCCAACATATTCTGCACATGTATATTATATCACATCACACTACTAGAAATACACTTTGAAACCATTATATACTTGTTAGATACAAACATTCTTAGCCTACTTTTTTTCTTGGCATTTTCAACTTCACAACAAATACGATACATTAACCGCCAATGTTGTTTCGTCTGCAACGCTGGCTCAACATTGAAACAATATGGGTTAATGTCTCGTGTTTGCTGGGATAGCATGTGCATTCACCACATGTAGAGCAATGCAGAGCAGTGCATATAGCGTACAACCTACACCGAATGTGTTAACCTATAAGCTGATAAGCATCATCTGGACTTATTGAGGGAAATGTGGCCATAGTAAGTAATCCAATGAAGCATGAAACGTTCACCCGATTTTGGGTTATTGTTGGTTCAGCGTCGAATATATTGGGCTGATGGCATGAATTTTCCGGGTAAGAGTATTGCGCGAAGTCAATCATTTTAATAATGGTTTAATAGCGAGAGTGCTTCTCAGTGCGATTTAACCCACTGGTATAGATTTCCCGGATTCAAAAATGAAAGACGGAGCTTATTATTAACGTCACGACGGGGGTTTCTGACGTCAACTAGTGGAATTTTGTGGTTTTATTTCATGCACATGTTCATGTAAATGGTGATGTACAGAGTATCTTCAAAATTCCGCCCTAAGTCAAACTCAAAAGTCGAGCAAGCGCTGTGCCAACATGCCGGAACAACACTACTCATCATGGCCCATCACTGCTCCACCTCCTGGTCAAAGTCACAAATTGACTCGGTCTCAAAACGGGCTTATTGATATAGTTCGTGTACAGCCATTCAAACATAATATGTTGATCCGGTACCGCTTGAAGCGCAAACATGTGAACACGATGACCAGTTAAAGGTGATCTATCACCCCTTATATAGTATGAATAAATTTGTGACAAATAAATCAAGGTTGCCACAAGATGGGGCACACGTGTTTCCTTATATGGGGTGATTGGCTATCATGTGACCCTCTCAGAGGGTCACATGATAGCCAATCACCCCATATTAGGACATAATTATTCATACCATATAAGGGGTGATAGATCACCTTTAACATGGAATTTACGTCATGACTGGGAGTATGCGTTCCTGAGTGCTCGGCAGTTAATCGGAAATTCGACAGAAAAATACGACAAATTATAATATTTATCCAAAATAATAATTCGTTCGTGTAAATTTTAGGTACCGTTGTTTAAAGAGATGGCTGATATGATCTATAATTTGATGCTCAATATTTTCCCCTTAATGAACTGCCTAGCTTGTGCATCAAAAAGTACTACAATATAACCATCCCAGTACCCCAGGGGTCTTGTGAGATGTCCAACTTGCATACTTAAACAAATCAATTACTGTTTTAATAAAATTAGTTGAATTATTTACTGCGTTTGCAATTGATTGGTTTGAAAAGAACAATATCTTATGCATGAGACATACATTACTATGCCTATACTTACTTGTGGACAAACGTAACTCACAAATAATTACCGGTACTTCAGTCTTGACCTATATATAAGCTGTGTGAAACATTTTATAGATTCAGCTAGCCATTTTAGAATGACAATAGCTTAAGTATGTTTTTCAGAAATTGAATTGAAATGATAGTTTTAGATCTATGTCAGAAATGATTGCTCATTAACAGAGTTGAAAGAGCACCTGTAACTGATAATCGGAGAAAAAATGGTAATTTCTTCCAAGCGTACGCACACTTGCCTTTTTTCAACCCGACCTAAAAGACATGAAATAACACAGATATTGAATCTCTTTGGCCATAATCACGTCACGTTTACTGATGATGATATCAAATTATCTCGTTGTCATAACTTTATAAGCATGCTCTACAGTGTTTCAATTGATCAAATGAGAAGGAACTTTTCAACATCTCGTCAGCTATTTGTTAGGTTGTGTGAAGATGTTTTTGTTTCCATAGATACTGGGCTGTTTTATGGAGAACAAATAATAATCCATTCTTTTTTTTCTAACAATCAGTGTAGTCATCAGACTGCCGCGGATTCCTTCTTAGCTCTTACAACGCTGAAATATCTGTGTATAAACCACGGGGACCAAAGGGTTGATTCAATTAGAAATCATCAATAATAGTTGGCTGTTTTCGCTTCATTTGAATACATATGTTATGGGTCTACGGCCATTGCGGGAACCGTCTTTAGACGTCAGAATCTGACGTCTAGAGACGTCTTATTCTGACGTCTAAAGACAGACCCCGCGCTGAAAGAGTAAATTCAATTATGTGGAGAGTGGTGAATGAAATTTGGCCTCGCTGAGGCAGAGAAGAAATGATTTCTTTTCTATAATTGAATTCCACATAACACCTATTTATCTTTGCAGTTCGCCGTCTTGCGTGAAATAGATTTACCTTTAAACTCCTCTAATGCGGTTTTGATATTGTTTAATGACACTTTTTTCTAGGTTTATCTAATTGACAATTTTTTTTGTAACACGGAGAAGTTCGGAAACTCCTGTTCTAGTTTTCATATTATGTATATATGTATATATATATTTTTCATGTAGCCTTCTAAAGAAGATAATAATTACTAAATACGTTATTTCAATACTAAAACATTACCAGAACATTATACGACCTCGACAGTGAACTTAGGATGAGTCTGTCAAAGAGATTGTGGCTAAGTCAGTTGCCGAGCAAAATCAGATGAACCATAATAAACCACCAGTCATAGAGGCTTTCGTGGATTTTTGTATAAAGTGATCAAATGAGTTATCAAAACTATATTTAAAAACGATACATTGTGTTTATTGCATCCAGCGATAAATTAAATCAGTATGAGTAGGCAATTTATCACAGCAATTTATCACAGCGTCAGTTATTATGTTATTAACCCTTTAACTGCCGGTGTCGCATATATTCGGGTTCTCATTTTTATTAGTACATTAAGTACCACCTTTTAAACATGTTAAAGATGACATCAATCAGCAATATTTGAAAACAGTTGCCCTCCATTTTGTCAAATCTGAATAATTTTCACTCACTTGAAGTTGTGGATCGCGTCAGCGAGACACAATTTCAAGTGGGTGAAAATTCAGATTGAATAATTTGGCGGTTAAAGGGTTAAAACCAAGTAACTTATGAAAAATCCGTTATTGGTTCTACTTTCCTTGGTCTAAGGGAAAGAACAGAACTTTGTAATTCACAGCGAAACAATGTTAGCAGTATTCAACAAATATCCTACACTTTTGTATATAATAGCTTGATCGTTTCATTACAATAATAAAATTGTACAAGCCTAATATGAGGTACATATGTATTTTACAGAAAGTTTGTAGCATAGGCTACTAGCATTCAAACACAATCGTTAGCGCCGGTTTATAGTTGCCTAATCAAAGCCAATCATAAAGAATGTGGCATGTGTCATAATCTGTGTGCACTGACATTCTGGGTGTTAAAACCCGCTGGTCAAATACAAGCAACATCACATATTAAAGCGGTGTCATTGTCTATAGTTTATCAAATTCTATTTGGTGTACTATTTGGTACAGCCGCGCACTTATATAAAAAAAGTATCAAAATTTAATTAAAAGTTATCACACTCAGAGATGTACATTGATAGTGCGGCCGTTTCGACTGCTTTGGAATTTAAAGGGTTAACCCTTTACATAGCCCACCCACGCATCCGTTATGATTTTTGTTTAAAATTACACATTAGTTGTTTTTATATCAGCTTAGTTCAGCTCTGGCTACGTCGTAGCCAGAGCTGAACCAAGCTGATATAAAAACAACTATTGATTGTAAATATTTCGTTGAATTTAACATTTTCATGGCAAATTAAATGTATTCTAAATTATTGAAATTATTTGTAAATGTGATCATAATATGTAATAGAAATATATTATATGCATGTGCCTCACTAGCAGGTAAGGGGTTAATTACACCACAGATCCGCGTCCACACACACACTAACACATTGTAAACAAACTGTGATAATGATACAAACACAACAAACCCTTTCAGTACTGACTTGTACTATATTATCTGAATCATTTAAATTGATTCAGAATTACAAACAAAATGAGCACTTTCATATAAAAGTGAAATGTTTTCACTGCAAATTACACACAAAAATTGTATTGATTGTTTTCTGACTGTCCACATCACGTTGTGTTGCTATTAAATTTATTTTGATTTTGTTTGACACATCCCCAGCGCTTAGAATGTGTTAATGAGGTATCTAAAGCATTGCCTTTGTCTTATATATACCAGGAGCCGTATTCTCGTACAAGTTGCGATGTATCGTAGGCTTCTGATTGGTCGAGATGTCCATCTCGACCAATCAGAAGCCTACGATATATCGTAACTTGTACGAGAATACGGGCCCAGAGGTGCACTGTGGTGTGGTAGACTCACAAGAATGTAGATGTAACGCAGCACATGTAATCTGATGTTCTAGTCAACTGTTGGAAATCTCCACCAGAAAAGACAATCTATTAACAACTAAAATTACAGGGGATAAAACATGTTCGGAATTTTATATGTCAGAGAATAAAGGTTAGTTCATTATCAAGTTAAAGACATCTGGTGACGATTTCACTTTAGGATACCATGGGAAGTATTATTGGCGCAGACTGTAGTCCTAATTTGATCACGCTTTCATGGACACCGACCCAATGTTGTGATAATGTTGGGCCAGCGTCGTGGATAATGTTTTAACATAATAACATCATCGGGTCATAAAATACATTCACCATTCACTCGGTGAAGAACTGTGAATTGATGTGTGTGGACGTAAGGTTTGGTTTTAGATTAACTTTAGAATTAATCATTGTTTTATTTTAAAGCCATCAACCACAATTATTGTATATAATATAATACATATCTGTAAATTGACGTATACAGCTTATGCAACTAAGTGTCTGATTTTGTAGCCAGCTCTCTCCTGGCATGTCTGTCTTACTTTTATGAAAGGTCATCAGAAATAAATTACTTGTTACTTGTTACAAACGTCAGAAAATTGAACTTGGTGCCGAAAAAAAGAGCTGTATTTCATAAGGATTCAAAGCCATGCAACTACATATTTTTATGGTGGCTGGATTGGAACGATACAATTTTATTTTTTCATTTTTTTCATTCCCACGAAATAGTTATTCGTGGCCAGCATATAAAACAAATGAAATAATATAATCTCATGGTCCTAATTCAGCCACCATATAAGTGTGCCTCAGCGAACGCATACTTTAAAAGTACAGGTTATTCCGTTATATAGGCCTATTTCTGATAAACGTGTTTTTATTTTGTGGGAAAATATTTATGGGGAAAACTAGAAAAGACATAAGAGTAAAACCTTGAGACGTGCTTGAACAGGATCCTCTTTAGAGCCTCCTTGGTCTAGTATCCTTGCTCTAATTAAAACCCTTTCAATCCTGAGTTTACCATAGTCTTCATCCACTACAAGCCGCGAATTGCTGCCGCAATTCTCGACTTGTAGTAAATGAAGATGATTTGATCTGGTTTAAAAAATAAAGAAAATCACCACGTATTGGTAAACCAGTTTCATGCAAATTTTCGTTCTAAAACCCTTAATTGTCGGAAAATTAAGTCTGTTTACAGGGATGTGAAATGATGCTTTAATGCATTGTGAGGGCTTAAAGGGTTAAGACTGACAGAAACACGTAGGTGTAGATAATATGGGAAATTAACCCTTATCCTGCTAAGATAATTTATATAAATTTTCAACCACTTTAGGCTTTGTGCCGCTACCGCGACCACAACCTCAAGTGGTTGAAAATTACTCATATTCGTCTAATTTGAGACCAAACATGTACAAATCTTGATGTCATTTCATTCCCAATATTAAATACCAGCTTTTAGACATGTTGAAGATAAAATGTGACATCAACCAGCAAGATTTGAAAAGAGTTGACCTCCATTTTGTCAAATCTGAATAATTTTCACTCACTTGAAGTTGTGGATCGCGTCAGCGAGACACAACTTCAAGTGGGTGAAAATTCAGATTGAATAATTTGGCGGTTAAAGGGTTAAAACGAATACAAAATGATAATCCCAGGTTTCGCTTGCTGGGGGAGTTTCCTATAATATGGTGATTTGGCTATTTTTTTCAGAACATGTGATATGTTGACGCACACTCCTACGATGACGTCATCACTCGGAGAAGACACAGGAGTGACCGGATCAGACCGGATTGTGACCTCACAGATCTCAGACGACTGTGGATTGGCATGTTCGAAAGAAGAGTCCGCAAAATCAGATCCCTATGTCATAGGTAAGCAAATCCCTCTCATCTACAACCAGACCCGTCATAAACCACTCTTAAATTAGTCAGGGTAGAAGTATTATAATCTTCTCAGAAATAAATCAACATATTTGTGAACCATCTGTGCATTTTGGGAAAATGAGATAATGCAATATTAAGCTATTATTTTATATATAGTTTGAATTGTTATGATCTATGCACATTTTTTTTACATCTTTAACATTACACAAGGATTGCTGTAAAAGAAGATTTTAACCTACCTTTCTTTCTTTCATTGCTGACAAAATAAGTGGAATAAACTATCAAAAAACTGGAGTTGATCAAAAATTCATATATAGGGCCTATATCAAATATCATCAGAAGGGGTGGTTTGATTGATCATATAAATAGAGAAGGCTGTGTCATTAATACCAGCGCTAAACCTGTGATGTGACACGTGGACTGGTCGCTGCTAAGACGCCTGCTGAATAGTTAATGATGCCTCACAGCTGATTAGCAACCCCCTGTCACAGGGTCGTCTAATTAATTGACATCTTCTCACAATTGAGTCATCTCCAAGGCTGGATAAAGTTGGGACAGTGTTGGGATAATGTGTCAGCAGCTTTGGTCTAAGACTACCAATATTTGGCCAAATACCTTGTTGCACAGGCTTCAGACAAAGTCACCTCCAAGGCACTAAAAGTACGGACATTTCACGTCTTTGGTTTTTCTAATTTACTAATTTATCGTTTATGTTGCGTAGAATCAAGAATAAATGTATTCTAAGCAGATACAAATACATTGATTCCATGAATAATGCATACATCCTACGTACCGGTAATAGTATACTGCTTATATCTTCACAAATGAACTATGTGTTGAATGCAGATGGTTGATTTCAAAAATATTTACAATTTATTTTGTTAACACCCGTCTCTAGAAAAGTATTTTTTGTAATATTCATGCCGACAAATTTTAGAAAATACTATAATTACTTTGATTAGTACACATAACATAAGCAGTACACAACAATAAATGCTGTACTTTTTTCTATGTTTACAGTCGCCATTGTGTGTTTTGTGCTGGGAGCTCTATTAATCGTATTTGGCATTATGAGGCTTCTTTACTACTTTGCTGAGCCTAGGTAAGTGATGATCAACTCCGTATTCTGGCACGTAATCTGGTGGCTTCTATTATAAGGCGTAATAAATATTTATCATCAACTGCGTGGCGGCTAGCCCCGATAACTGGATGGAGTGAAGCATTTCGTTGATTAGGCTCTTTATATTTTGCTCACTAACGTTATTAATAAACGAAATTATTATATATCAGCTCAGGAATATCTCACGGAACGAGTGTCAGCTCTGTCTCAGTGCTGGCGATGTTGGGCCAGCAGTGAGGCAGTGATGGACCAGTGTTCCGTGTTTGCCGAGATGTAGGCCTACGTTGGAAATGCGTTTAACCCTTTGCCCGCCAAATGATCTTGTTAAAATTTTCACTTACTTGAAGTTGTGTCTCGCCAGCGCGACGCACAATTTCAAGTGGGTGAAAAATACTTGTATTTGTTTAATTTGAGAAATTGAGACGAAACATTTGCAAATTTTAATGTTTAATCACTAATTTCATTCCTAATATTAACAAATTACTGTAATTTAACCTTCTAATAAAACAGTTATTAAAAAAGGTTCGCTGTAGTAAATTGAAGCAATAATTGAAGATTATTTTATTTCTCATGTGTAATATTTTTGTGAAATTAGCTATTTTTCTTTCATTTCTAGCTGGAATCACCCCACATAAGGACATAAAAATTCATACCATATAAGGGGTGATAGATCACTTTTAAAATGAAAGAAAATACCAGGGAATTTCACGTCTCAAAGACTTTATATGAATTATATGTGTATGATCATAATAATACCTCGCACTACAGGTGAATTGATATAACTTGTAATTATTCCAGCGCTTTCACTGTTTTTTATATTTTTTTCAGGAGAGAACGTAAACGTTTTGATTCTGTTACTCGTCACAGCGTCCCCACATCAGATAGTCATATCACGTGGTCGGAATGCTATGACAACCCCACATTGTGGTACTGATATCTATCGATCACTACATAGACTGCTGTCATCTGAACCAGCAGTTGCAGCTGCGACAATTCTAGCCGCGCTAAAGACACCTGGTGATCATTAAATGAACTACTGTAACAATACCCATAAATCCAATCAAGTGCTATGTGGATTTTAAAATGTAATAATTATGGATGGTAACCAATGTTGTAACAACTAGTAAATAGTTGACCAGGTACACTGCTGTGTCGATTGTGGCATTGACACCTGACACTATCAAGATAAACCAGGGAAATGCTACGGTGACTTGATACATAATGCCGCGCGCAAGCCGGCAGTTGTGTTTATTAACTAATTAGTTAATAAACACAACTGTCGCGCGCAGCATTGTATCAAGTCACGGTGGTAAATGCAAGACAACATTGAGCTTTGGTACTATCGGCGAACTGAGGCGAATTAAAATCGACGCAGTGATCTTATGCATCGTCTGTGATTTGCGGCTAAATTAACAAAACGAGATTAATTTATCATATTGATAGAAATCTGATAAATCAGTGGTAATCAAGCTACACTTTGAGAGGCGACTCAACTCTACGGGTTTAAAAGTGTTTTGTTGTGTCGACTTGGATTGCATCACGAGGTGTATGCAGGATTATGATGCAGCTCTACTCCAGTTAAATGTTTTGAATGTACAACAAATTGAGACATGCGGAATAAAAGTGGATAAAATCATTGTTAAAACTATGATAAACTGAGGCTGATTTGTGCTGCAGATTTATCAAGACGATGACAAGTTGTTTAAAAAATACATACATGAACATCCACTCTATAACAGGCAGAGAGTCTCACCAATGAGTTCACCTAAAGAGTTATTGGCATCGAATAACCCGAAACCTTAGATTAATGATGGCCAAATTCCAGTTTGATGCTCAACCACGAAGTAGAAAATTATGTGTTCAGACATTATGCTATGTCTTAAAAGACAGCATACAGATTGGATAATTCTGCCATACATGATTACATAGTTACTCTATTTTTTACATCCCATTTTTTTCTGAATCACACTACCTATTATCTGATGATCATGATTATGACAACTTCTCTTCAACTTTACATTATTGGCATTAATATGTCAATAACCCATATTATTTCAGAATGTGATAGACGAGAATTTCAACAACTGTGACTTATGTAGCTGCTTTGTAAACATTTAATTTGTTTAATAATTTTAGCATTTTTTAATCCGCTTACATTTATGTGTTTATGCTAAAGACAAAGGGATTTCTGATGATGTTTGAAAACAATGAAAAGTCGCATTTAACCACCTAAAATAAGTTTGTCGCATAGTAAGACACAACTTCAAGAGGTTTAATATTTATAACAATCCGCAATATTCACAAATTCTACTGAAATGTTGTGTATTTTTTGGGGGCTGCGGAAACGAAACATACATACAAGTAGACTAAAATTGTGATTATGTGTTCACAGCTGAGATTACTTAATATTGTAAGCGTTCAAGCTATTATTGATATTGGTGCTTTAATCATGTGTATACTTTTGTTATATTGTGTAATAAATATTACATCTGCAAGTGTAAATACACAGGATGTGTTTTTTGTATCAACCGATCTCGTTTTCATATTATAACTTTGGAAACACAACCCTCATAGTTTGAAGATACAATGAAAATTGATATTGTTACAGATATACAATGTTAATTCATTGATCTGTAGAATTATCAATCAAAATTAATAATAATAATGCTACAGATATACAATATTAATTTAGAATTTGGTTTTTAGAATAATTTGAACAATAAAGGTAATGTAAAATCATGCAACGTAACCTGATGTAATTACTGTACGATAACATTACATTGGTTATTGTCGATACATTCACACTGTCTACCGAGTTTTTCCAATTATCAGATCCCTAATTAGGGCTTTCCGAGGTGTGTGTCCCGGGTATGTCTTCCCAAATATGCAAATATAGCAATACCAATCAAAATATTCAATTAAACCTTTTTGATTGTAAGACTAATAACAATTTATTGCCTTTTGAAATGTATCTATAATAACCCATGTTCCCATATAGGTTTATGCCTACTGTATTCTGTGTTAAGCCATTAAAATGTTGCCTATGGTTAACAGTAAAACAGGCACATGCTTCTAATCTGATATCAAGATTGCATACCTATCTACCAACACTTTACTCTCTGTTTATGTTATTATTCGTATTCTATTTGGCCGAAACTAGCAGTATTCACATAGAACAGAACCTCTCTCTAATGTTTATGGAAATTTAGTGTAACAAATACTGTGAAAAATACTTTTTCGAAAAAAAAAATAGTCGGTGTTTATAGTAACGTAGCATCATAATAGATGTCACAAAAGAGACCTGGCCAATTGCAAAAAATATGAAAATTTAAAAATAAAAAAAATAAAATGAAAAATTATTAATTTCATAGATTAAAGACATACATTTACAAGCCCAGGACAAAAATTATGTTTTAACAATATTATCAATAATTCTCAAGGGCTTGTAGAATCTATAATTTCAAGTATACAATATTTATGCTTTGTTCCCTATTGGCGACTATTTTGTGCTTTGATCAGTAAACGTAGAACCGATATAGGAGTTCCGTCCACCAATGAGTTAAACCTCGCGGAAGTGGTAAAAAATAAATCTGTGGCTGACCCTTCTAGCTCGACTGTCGCATTTGTGCATCATGTGATATATTTTGAATAAAATTCAGCGAGGGAAAAAATAAAATGGTCAAATTCATCAGAATAAGTAGCTTCTGTGTATTAACCTTTACCAATTTATGTTATTTACAATTTTACCCACTTAACAAAAGATATTTAAAGGGATATATATTTGCTTATATTATTAATAGGATTTTTTTTGACAATTATGTTTTTAATGTAATTAGCTTCAAACTATTGACGTTGACTAATTCAGCTCTGGGTCAACATTTCGCTTTTTCAATGTGTGAGAAACCAACGCGCCTTCACCAGAGGGCGCACATAACAGCTAGTGAAACAACCATAGAAAAAATAAAATAATACATACCTTCAGGACTAATGTTGGGCCAACGTCGGAGAATGTAGGCCAACATTAGGCCAACAATGGGTAAACGTCTTGAGTTTGCTGGGTGATGCTTCCACATATCGGCAATAACGCCCTTGTACCGCCTGGCTATGTGTGGTTTGGACAAAACCGTCGTATATTACATAGAAAGGCTGTCAAAGGCTCTGGTGGAGTTGGCTTCTTTGTAAAGGACGAGGTGGCAGAAAACCATCAGGTGACAGTATATGACAGTACTAATGAAGGTATTCTATGGCTGCAGCTTGCTACCAACCATAACCAAGTCCTTCTCCGCGCTGCGGTATGTTATCTCTCACCAGCGAACTCATCCCGACCTGTGAACGCACCAGACTATTTTGACACTTTATTATCTAATGTACACGAATATGAATATAATGGCCCACTTATGATATGTGGAGACTTCAATAGCAGAATTGGACATCTGACAGATTGTATCCCAGGTGCTGACGACGTACCATTGCGTGAAGTTATAGATGGAACAGTCAACTCGTATGCGGATTTATTTTTGGACTTTGCCATCGGTGCTGAGCTATGTGTATTGAATGGTCGCAGTAATTATCACAATGAATTTACAAGAATTGGCACAACTGGTAGCTCTGTTGTAGATTACTGTTTGGTGCCACATTGTCAGCTGTCATCATATACTGAATTACTCAGTGAAGCGGGCCACAACCCTATTTGAGGAGAGCGGCTGTCTTGGACGTTTTGATCCCCGAGAAGGAATACCTGACCACTCACTGCTCACTTGGAAAGTGACTCTGAATCAGACTGTTACTCCTAACAACAATGTAAGTCAAGCTGCATGTGTAACTCCACACACAAGCAAAACCAAAAAATACGATCTACACTCAATACCACCAGATTTCATGATGACAGAAGATGTTGTGAGTCAAGCCAGGTCTCTGGTGAGGAACTTGGAGCGTGAACAGCAGGCGCAGGTGACCGTAAATGAACTATACCAGAAGCTGGTCAATCTTCTTACGGAACAGATGGACAAGAATATCCCGTTTCGGGTTCGCCCTAGAGATGAACATATCTCACATAAACCTTATTCTGCCAAGCCATGGTGGACGCCTGAGGTGTCCCAGTCATGGGAACAGGTGCGTCAGGCAGAACAGTCATATCTTCGTGCACAAGGAGGTCAGCGGAGGATTTTAAGGGCCCGATATATAAAACGTCACAGACTCTTCTCAAAACAACTACAGCGTGAGAAACGCATTCACTAGCGTAAAACACAGGATGAGCTGCTGCAGAGTGTTCATGATAGTCAACATACTTTCTGGCAGAAGATAAACAATATTGATAAAGGACAGCACAGGACAGTACCTATTCCAATGGAAGTAAAGCTGGAGGATGGTAGTATCAGTTGTGATAGAGACATCGTGATGGGTAGGTGGGAGACTACCTTTTCTAATCTTCTTAACCCCAGTCCCCCTGACGGCGATCTGATTTCACCAAAGGTGGCTGAAGTGACTGAGTATCTAGCACAAGACAGTGGAGTGGATACGCCAGATCGCGCCCCTGAGCTGAATGCCACTATCAGTCTTTTTGAAGTAGCTCAGGCAGTAGGCACAGCTCACCTTGGCAAGGCCACAGGTGTTGATAATATCCCGTCGGAGGTCGTGAGGAACCCTACAATGGTGAGCACACTTCATGACATTTTTAACTACTGTTTCAAGAACGGTGTAGTCCCTTCTTCTTGGACACAATCTGTGATATGTCCCATTCCTAAATCAGCCTCATCCGACAGCAGAGACCCATTAAACTATCGCGGTATTAGCCTTAACTCCTCCATTTGTAAAATGTATTCTTCAATTTTAAATAAGAGACTGTCAAAATGGTCAGAAGTGAACAACATTGTAACAGACTGTCAAAATGGTTTTAGAAAGGGTCGATCAACCATTGACCAAATAAACACTATTATTACTATTGTGGAGAAAAGAAAGTCACAACATAAATCAACTTTTGCCGCTTTTATTGACTTACGAAAAGCGTATGATTGTGTTAACAGGTCTATGCTCTGGTTTAAGCTAAGGGGATATGGGGTAAGTGGGAACATGTATCAATCACTTAAAGCAATGTATATAGGCACAGAAAGTCGCCTACGGATTAATGCACAATATTCAAACTGGTTTAATGTATCGGCTGGCTTAAAGCAAGGATGTATTTTGTCCCCTCTACTGTTTAATCTATTTATAAATGATTTAGCTGAGACATTGACACAAACAGGTGTCGGAATTCCAATTGGGGATAAGAAAATGCCAGTTTTAATGTATGCTGACGATCTAGTATTATTAGCACAGTCGGATGATGAATTACAGCTTCTTCTTAACACATTACATAAATGGTGTAAAACGTGGCAGCTAGAGGTCAATAGTACAAAATCAGCTGTGATACATTTTCGCCCGCAGTCTTTTTCAGCTACACATCATAACTTTATTTGTGGGGATGAATCTATTTTACTTAAATCTGACTACAGGTACCTCGGTATAATTATTAATGAGTTTTTAAATTTTAACGTGACTGTGAAGGCAGTAGCTCTGTCGGCCCACAGAGCCTTGGGAAAACTGATTTCAAAAATAAAAATAAATGGAGGTGTTCCATATGAATGCTTCGTAAAATTATATAATTGCCTAGTTTGGTCAGTTGTTAATTACGGGGCATCTGTGTGGGGCAATCGGAGCTACCCCGCCATTGAAGCCGTACATAATAGGGCCTGTCGGTTTTATCTGGGGCTCGGTCAACACGCGCCCACTGCCGCTGCTAGAGGTGACATGGGTCTCATACCACCATTATGTAAACAACGCGTGGAGATGACAAGACAGTACCATCGATTAATTATTATGTCAGATAATAGGCTAAATAAAAGTGTTTTTATTTGGGCAGGCACGTCATCAGGTATAAGACAAAAGAGCTGGCCTGGTCGCGTAGGTAAATTTCTTAAAGAGTTAGGAATAGAGAAGGAGATAGAGTGTTGTAATAGCAAGCAAGAAATGATCAGCCTCGTGAGGAATAATTGTATCTGTAAATGTGTAAGTGACTGGCATAGTACGATCAACAGGGAAACGGGAAGAAGAGGTGTCGGTGGAAATAAGTTAAGGACATATAGGCAGTTGAAAGATGAATATGGTGTAGAGCAGTATGTGATCAAGATAAAATCTGTTAAAGAGCGGAGTGCGCTTAGCAAGTTCAGAAGTGGTGTAGCGCCTATTAATTTAGAGCTGGGTCGCTACCTCGGTATACCTGTAAATAACAGATTTTGTAATTTTTGTGAAAATTGTGTTGAGGATGAAAAACATGTTTTATTGAGTTGTCCTATGTATAATGGTGTACGGCAAGCTTTGTTCACGCAGGCGTGTTATATTAACTCTGATTTTATGTCTTATGACGAAGACGCTAAGCTACGGTTTTTATTTAATGATGATGCTATAGTTTCAAAATGTGCCAAAACCTGCCTTAAAATTATTAATATAAGGAGCAATGTGATAAATTATGTAAGATAATACATGAATATAATTAGGTATGGGAATATATGTATTTATGTATGTATGTATTTAAGTATGTATGTAAGTATGCACAACGTTTTACTCGCCTTTCATAACTTTTATCTCTTATTACTATGTTTTTATGTATGTCTTGAATATTTTAGTATGTGTCTCTCGCAACTCAAACTCTGAGTGATCTTTGTGAAATAAGAGTGAGACTTTAACAAATGATTTACTACTACTAAACAAATGTAAAGTGATCGACGATAAGTGATTATTCATCCATTGAATTGAAGACAGTTGAGCCTAAAATAAAAGTAGGCTACCCGGAACCCTTTACCCGCATCAGCAGAATGTCACATACACATTTTAGCGTGCTCAAATTTGTCCGATTAAACTGGTGAACAAAGCTCACATATTAATTCGAAATGTCTCGTTTCGCGCACTGCCTTTCAATTAGATGGCAATTTGACTACAAAAAAGGCCACTGTCGTTCCCTATGTGAAGCAGTGTATCACGCAGATCATTTTTCATTTTTTTTCATTTTTTTTAGATTTAAGAAAATATTTTTATCAACCTTTCTAAGAATCCAGAGATTAATCAAACAAGTTATATGTACACCTGAAAGATGGTTGAATATTAGCACAGCATTGGGCCACATGTTTATGCATTCGGTCCAGCGTTGGGCACACAATTGGTGCTGCAGGGGTATCCTCAAACACCTCACTTTCACACATCAATACACTGTTTGCACGATTTTGCGCATAAGCAAGACTCCCAACTAAATAGTTTAGTTTTAATCACTGTGTGACGTGTTGTCATAGAAGTGTGACAGGACTCCCAACTAAATAGTTCAGCTTTTAGTCACTGTAGTGTGTGGCGTGATGCTATTGGGAAAGGTGTATTACCGTCGGTGCCTTTTGAAGTACAGTGGAGCCCCGGTATCGTACCGCCTCACAAAGCGGACCATCCCGGAATACGGACCACCTTTAGCCAGTCCCAAATTTGTCCCCATTCACATAATGTATTATCAGATTCAGAAAGCGGATCGACCCGCGATTCGGGACACGGACCACCCTTTTTGAGTCTACTGGATCTACTAATGGGACCAGTTGTCGCTGGATCCACTAATGGGACCGGCACTGCATGATCCGTTAAGGGACCAGCACCGGCATAAATCACTAAGTGGACCAGCCCTGGTTGGATCTAATAAAGCGACCAGCTCTTGTTGAATCCACCAAGGGGACCAGTTGGCTTGATCCACTAAGAGGACCAGAGCTGGCTGGATCCACCAAAGTGGCCAGCGCTGGCTGGATCCACTAAGCTCAGACTGTATTACGTAAAGGATTAGCGCTGATGAGATAAATCATACAATGTTAATTCAAAATTTAAAACATTTTCATTAGTACAAGTTGCAATCTCTGGCCTTATCATATCATGTCCCTTCCTTGAGTCGCGCCTCTTCGGTTGGTTGCATTCTCAACGGTGTAGCGTTTTAGCTCCTACGACCGTCTTTTGTTAATACAGTTCAAAATAATTTATAGAGCGCGAACTTACGATCACAGCTTAGTGTGAAAATGTATGTTGCCAAGGCAATTAAGGTCAACATTTTATATTTAATAATTTGTTAAATTATAGGAGGTTATATTAGCACTGTTATAGTAATAGTTGAGCTAGTGGTCTATAGGAACCACAAGGTTAAACAAAGACGCTTTTGATTTCTTCCCAGCTGATAATAATAACAAATAGGCCTAGCATATAAATAGATACTGAAATAGGAAACAATTAATACAAGCGACAAAACAAGCATATTGTCATATATATAGTCATAATACGAGAAGATTGAAATTGGCTGGGCAGTTTTTTGTCTACTTGACTTGAGGCTTACTCTAATGAGTTTCTGTACGAAATCTGCTCACGCTCCGTGAGAGTGACGAAGCCACCAGTGGCATCCATTCGTCCGGTCAGACACCTGATTAACTTGAGGCCCTAGCGTACAGAAGGCTTATCACCTGTATAGCGTGATTATGTTGCAACGAGTCTTACAATGTGACGCATTGTAAGATCCGTCAATCAGATTCCAACGAAACTTGCGATAGCAAGTTCCGGTACCACATCTTCAAATCCGGTGCAATGCCAATGCTTGCTGCTCTGACTTGTATGGTAGGCCGTTAGGCCCATAACGCGTATAGTGAAACGCGTAAACGACGTCGCTTACGCGTAAACGAGTGTAGGATCAGCATCTGTCCACCCATACGTGTACATCTATCCTACTTCAGTGTATTTAAGAAAATATGGCTAACATATTGACGGTAAACTATTTTTAGAACTGCTCAAGGAAGAGACCTGAGCTGTGTGATGATGTGTTAATGGGATACCCTCTTGTCTAGCAGAGGGGGTGCACATGGAGGGGATGTAATGAGGAAAGAATTACAAGCTGCATTTCTTGTCCACCTGACATGCAGCTAACAGTAACACGGGTTATTTGCCCACCGCTATTTCAAAAGCAGGGACAGCGCTGTAGATATTGTAAAGCGGTTCACATTGTCCCCGCAAACATTGATATAGTGCCCTGTCAATGTTGCTCCACGGTCTACGACGGTGGCTCAACATTGACCCATCATCGGGTAAATGTCTCCTAGGCCTACTTAGACCGGGGGCCACCCGTAACCCACTCCCCCCTGGGGATTTCAACGGTGGTTATTTTTGAAGTTTCTGAATATGGACCTATTGAAATCCGATTGGTTACGTTTAAGCTGTTGGGGCTAAATATGCTAAAATTTGCAAATTAGGCAGCCATTACCGAAAATCCAGATTCAAGCATTATCTCAGCAACTAATCAAGTTAGAATCCTAAACACAGTGTCTATCATACGGTTTTCTTGGTCAACGAATGCAATAAAATATATCTAATTAGGATCAGAATAATAAATTAGCATAAAATATGCAAATTAGGCAGCCATTACGCAAAATCCAGTTTCAAGCAATATCTCAGCAACTAATCAAGTTAGAATCCTGAAAACAGTGTCTATCATACGGTTTTCATGATCACCGAATGCAATAAAATATATCAATTAGGATCAGAATAATAAATTAGCATAAAATATGCAAATTAGGCAGACATTACGCAAAAGCCAGTTTCAAGCAATATCTCAGAAACTAATCAAGTTAGAATCTTGAAAAAATGTCTTCCCTATGGTTTTCATGGACAGAGATTTCAATAAAATATATGTTATCAACATCATGAAAACATATTAGCATAAAATATGCAAATTAGCTAATTTGTCAGACTGTGATACTGTTAAGGTCTCATCACAGAAACATGGCTTCGTGATGACGACCAGGCAATTATAAACGAACTCACGCCACCAGGCTTTGATTTGAAATTCAAAAACAGGAAACACAAGCGGGGTGGTGGTTTAGCACTGATGCACAGATCTGGCTTAAATTTTGAAACACTGCCTACACAGCGCGCATTTATAGAATTTGAATGTTTGGAAGTGAAATGCATTAAGCCTGCATTCCAAATTTTTCTCATATACCGTTCTCAAACAGGCCATGGTGATAAACGTGGAAATATCAGTAAATTTCTCGATGAATTGGAGACGCTCATGACTGAACTAGCAACTGCTCCAGGGAAAGTGATTGTAGCCGGAGACTTTAACATCCACCAAAACAACACCACTGCTGAGCAATATGGCCGTGTCAATCTTGTACTGCATAATACTGGGTTTGAACAAATTGTCAAACAACCTACTCACCGTCATGGGAACATCTTGGACTGGGTCTTAATACGACCAGTTGACCAAATAATAGCTGGTGAAGTGCTAGTACAGAATAACATCATATCAGACCATCATACTATAACATTCAAGATTAATGGATCTCAGCCACGCCCCCTCACGCAGAAAACATCCTACCGTAACTACTGTGGGCTAGATACTGACAGCTTTCAAACTGATTTGGCAGCAGCATTTGATGTTGTTTTAAAAGGGTTTTCATATTAGATTTTCATGAAAACGTAGCAAGCGATATTTGGAATTTGGGATTTAAAGGGTTATTACATATATTAATGAACCCCATATTTTTCTATTATTATTATTTTCGTCTCACATAGCATCTTCTTGTAACATAATTAGTGTTTAATTATAAGAATAAATACCTGCAGTTGAATTAAATACACAACATGATTTTTTTTAAATTAAATTTACCGCTTAAAATTTAGAGGGGTGCATATGTTTGATGACCCAGTATTTTTTTATGCCCCAATATTTTGAGTGCAAACAAGCAGATATTGAATAGTCATATAACATGGTGTCCAAAAATCACTGTCTCCAAAAATCCCCAGGGGGGGGGGGGGTTCATATCTGGCCCATGGACTAACTTGTGAACTAGTCTAAAATAACAAACGATATAGAGTATCAGTGAGTATGTAAGTATTGCCATTCGTGTCGTTGTACGCCAAAAACCTTAATATTAACATGGGGATTTAAACGCTGTCTTTATAGGTGAATTTATCATTTGGATAGGGTTAAATAATATAACTACTCTCACATTTTTCATGAAATTGTTTATCTCAGCGCAGGCTACAGTCCCCCTGGTACAGACCAGACCCGTGTCTAGGAATTTTTAAAGGAGGGTGGGGGTGGGATTTTGGACTGCAGGGGTATTTTTGAAGTTAGTAAACTACACCCCCTGTAAAAAAATGCTAGAATTGATATTTAGCGTTTGGCGAAGCGAGACACAGGTCAGGATTTTTATTTTTTTTAGCTGTAGATTTGAGCAATATGGTTGATTCTGGAGGATGTTGGCGGGGTGAAATTTCAGCTTTGTGGTCAAAGGGACGCTCTCGAACCCTCCCAAATGACGGGCCTGATACACTGTCCATACAAAACACACATAATACCTTAGTTTTTATTTTTTGCTAAAATTATGTTCACTTAAGATGTCTATAATGGCTCGAAGCATTCCTGGACCCAAACACGGACATATGCCAAAACACCTCAAGAGGTTACAGGGATAATAAAAAGGTTGGAGGGTTTTTCTACTCCCGTAAAATCACCCTCGCGTCACCCCTGTCTGATATGGCAGAAATGGACCAAACAGCACACTGATGTTTTGTATCGACCAAAGGCCAGTATACATTAATTGCATCTGATGGAGTCCCAAGTACATGTATATGTTAAAATGAGTTGGGGTTGGATTTCACAGGGGTGCTACCCCAAGGTCATGGTAAGGTCATCTCAAGGTCACAGCTGCAGCAAGGTCAAATCAGCTCAAAACGAATGAAAATAGCTTGTTTTTTGTTGCTTTTGCTACAAGTATGTTCCCTTGGGATGTCTATAGTAAAACATACTATAATTAAATTATGTCCATCATGATATCTTCAAATGGGGACGAGAAGGATCATTTGGATATTATTATTAAATATAATCTTACATGATAATAAATATTCACTACTAGATAAGGCCTGTTTTTTGGGGTTTTTTTTTACCTCTTTATTCCCACTCCCTGGCAGGCATATTCTGTTGGTTAACTCAATTGACTTGGTCAACTTCTCATACGTGAAGGGCGGGGGCCCTGGGGTAGTGGTTAGCACCGCTGCCTTTCACGCCAGAGTTCGGGGTTCGGTTCCCGGTCTCGGCGGTTTGAAAGAAAAAAAAATGTTTCTTCCCCATCCACGTGTGAAAGTCAGTATTGTGGGGAGCCTCCGTGACCGAGAGGTAGCGTGCTCGGCCTCAGACCGCCAGGGCTCGAATTTCGAATCCTGTGTCTGGAGGACAGTGTCATCTCAATCATCTCACCATCCTCAGGAGGTTCTCCTGGCCCAGTTTAGCCTATATGTGCACAAAGGTGGCCTAAAGCCCGATTCATTTCATTTCTCATACGTGAAATCATCAAACCTTTTCAAATAGTCGAAACTGGTAAACTGAAGTCCACGCGGACAACAAGAGTAGAATTAGGAGACATTATCATTATCATAGGAAATTTTGCGTGGAGTCCATAAATCACTGTCTCCAAGCTGAAATATTGTCCGCCCATAGTCAAATTAACCATTTACAAAATGGCTGCCAAGAGGTTATCGTAACAAAATATAATCGGCCTAAAATTCCATTTAAACCCTCTAATATTACAAATCTATGGATGCACAAATCATTGCTGGCATTACTTTTGCTTTATTGCTCATGTAAATTGTTAAAATTCAAAATGGTTGACAAAATGGCTGCCAAATGGTCTTTCTATCATAACCTGAGTATTATTTCAGCGGATTTGATTAATAATTTGGGAGAATCGTTCTCATCGTGTTAAAAGCACCAAATTTGTTACAGAGGTGGACTAGAGTAACTATACGTATCCTTATTGGAAGCAGAACCTCCTTGTAGCTGTACTGCATGAGCTTTGTTCAGGGCATTTTCAATCCCCTTTTTTTCAATTAATCTAAGTTATTATTTGAAAAAAAAAAGTTACACCAGAAATATCCACAAAACTGTTTATTATTGCTTTTAGCAGCTTATTTAGTCAAGAAAGGGGCAGATACATGAGGTGCGTGGGGGGGGGGGGGGTAGGGGATCGCACCCCTTTTTTTGACAAATTAATATAAAAAAATGCCATAAATCGAGTAAAATAGCTCAAAATGTGATAAAAGCTATAAATTTTGCAGAAAGCTGTACAATGGTATACTAATATAGGGGAATAATCTAGTAACTGTAGAGAAAAAACTTCGTCAAGGGCATTTTTCACCCACCCATATTTTTTTCAAAAAAGTTGTAAGTTTTTTTAAATATTATGTTTCACCAAAGATATCTACAAAACTGTTTATTATTGCTTTTAGCAGTTTATTTAATCAAAGCAGTGGTGGATCCATCGCGCGTTTTTTTCGGCCAATTATTATAATAACCCAGTGGGCAATTTACGTCAAATCAACGTTGCACAACGTTGATTTTTGGTTGTGTTATAAAATAACGTAAATTCAACGTCGCTCTGACGTTAAGATACAATGTTGTAGTTTGGCTACATTTTAACGTTATTCTAACGTTTATTTTGCAACGAATTTATAATTTGACGACAAAACAACGTTATCCCAACGTTTTCTCACAACGTTTTATTTTGGTTGCATTTCTACGTTATTCTAACTTGATATATACTCGGTACAGTTATAAAATGACCAAAAAAAACACGTTGTTTCAGCGTTGCGTTACAACAATGTATTTGTATTAAATATTAACATTATCTTAACGTTGATATTTGAACAATATATTAACGTGACCAAGAACTGACGTTGCGCCAGCATTGCGTTTATGACGTTTCACTTTAGTAACACCTTAACGTTAGCATAACGTTCACAATTGTATAATATTTTAACATAACCAAGAACTGACGTTGTGCCAACATTGAATTTATAACGTTTTACTTTGGTTACACCTTGACGTTAGCACAACGTTGATAATAGTATAATATTTTAACATAACCAAGAACTGACGATGTGCCAACATTGCATTTATAACGTTTTACTTTAGTTACACCTTAACATCAGCGTAACGTTGATAATTGAATAACATCTAAACATAACCAAGAACTGACGTTGTGCCAACATTGAATTTTTAACGTTTTACTTTAGCTACACCTTACCGTTAGCATCAAGCTGTGGGTGTATTTCTTGTAAGCTTATGAAAAACAGGGAACATTTTAATTGACACGCACAATAAAAATTTGTATTGTGTTTTCCCTCTATTATTGGAGAATTGTAAGTTTCGTTGCAACGAATTTTGCAAATCCTAGTGGATAAAGCTTCCAAATTGACATTTATTAATGCTTTCAAATTCATATTGTCTGTCCCTTTATTAAATGAGAATTGTAAGTTTCGCTACAACAAATCTTACAATTGTTTTTCCCCTCTATTATTGGTGAATTGTCAGTTTTGTTGCAACGAATCTTGCAAATCCTAGTAGATAAAGCTTTGGATATTTTTTATGTTTCTTTCTAAGAAACCATATACATTCCAAATTGACATTTTTATTAATGCCTTCAAATTCATATTGTTTGTCCCTTTATTAAATGAGAATTGTAAGTTTTGTTACAACAAATCGTACAAGTGTTGGTATATTGAGCTGTGGGTGTATTTTTTGTAAATTTATAAGACACAGTGAAGATTCTAATTGACATACATAATAAGGAATAACAATTTGTATTGTTTTTCCCTTTATTATTGGAGAATTGTAAGTTTCGTTACAACAAATCTTGCAAGTCCTAGTAGATGAAGCTTTGGATATTTTTTTATGTTATTTCTAAGAAACCATAAACATTCCCAATTGACATATTTATTAATATTTCAAATTCATATTGTTTGTCCCTTTATTAAAAAAGAATTGTAAGTTTCGTTACACCAAATCTCACAATTGTTGGTATATTAAGCTATCAGTGTATTTTTTTGTTTACTTATAAGAAACCATGAACATTTTAATTGACATACATAATAGTGATTTTTAATTTATATGGTTTTTCCCTTTATTAAAGGAGAATTGTAAGTTTCGGTACAACAAATCTTACAATTGCTGGTCAAGCTGTGGGTGTATTTTTTGTAAGCTTATGAAAAACAGGGAACATTCTAATTGACATACATAATAAGGATTTAAATTTGTGTTGTGTTTCTCCTCTATTATCGGAGAATTGTAAGTTTCGTTGCAACGAATCTTGCAAATCCTAGTAGATAAAGCTTCCTAATTGACATATTTATATTTTCTTTAACATTCATATTGTCTGTCCCTTTATTAAAAGAGAATTGTAAGTTTCGTTACAACAAATCTTACAATTGTTGGTATATTAAACTGTGGGTGTGTTTTTTGTTTACTTATAAGAAACCATGAACATTTTAATTGACATACATAATAATGATTTTTAATTTATATGGTTTTACCCTTTATTAAAGGAGAATTGTAAGTTTCGGTACAACAAATCTTACAATAGGTTGTCCAAGCTGTGGGTGTATTTTTTGTAAGCTTATGAAAAACAGGGAACATTCTAATTGACATACATAATAATGCTTTAAATTTTGTATTGTGTTTTTCCTCTATTATCGGAGAATTGTAAGTTTCGTTGCAACGAATCTTGCAAATCCTAGTAGATAAAGCTTCCAAATTGACATATTTATAATTGCTTTAAAATTCATATTGTCTGTCCCTTTATTAAAAGAGAATTGTAAGTTTCGTTACAACAAATCTTACAATTGTTGGTATATTAAGCTGTGGGTGTGTTTTTTGTTTACTTATAAAAAACCATCAACATTTTATTTGACATACATAATAATGATTTTTAATTTATATGGTTTTACCCTTTATTAAAGGAGAATTGTAAGTTTTGGTACAACAAATCTTACAATTGTTGGTCAAGCTGTGGGCGTATTTTTTGTAAGCTTATTAAAAACAGGGAACATTCTAATTGACATACATAATAATGATTGAAAATTTGTATTGTGTTTTTCCTCTATTATTGGAGAATTGTAAGTTTCGTTACAACGAATCTTGGAAATCCCAGGGGATAAAGCTTTGGATATGTTTTATGGTTGTTTCCAAGAAACCATAAACATTCCAAATTGACATATTTATTAATGATTTCAAATTCATATTGTCTGTCCCTTTATTAAAAGAGAATTGTAAGTTTCGTTACAACTAATCATACAATTGTTGGTATATTAAGCTGTGGGTGTATTTTTTGTAAACTTAAAGGACACAGTGAAGATTCTAATTGACATACATAATTTTTCCCTCTATTATTTGTATAATGTTTCCTGTTGTAGAATACCCTCTGGATGCTATGCAAATGTTCTCATTATAAAAACAAATCGGGAATACTTTGAGAATTTTTCACCGGGAACATTCTTAGAACATGCCTATAATATTCCCTGGTGCAGAATATCTCTCGAACGTTGTGCAAATGTTCTCATGACAAAAACAAATCGGGAATACTTTGAGAATTGTTAAAATAAAAACATTCGTAGAACATGTGTATAATATTTCCTGAAATAGAATATTCCCCGAATGTTATGCAAATGTTCTCATAAAACAATACCAAATCGGGAACATTTTGAGAATTGTTAGCAGAATGTTTTGTGCTAGCTGGGTAGGCCCTATTAGACCCAAAATTACCAATGAGGCATATATATCTCACAATATCAATTTCAGTCTCTATCTTTAAAAAATCTATGTCTGACAGTCGTTATTCAGTCTGTAGACGACGTGTATTTATTTAATATCTAAAATGTTATAACAAGCCCAGCTCCCCCTAGGCCTAGGCCCTACATTGATCCACAGTCAGGCCCTATAGATCTGCTGAATCTTAAACAAAGGCCGGTTCCGCCGTCGCCGAGTCTGGAAATAGACTCGAGGGGTCTGGAAACAGATAGACAGTCCGCCGCTTATAAGTGATATAATTTGGGCTACTCCGCTCTGCAATTCAATGCGGGCTCATTAGTACGAGAAGATGCGGTCACTCGTCTTGGTCTTGACATTTGTTCCCCATCATCATCAGCATCACCACAGGGTCAGCGATCTGAGACTCTTCGAAGTTGAGTCTGGGGGTGTAGGGCCTACTGAGGAGAAGCAGAAGAATCAGGGAGTTTTTGACAGGCAGATTTGTAAAGTGAGGAAATCGGCTCGGCACTCATTGCTTCTAGCCCAGCAAGCACGACACGTTGGAACAATGATGTTCTAATGTTGGACCAGCGTCGCAGACGTTGGGCCGACATTAAAACATCATTATTTCAACGTGTCGTGTTTGCTGGGAAGATACATTTGATCCTTGTCGGGAGATGGTGAGCGATTGACAATGTCGGAAGGTCCGGGCAGCCCTATTCGGGGATAGCTAATCTATACCAAACAAACAAACAAGCAAACAAACAAACAAACAAACAAACAACAAACAAACAAACAAACAAACAAACAAACTACCGAGGGCGCCTTTTTATTTAATTTAATATTTGAAGTGTTGAAACTAGCCCCGCTCTCCTCTTGGCCTAGCTTGTGGGCGCCCACATAAAAAAGTCGGTCTTTGCAGCCAGTGTCTGAGTGCTGGATATTAAAATGTTGTGTGAGACCTTTACTCCTAGCAAGTGAACTTCCAGCTGTACGATAGATTGATTGTTTAACAGTAATATTTGGGAATCCGCTACCGAATCATACAATCCTAAATTATTGTAAGTTTGGTTGATTGTAAGAACCGCTGCAACAATTACACCTTTGCGATCCCAGATGACTTACACATTGCTATGTAAAATCATATAGTGAAACAAAGCATAACAATTCTGTTATTATTTTCTGTATTAGTTTCGCATATTTAACGGACTAATTATCAGATGTTTTTTTTACGCGAGGAAGTATAAATTATAATATCCAGTTAATTGACTGTAAACTACATAGGGTTAACCACGGCTGATCGATTTCCCGTTCACAGCTGCCATCACCCTAAACAAACGATACTATCACACCAGGAACGTAATGAAAGAAATAATGTTTTACTCCAATTGATCGTAATGATTCCGTGTATGACAGACAGACAGACATATATTTTATTAACAGAAAGAAAGTCAATCCAGACTTATTTGTCATAGAAATAAGAGAGATATGTACATCCATATACAACATTGTTAATTTGTTAAAATCATATGACAATATACATAGTATGGCATGCATAACTAAAATCATGTTAACTGGCATTGCCATAAAAAAACACTGGGTATTACGATAATATAAATGACTGCTACTTAGAACAAAATTGAATGGCATTGCCAAGATAACATCGGGTCTATCATTTTGTTTCCCGCACCAAAACCTGAGATAAAATAGCTACCATGTATGACATGCTAATTATAGATAGTAGCAAAGAAGACGTAGAAAGCGTAGAAACCTAAATTATATACAAGTGTATAATTATGCTACAATAATAGGAGAATGCATTAAGACAATGTTAAAAATTACATGATATTTTAAAAATCAAATATTATATCATGCAAGTACAATCAATGTGGCAATCCACAAAACAGGTAGCTCCGAGTCATGTGACCATGCAAGCACAGTCGCTATGAGCTCGGAAATTCCCTGATATTGACTAGTGGTGCAAACTTAACAACGTAATAACAGTAAAAATGACGGGTAATAGTTATTTGTGCCATTCACGCAGGACATGGCCCTCACACAAACATATTACAGCTTATTTTAATTCACTATATTGTTTAATTCATACCATTTCAATCACAGTGCCACATACCCAGAGTTACAATCGAAGAAAAACATTCCCGAGATAAATTCAGTTGACTTAGCAACTCTGAAATCCTCCATAAGGCCCCACCTCGTCTGATAACAAAGGCGACGGAAACGTCCCTAACCGGCCCTAAAAAGCCAAATAATAAGATCCGAGAGCAACAGCCGTCTTGATATGCGGTAATATCCAAGTCAGATCATGAAGGCATGATAATATCGATAATATAGCGACAGGTGAATTGTGATTTATTATATTCAGCATTTTTAACCTTAATTTGTTTAAAACAACCATAGATAAATTGCGCTAGTGACTTCACGACTGGTATGTCTCTGGATGTCATAATTCGTAGAAACATATCTTTTGTCGGCTGTATATTGATAATTGCGGCTACAGAATTAAACAAGATTTCGCGCTCATTGTTCATAGCATTACAGTGGAGAAGTAGATGTATTTCGTCGTCCATTTCGTTTGATTCACACCTTGTGCATATTCGTTGGTTTATTGGAGTTTTTGGATTATTGTATCGTCCTCTCTCTATTTTTATATCATGTGCGCTCATTCGATATTTCGCCATTGCTGTTATGAGGTGGTTCCCCTTTATATTTAAGACGTACGGTTCCACACACAAAGATTTTTTTGCAAATGAAAATATGTGCGCTGCTTACTTCAACTCTCGATATCTTGTCTCCACCGCTGTGTAAATATTCTAACAATTGAATCTTATTTGCCAATGTGTTGTGTTTCCCAAGCTTGATCTAGCCCAGTTAATTCAATAACAGACCAAATACGCGAGCACCAACTTGTGAATCCAGTGCCATCTAGCTCTAGTAGCATATTGTCGGCATTTCTGACAGGGTGGTTCTGTGATAGATCTAGAGCTCTACACCAATATTTTACAGCTTTAATATGCTGCCTGATAATCAATGGAAACCGTCCTGTGTCACCATATATTGCAGGAGTATGTGTTTGCTTTCTAACTTTTTAAATAAATTTAATAAATTTTAGATGTATTTTTTTCCAAATCATTAACACTATATCACCGGTATACCATATATCACTTGCATACTCTAATATGGGCAGTATTTGACAATCAATAACTTTGAACGCAATAACAGGTGATAATTTTCCTACTACGCGAGGAGATTGCTTGTGTAGAGAAAAAAACTGCTTTACGAGCTTGGGAAGCGAGATGAAGGAACTTTTCTTTCAATACATTCTTAGGATATTTAGTACTATATACAACACCAAGGTATTTATATTTTTCAGCTTTTTCTATTTCGTTATCACAATAGTAAAAGTTGTCACATTCTGACGTATGGCGTTTGTTAAATATGAGAACTTTTGTTTTAGGAACGCTAACTATTATATGCCACAGCGAAGCATACTTATACAGGGCAGTCAATTGCTTTTGCAATCCATTAGCAGAATCTGAAAAAAGGACAAGGTCGTCTGCAAATACAATTATAGGCCTACAATTGATATAGTGTCTACGGGGATACTCTGACCTTGATCGAATGATTTGGATATATCCTGTAGAAATTCTGTATGACTCCCGAGTTTTGATAAAATAAGAAGCGTGGCATCTAATTTGAACACTGCTAATATAACTATCATATTACATGATTACTGCTGTATTGACAAACATGATAAATGGATAAATGTTAATTCGAAATCAATTAAAAAAATAAAGCAATATCAAACAATATCGAGAGTCATAATAAGGGACTTTGGGGGGGGGGGGGGGGGGGTAATAGGGTTATTCACGGCTGATCGACTTTCAATTTACAGACTTGTTACAGAAAAAAATAGATGTATAATATTTTTTTCATATATATTTTTATATGCATTTAATACAACTTTTTTTTTAATTGTGTGTTTTTTTTTACTATATCATGACGTCATATATTCAATACATTAGTTTAATAATCGACCTTGATATCAAGACGTAACAAGGCATATCTATGACCAGACTGACTAGTATCTCTTAATTCAAAATTGGCTGGTTTCACAGATCCTAAAATTGGACCACTTTCGGTCAGTCCCAATAGGTGGTCCGATTTCCGGGTTTACACTGTACCCTGAATCCCACGGACAGTGAGTATTTGTGGTAGATAGGGTGTTGTATATTGCACATAGTTTACTTACTTAGCAGTATGCGACTTACAAAGTATAGAACAAGTTCAGTCTTTTTCATTGTTTTTAAATGTTTTCATTATTTTTTTATATTTTCAATTAAGATCTCTAGGCTATATAGCTTCACATAAATTTATTTTCAAAATTGATATGTCAACATAATATGCAGTCCCTTTCCAATATATTTATATCAATACAAATGACTGTTAATCTGCTAATCACTATGGGGTCTACCTTATTACAGCTGTGGGATATTCTTTTATCATTTATTCAGATTGCTAATATAACTGCCATGCTGTACCCGTAGCCATTTATAGCTTCTTTGTTCCCTATCGGCGACAATTGCGTGTTTTGGTCAGTAACCGTAGCGGTGAGAAGTTCCGTCCACCAATGAGTTAAACCTCTTGGAAGTGTTTAACCGTATCAAGCTTGAATTTACTATTGTAATCTTCATCCACTAGAAGCCTTGACTTGCTGTCGCAATTCTCGACTTGTAGTGGATGAAGATGACTTGAAGTGGGTGGCAAATGAAACAAATATAGTGTTATTATACCAAAGTCGATCCCCGCACTGAAAGAGTAAAATTATTTCTAATGGCCGTAGACCCATAACATGGGTATTCAAATGAATCGGAAAGAGCTAACTAGGACACTTATGATGATTTCTAATTTAAAAAAAGCTTGGTCTCAAATATTTATACAAAATTAATTCAGCGTTGTAAGGGTTGAAGGGTTAACCCTTCTATCTCCGTCGTCGCATTTATTCGTCACATGAAATATTTCGAATGAAATTCATGGAAGGAAAAATGGTGAAATTCACCAAAAAAGAAGGCTTCTGTGTATTAACCCTTTACCTACCAATTTATGTCATTTAAATTTTTACCCAGTTAAAGTTGTGGGTCGCTATATGGCGACCCACAACAATAAGTGGGTGATAATCATTCACATTAATTTTGTTTAATTTGAGACAAAACTTTAGAAAATATTAACGTTTAAACAATCAGTTCACTCGCAATAACATACAGTGATCTGATCGTCTAGTAGGCCTAACACGGAATAAAAACTATTATAGACGTACTTAGCCCCTAGGGGGTTAATTTGATATATGATATTTGTATATTTCACAATTGCAGGACACCTTGAACTAAAATGAAACTAGCTGGGTGCCAGAATACCCAGAGAGCCAAACCATCATTTCAATGAAAACAGACATGGTCTGCTGTAAAAGGTTTGCTGATGGAAATCATCTCTACAGATATTCTAGCGCTGATCGGCCTACGGCGCTGAATTGTGTACAGCCGCTGTCCTGCCACAGAAATAAACTGTGCCCAGTTCGGGGTTAAATCGCAATTCGCTGACTTACCTGCAGTGTACACGTCTTCACTACCATATTTGACGCATATTATGTGAAGATTTTTTATTGTTAGAAAGGGAAAGTAAGTTTATATTCATGTTATTTATCCGAAACTACACTTGAGGCTACCAGGTGATCTCGGGTGGAGTGGGGTGGAAACGCGAGATTTTGTGAGATGACGTCATCGCACGTGGTAGATAACGTCATCGCACGTGGTATCTGCCGTTTTTCTTGTGCTTCACGCACGTGTTTTTGTGTTGATAAACAACTTAAAGGCGGTCTGAGCATGCGTGTTCAGCGGACAAATTCTCCTCACATAGATGTCGCTCATGTCGCACTGGCGAAGGTTGATGCATACTATGTCGCCGTGAATTGTAGTTGTATTTTACCTAAATCCTGGTTTAATATGTCACATATCAGCCCAAGAATAACAGATATGTAAGAAAATATATTTATTATAAGCAAGATGATGTTAGATTGGCCATAGCTCATCAGATTAAGTCCAGAAGAGCAATTTAAAGTTGGTATCAAAGCCACCTTGATACAAGATTCACGGCTCTGTGGCTCGCTGCGCTCGCCCAGAGACGTTGTTTACTCGGCTACAGATATTCAGGAACACAAACTTTTCCTGAACAACCTTTTTTTAGAAAATGCACAAAAAGCTATAATCCAAGATGGCCGCCATAAATACCTGATGCATATAACTTTTAAGCAGTTTCTTTGAATTTCATGTGTGCCATATGGTTTCTAAGGGTTTTTTTGCACGCCAAGTCCATTTCTGGCAATATTTAATTGATTGTGGGCATATTTAGGTTGTTGGGCTAAAGGTCGAAGTGAATTTAAAAGGGACAAGTCGATCATGTTCCGAGTGAGAGATTGAACAGTAATTCAACGACATTTCTTGCCACAATGATTATCTGGCATATATCTCTGATATTTTAGTAATGCACAGTACACAATAATATCATTTATTAAATATTAATATACATTTAAAAGACTCACTATATTCTAAAAATAGTATCATTGTTGCAATCAACCTGTGAAGGATGTGTAACAGCAAAATCATTGTTAATGTTGACCTTATTATGTTTGATCAAATAACAAAAACGCAAATAATCGGCAACTATAAATTCAACCAAAAGTGTATAAGCTATTTATTATAAAGTACCCAAATTAAAACGAACTGTCATAGATGCACTAACAAAACCACTGAATTGAAATTAAAATTATCAAAATAATTAGTAATGCAAACATTGTTGACAAACTACGTTCTTTCAAATATATGTTGTTTCTTAAAAGTGATCATCATCTGAAATTCAATGCACGTAAAAAATAATCTACAACCACAAATTTGATCACCTGACTGATATCAACATACGAAATGTTGACAGTGGTGCCCATGCACAGATCGCTTGGTCTTTCAGAGTCAACTATATTCACCTGACTACGTCCACGCATACATAGACAATTATGAGTTCAGGAATCTACACTATGATTGTTTCTTGGCTAATAATAACTTTAACCATGATCAAGCATTTATATTAACACATACAATTATGACATCAAAACGGAAATATCTGACTAGCTGCTGAAAGCAATGTGAAGTAATATTTTTCTTATGATGACCTTATTCTCTGAAACGATATATGTTTGATAGAAAAATGAATTATTGGCGTAATTTTCCGCACAAAGAGGCTAAACTGGGTTAAGAGCACCTGCTGAGTGAACAGTATTACCGAAATAAAGTGATCAAAACAATGCTTTGAATTGACTAATATGAAAAAGAACAAAACGCACATACAACCCACTGACACTAATCGCTGCCTAACTGACCACACAATCCAATTGTTTTAAATAGCTTACACGGTAGCTTTATCTCTTGCAGAGACACTCAATGTAACAAGATCGGTTTTGTATGTTGCCCAAAGTTATTAGCAAATGCACATTTATAATATTTTGATATGTTTTGTGATTTGCTGTAGGAAAAATGATCGCGTAGATTGTCATCAGAACAATCTACAACATATCACCCATATACTGTTGTTAGGAATCAATGTCTGGTTTGCAATGTGACGTTCTGCCCAGCAGTGTGGCCAATGCTACTATACACGAAATGCTACTATACATAAAATGCCGCAATATCTACTTCCTTGCAACAAAGAAACCCCACTTTTGTGTCTGTGAAGAAGGGGATTTATGGTATCACACAACTTGAAATGTGACTAAATTATTCCATAGCTCGGCGCTGTGAAGAGCCCAATGAGATGCAATTTCATGTATCGGCAGTGATTGATAATAACTCTTTCAATACCTTCACACAAGTTCCATGTGATTGCAAAATTAAATGGGTATCTCCCTCTTTCTTGGAGGAGTGTAATTCTCTATTACTATTCCTCTTCGATTATTGAATCTATCCCCAAGGCACATATTCTATTGTCAGTACTTAATCATAACTCTGATCATAACCTCTCTTTACCTTATCACAACGCCTTACTTAAAAAATGTACACTGAGCTTGACATACATGGATACTTGTATACATTGCATCCACTACACACATTGGCTGCAGTATTGTAATTTTAGTTCGGTAGGTCAGTACTGTGTGATATAATTTTCTGTATAATCTTTGAGAACGCTCACAAGAGTAGATTTTGTCGACAAAACAAGACAAGACAAAGTTTATTACCCCAAGCCAAAACTTTGGTACAGGGTGAAAATAACATGGTGAAATGTGTTAATGACGTCAAGAACATTTGTTTCGAAACAATATATACAACTTCAAAGTGTAGTAACCATATTCAGCCACATAATATTTGCTATGATGCAGTATAATAACATAATAACTAGTCTAGTTTTTAAAAACTGGATATGTCTCCCCTCCAGCAGCGTAACCATAAAGGTTTCTGCCGGGGAGATGATCTACAGTAACTAAATCGTCTTCAGGCTCAATCAGCTGGGCAACAGTTTTAATATCTTCACACCGGATGATGTGCAAAATACAAAAGTGGCCTGTCAAGAAATTTAGTCAGAATATTTTTAAATACTTAAATTTGTGTCTGAACACGCCTCAAGTTAGGCCTTTTTAAAAATTGAACTTCACCTTCACATAAACAACCTAAATATGGCCTAAATCAATGAAATGTTGCCATAAATGGACTTGGTATACAAAAAACCATTAGAAACGATGTGTCACACATTAAATTTGAGCAACCCGTTCAAAAGTTATACAAGTCAAGACATTAGTGGTGGTCATCGTGGATTTTCGCTTTTTGTGCATTTCCTGCAAAATATTTGCAAGGTTGTCCACCTAGGTTGTGTTCGTGGGTATATGTAGAGATGATTTCCACTGGCCAACCTTTTACAGCAGCCCATGTCCCTCAAACCTTTGTGGCTCCGTGGATAAAAGGGTTAGTCAGTTACTAAATCACACATACCTAAATCTTAGGTTTGAACAACACTACAGCATGTGACTTTTTTATTTTAATTGACATGACCATCTCCTTGCATACCGGCTGTGTTGTCATTATAGGCTTCGCAACTCATGTCAATTTAAAATAATTATAATAATAACTTCACATAAAACAGTGATGTTTCAAATCGTCCAAGTGATCATATAATGCTATAATAAATGACGTAAGGATTATGCTCCAAATGAGATTAATTTATCAGGATTCGCTCATGCGGGAGACAAAACGTCGCACCAAAGTCAATAAGTTCCGGTTATTCTGTCAAAAAGTGTCAGGTAAATTATGCGCACAGGAAGTGGCTGGAGCGCTTTGCACATTTTATGTCGCTCACTCAAAAAAACTGTCATGACAGAAAATAAATCAATGTGAAGCGCGTGAGTTCGGTTGTATTTAGATAATATGCGGGCCCAATTTGTATTGATCTCTGCCAGATTGCCCCTGGCGAACAATAGTCCTAGTAACGCGTTAATTGTGTAATAGACGTAACAATCCGAGCGGAAAATTCATTCTAGTTTATAAATCAGCTAACACAGATGAGCAGCCCTTCATAATAGAGCTATTACATAAATATATTATACATGCCATTTAGTGATATGTATCATTTTGTTAAACGCAGTGACGTCACCGGAAAGTTTTTTGAATGGCCACTCGGTGAGAACAATGTTATATAAGACCCCCTCCCCTATACTTCATTTCATTAGCCAGCTTGGTGCATGCTCATGTGTCTAATTAGTTTCGGGATGATGTCGACTAATCTGAATTTATACTTCCATTTGAATTGAAGTAAATGTCACTGATAAATTTGTGAAGATTCAGTTTCACTACCAAACAACTCGTTCTATAGCATTATATATGTACCTTGATAATTTTGTATCGCTATCTCACATATTATTTTCCTGTGAAAAATGCCGTGTATAACAAATCAGGTTAAAATTAGCCAGAAAAAGTGACAGAGGAATGTTTTAATACCGATAACGTTATATATATGTATTTATTGCTACACGTGTTCGAGAATCTCGATATGGCGTAACGTTTGATATTTCACATAAAATTTATAATTTGCCTGCATTTTTTATATTCTTGCTAAATCAGACGCCGTAATTGAAATGAGTTCCCAGGCAGAATGCGGTTACTTCAATAATCACGTGCTCCAACGTAGCAACAATATAAGATTGAAATGTTTTATTAAAAAAATACTGTTTGATTTACAGGTAATTGGACTACGATTGAACCAGTTGAAAAAATTCTCGACCGCAAAATATAAAACCTTAATAATATTATTATGTCACTTTCACCGACGGCAAATTGAAGAACAGATAAACTATAAATACACATGTTAAATGACTTCAAGGTATATATTTATAATAATATTATAGGCAGGTAATACGTCATTAGAGCGTACAGGGCCAGATGTCAGTACATGAAAATCATTACACGATCACTACTCGGCTTGAATGAATCCCTTCGAGCGCCAGCCATGACCACATGCATAATCGCTTTAATCTTTTCAATCAGCATAGCAAATAATGTGTGCAGTTTTTAAAGTTAATTTGTGTACATAATCACCAATGATTGAAACTCCTTGGTATCGAATTAAATATATAAAAGTGATTTTTAATCATCAGTAGTTGTGGACCGCTGTAGCGACACACACGTTAAAAATAGACCTCATTCACTTCAAATGTTTTCAACATTGCTTGACTGGAATAGGACAACTACATAAAATGAAATATATGTAATAAAAACAACTGCTCACCAGCATTTAGTGTGATTTAGAACATGTCAAGATATTCTATTTATGACGGTGATCACATTTCAACAACACGAACTGTACAAGCTATAGTGAATGATTAAAAAGCCATCAGTTATTCCCCTGCCCTGATGACATCGCAAGACTCTGACACAGAGAAACCCCACTTTTTTAATGTAATTATTCTAGTATAATTACTGGCTGTGTTCATAAAATGGCAGTCACTGTGACTGGGTTTTGCCGAGAAACGAGTTGGGCAGCCCTATAATGCCCGGTAGTAGCAATATTGACCTTCAGTATTACTCTGAATGTCCAATAATTTGATGTTACAATGTTTCTTCGCGATAGATACATTTATCATACTCACCAATCTAATGGCTGGTTAATTAATATGGCGTGATCACAGGTGATCAGATATCGATTAGATGCGTGAGGAGGAGGGGGTAAAAAAACTACAGCAGCTGCCGCATCAATCCATATGCTGGCGATGCCACTGATAATTCAGCTGGTTTCCGCAATGTTATTTTGTCAGTGACCATCAGTTTGCAGCTTAAATACATAATATGAAGTATATGAAGTATATGAAGTACATTATAAGATAACATAGATATATATGTTTCACATAAATGCGCTTCAAGATGCTGGTTCTTCAAGATACTGTTTTGTAAAATAAAAAATGAGAAAGGTTGTGGAACCTTATATCATACATTTGGGATCCAATTATCTGATTATCTAGGAGTATCTGACTTTTAGTCTAGTATAGCGCAGTTAATTTGTTTGTCTATTAGCTTACCTATATAATTACCATAGTTGTATTTAACACCCTCAACATGCATGTCCATAAGGGACCAAGACCCCCGTGATCTCAACATAATAGTTCAAGGTTGAAGCAACCCCATGCTGTTTTTTATTATAACACTCCGCCGTCCCACTCTGCATGTGAAATGTTATTTGAATGACCATAACCTCCTGGTCAAGTTTAAATGACACAAAGGCTGAGTTAGTGTGGTTCTCTTCAACAGTGTGATTTTCGTTACTTTAGTGCAAGGTAAAGGTTTTGCACTTGAGTAATCGCCGTATACTCTGGTTTAACCCTTAGCACACTGATGTCGACTACACTTGACTATAGTATTGTTTTCTCATGTTTTAATTGTCTTGTATAACCAGGTTTTAAAAATTAAGTATGTCTCAAATCTGTGATAATCAAATACATTTTAACCGAGATTCTGCAAACTAAACTAATTTTTAGTCACTTGAAGTTGTGGATCGCGGTAGCGAGACACAACTTCAAGTGGCTAAAAATGTAAATTTCTTGGCTCAGTGCTCTAAGGGTTAATGTGGGACGAACATCTACGACATCATATAATTTGAATGACCACAACACCCCAGTCATTTACATAATATATAGTTGAATGACCACAGCACCGTCTCTCCATGTAGCTGTTGTGATTGCTGTTGTTTTCCTGCAGTGTCTTCTGTGGCGTGTCGCCTGCAGGCTGCTGTACATTCACACCTCATCGATAGGCAGTGATCGCCACATGTTACCTTGCCAGCCAGTCACAAACTATATTGATCACAGTGAACACAAAATGGTCATACACATCACTGACAGCGCAATTGGACAACAACAAAAACAACCACAACAGGGGGAAACTGAGCTGGAATAGGATATTAAGCAAATCTGAATTATTATTCTGGCAAGTTATTGATCATCAAAGTGGATTTTGATAACTTGAATCATGTAATGGATACTTCATTAATGGTGTTTTATGATATACGCCCATGGCATTTAATACACGACACCAAAAAATGAGTAATATAAGTGATTATTATGGCTCATTGAGGTATATTTTATCGTCCAGCACTGAACAACTGATTGTTAGTATTTGTGAATGGTTACCCATAGTTACGTGGTTATGATTCAACATGGATCAATTGGATTTAGAACTTGACGCCGATATTACTACTTTACCCCGTGCGTTCTAATCTACATATAATCAGATCAATACGACGAGTGGGAGCTGATTTGAAATGATTTTGGTCAAGTCACACTGACCCTGGTGTCAACTTTAAACGTCTCGGCTGACTGGACCTGGTAATTTTTCGTGCTTGCTCGTGAGAATATGAACACATTAAGGGACGCATTCGGCCAGTGAAGATCATTATTCTGCGTGTCGCTTATTGACCGCACACCGTGATGTCTATTTATAATTTCTCACCCATTCAGTGATAAGAATAAGACGAAAAGAAGGTAAGGAAACCATAGTATAGTTTGTTAATTCAGCTTAGTATCATATTCAATGTGTTTAACATCATCATTGAGATCTCAGGGTCAGGGAGTGAATTAGTAATGAATTCTTCTCAAGGCGTGAATCTCACCAATGATCAAGAGACTATCCCAATAAAAATCACAAAATTAGGATTAATCTTTCTCTCATTTCGATTAGAAAAGTTTGGTTTCATCTTAACTTCTCTAATGAAAATGTGAGAAAGTTAAGATAATCTAAATTGTAAGATTTTTAGTGGGATAAGTGTTACATTTTGTCAGTTATTTATCATGCATTTATATCTAGCTATACCGCCACGTGTGGGCATGCAAATAAAATATGACTTTTGTGTTAAATGAGTTTGATATAAATACGTGCACATGTACTTAATAATGATGAGTTCATTATTGCTGCGGCAATTCTCGACTTGTAGTGAATGAAGGTGATTTGATGTGGTTTAAAAAATGAAGAAAAATTGCCATGTATTTGTAAACCAGTTTCATGGAAATTTTCGTTCTAAAAGACTTAGTTGTAGGAAAATTAAGTGTGTATTCAGAGATGCAAAATGATGCTTTAATGCATCGTGAGGGCTCAAAGGGTTAACTATCAATACACCAATCATCAGTAGCAGCATTTATCATAAAAATCACGGATTTTTTTCTCGTAATAAATTCAAATGTTATTGAATTTTATCGCCACATTTAGTTGACATGTGATACAATTAGCTAAATATCGAATCATGCAGTCGTTATTTATGTGCAACCGAAATCTTTTAAGTGTCATTTCGTTTCCTATCATGGCTTCATAATTTTGATTTTATAACTATAAACTATATTCGAAGTCATCTTACTAATGAAAGCAAGCAGTAATATAATATTGTGATGTAATAAAGTATTTAAAAATGCATCTTTTCATACAATAGGATGCCTATATAGAAAAACATTGGCAATTATATGGTTTCTGAACTTTAAATTTAAGGATTGGTATTCTCAAAACGGTTGACTATACCATGCATGCATACGTGGTAGCTTTGATACAATGAAAAACAACCTTACATATAAATGATAAATAAAGTGACATCATGTAGAACACAGAAAATTAACGTCATCCCGAAGTTGACCCTATTTCCACCGTGTTCCACATGGAGAGGCAAACAATCAAAATACAATACAAGCATTGAAAATCTAAAGAAATTACAATTTGGGTCAGAACAGTAGCCCTGACCATACATGTATGCCACTTTCCCAGATTTGTATTGCTGTTCCACTCTGTTATCGTTATTTTCTAGAATGTTTCATGTACGATCCCCCCCCCCCCTATGTGGAAAACAAAAGGCATTTGAATCTGGAACCGACAGTTTGAAAATCTGATTTTAAATAAGGAAGTGACAAGTCGTGTGTTATTTTTAAGCCATTGTGATTTCGATGATATTTATTCAGGAGAAACCGAGCTAACTTGTAAAGTTCCTTATCTGTTTCTATAGAAGCAGATCCATATGACTAATATCGCCCACGGGCAATATTACAGATACATAAGTGCTATCGGCAGTGTATTGTCTTGTCGGCTGTTCTGACATTGTCGGCATACCTCTGCTCAGGCTGCCTGAAACGGTCAGAGGGTCAGCGTCTGGTCACACTGACCGTGACCAGCAGTACCGTCACGACATCTCAGCAAGCATGATACACTGAAACAATGTTGTTTCAATGTTGGTCCAGTGTCGAAGACGATACACTGAAACAATGTTGTTTTAATGTTGGGCCAGCGTCGAAGACGCTGGGCCAAACAATGCTGTTTTAATGTTGGACTAGCGTCGAAGACGCTGGGCCAACATTAAAACAACATTGTTTCCGTGTATCGTGTTTGCTGGGATAGTGCGTGACAGCTCACAGTGGTCATAACAAGTCGACACAATGCTGGGCGAATGTCTTGTCATGTTGGCACAGCGTCATATCTGGGCATAAATATTGAAGAACATTCTTCCACTGTCATTGATCCATTCATTTGATATGGTGATGTTTTTACACAAAAATAGTTGTTTAAGTCCGCTTTATTATTCGACTGATTGTATGTACAAGAGTCAAAGAGCTAGCAGGTCTATAGTGGAACAAACTGTGTAATCCTATACTACAGTAAAAAGTGATCATTTGGCTTGCAATTGAAGTAGAAAACATTTAATTTGGTAAAATAATCAAATCATAAATTATTGTATACCGATGTATTCAAGTGATCGTATTTCAGAACGACCCTTACATTGTTTGATACACGTACATGTATAAGCCTGATCATAATAGTACTGTGATAAATTTGACTTTAAGGCTCATTAGTCATTCACCCGCCCACAGGGAACGCACCACACACGAAACACTGACTCACTGCTGTTTTAATGTTTGGCCAGCGTCGAAGACGGTGACCCAACATGAAAACAGAGTGAGTGAATGTCTCGTGTTTGCCAATGCGTGACTCGCGGTGACGTTGTGCATCAATTTATCATAATATTGACATATCGATGAAGCAGGTGGGCGCAACCGGGAACACTGAATTGCATAATGTCAATTTAATATAGCTAGTTGATGGTGAATTAATGGCAAAAGCGAATTCCCTTTCTCTTAGGCAAGGCATATAGTAGGCTTATATATATTGTGGCCCTGGGATAGCCGAGTTAGTAGAAAGGATCTGACCGAGAAACTGAGCGAGTGGTGAGTTTTGATCCCATTTTCCTTGGTTATTCTTACTTCGCCTTAAAATAATATCTAGAAAAATAATTATATCGCCAGCCAATAGTTGATTTGTAGTACTTGTTTTCTGTGTCTTTCTGTGAAATTGCCACAATCCACACTAGTAGGCCTTGATACAATTTAATTTGAGACCAAAACATTTGCATTTATTGCTGATTAGAGCCATTTTCGCGGTCGCTAAAACGTTATATAATGTGACAATACACAAGTAAAAACAATTATAGTCATGATTGAGACACAAAGTGTTCATGGCTCCTTCTGCTTTTAACCGTTTGACCAGCAGCTTCAAATCTTTTAAAAGTTTTTAAGCGTACTTGGAAATACATGTGAACAGACAGGGTGACGCATGTTTTTTGAAAATACTAGTAGTTCAAATGCATGCCTGTGCAAAGAACATATAAGCAATAGATGGTGCGTGCACTAAGTCATTTAATCGATAAAATACTGTCAGTTGTACATGTTAACCTTTTAACCGCCGGTGTCGCATATACTCGGGTTTTCATTTTTTAGTAGCACATTAACTACTACCTTTTAAACATGTTAAATATACAATATGACATCAATCAGCAATATTTGAAAACAGTTGACCTCCATCTTGTCAAATCTGAATAATTTTCACTCGCTTGAAGTTGTGGATCGCGTCAGCGAGACACAACTTCAAGTGGGTGAAAATTCCGATTTTTTTAATTTGGCGGTTAAAAGGTTAATAAAATCAAATTGCCCATGACATATATCAATGACGCTAATTTATTATATACCATAATAAAGGTTATTAATAGAAACTAATATCATATGCTACCGTAGAAAGACAAACAGCAGTAACTGCTTACTTTTCAAGCGAGCAGTTACTGCTGTAAGCAAGGAACATAGTCTTTTTATACTCCTTGCTGTAAGTAGTTAAACAGATACTGCTGTTAACCCTTGCATGCCAGTCTAGGAATTTACTTATTAACTGCCAATTTATTTGATGGTAATTTTCATCCACTTGAAGTTGTGTCTCGCTGGCGCGATCCACATCTTCAAGTGGGTGAGAATTATTCAGATTTGACAAAATGGATGTCAACGATTTTGAAATTTCGTTGATTTTAGCTTTAACATGTTCAAAAGCTGGAATTTAACGTACTTATGAGCTAGGGACACCGAAGAGTTACAGAAGTAGCCTATATTTATACATCATTAATTGTAGTAAAAAAAATGAAAGCCCGAATATAATCGGGACGGCGGTCAAAGGGTTAATTCCTAAATGGACGCCACATTCCGCGTCCTAAGTGGTAGAGGGTGGGGCTGGACAGCGCCCCCCACTGAGAGTCCTGATTAATATTGGTGGACCTGTCAGCATGGGTCATAAGTGACTGTGGATCAACATGGATCATCCCATCCACGGGAGCGTGACCGATCGCCCATCGGGATCACAGACACTGGTGAATCATTGGCTGGGTGCGTACAGCCAACGGGTCTGAATATTTCATTCTGCCGGTTGGGACAACACTTATGGCGCCGATGTCGTTTCGCTCGCTCCACTGGTTTTTGGTTTTATCGCAAAATGTCACTTGAAATGCATGCTGATATATATTTGTAGGCCTATATTGAAATGAGATATTATATAAATTGAAGTTAAATTGACCATACAAAATACTGTATAATATTAACTATTCAGAATGATGATCTAAACAACAGTCACAGTAAACACAAAATATTTGTATACCAATAATAAATATATTGAATGCTGCACCAACGGCGAAGACGTTATATAAATGGTATACACATGTTCTGTGCTTACTGGAACAGTATTGTTAACCCTTTAACCGCCGGTGTCGCATATATTCGGGTTTTCACTTTTTATTAGCACATTAACTACCACACTTTAAACATGTTAAATATGAAATGTGAAATCAATCAGCAAGATTTGAAAACAGTTGACCCCCATTTTGTCAAATCTGAATAATTTTCACTCACTTGAAGTTGTGGATCGCGTCAGCGAGACACAACTTCAAGTGGGTGAAAATTCAGATTGAATAATTTGGCGGTTAAAGGGGTAAATGCATTTATGATATTATCCAATTCAAAGAGATAAGGATTATACAATTGGTTCAAATATCAACTGGTGTATTTTTTGCCACTATTACATAACATGTTTTTTTTCTAAAGAGATCTTCTATTGTTATGTATAAACATGACGATCAGCAAGTAACATCAAGTCAGACAGGAACATTTCAATGTAGAAAAATCATTTTCTGTACAAGAAAGTTATTTGGTCCAAGCGAACATATAATTTGAAGAATATATATCTAAATACTATTTTATAATGTAATATTATTTAATAGATTAGATCTTGGGCATATGCCTGGTGACTATCTCGACCAATCACAGGGCTGATAAGTAGGTCAACCTAGAGGTGAACGATGGCCCAGTTATATCAAGAAGTAAAGTGGATTACGGAGCATAACATATTACATTCATGGCAGATCAAACAAACTCCCTCTGTATGCACACGAAACTATGCTGAACGTATAATTCTATGTATAATTCTACCTCACATCCCTGTGGTATTGTAGTACATATGCTGGTATCAACCTATAGCAAACTAACCCTAAACATACCGCTACGACTTCTAAAATGTAACTTGTGGGAAACATTTGAGAAATGTACAAATAAAAATGGTGTTTTTTCATAAATTTTAATTTAAATACTTTTCATCAACTATCCTATCAAATAACACGAACAAGCGTATCGTATACAGTTTTGTAAAAGCTTGAAAGATTCCAGTATTTCTGACCACATAAGGGGGTTAACCCTTTAACCGCCGAATTATTCAATTTGAATTTTCACCCACTTGAAGTTGTGTCTCGCTGACGCGATCCACAACTTCAAGTGAGTGAAAATTATTCAGATTTGACAAAATGTAGGTAAACTGTTTTCAAATATTGCTGATTGATGTCACATTTTATCTTTAACATGTTTAAAATGTGTGACTTAATGGGCTAATAAAAAATGAGAACTCGAATATATGCGACACCGGCGGTTAAAGGGTTAAGCGATCAAATGTAGGCCTATTGTTCCACATTATGTTGAACACTTCAAACGCTAATTACGACTATAGTCGTTTTAACCCTTTAACCGCCGGTGCCGCATATATTCGGGTTTTCATTTTTTATTAGCGCATTAAGTAACACATTTTAAATATGTTAAAGATAAAATGTGACATCAACCAGCAAGATGTGAAAATATTTGACTTCCATTTAGTCAAATCTGAATAATTTTCACTCACTTGAAGTTGTCGATCGCGTCAGCGAGACACAACTTCACGTGGGTGAAAATTAAAATCGTATAATTTGGCGGTTAAAGGGTTAAATGTCAAGATTAGCAAATGTTGGGTCTCTATATAAACAGATATGAGTAATTTTAACTCAGTTGAAGTTGTGGATTGCGGTAGCGAGACGACATTCCAAGTGGGTTGAAATTTAAATTCTATAGTATTAGCGCTTTATGATGACGTCGTCGGTATCTAATGGATAGTGAATATTGATGTAAAATGTTAAGTTATTGTAATAATCACGACTTAGCTATAGGCCTGGGGGTATTTTGGAACGATGATTTGTATGTCATCTTTAGTATACTCGTTTTTCTTGGGAATTTAACTTTATTAACCCTTGTTGAACTAATGGTATGATCTATACTGACGAGAAATATGGATTGTGGGATTTTAAATATTGGTTTAATAAGCTATATTGACAATGTTTTGTTCTAAAAAAACTCAACATAATAATGTGTGGTCTTCACTACTTCAGGTACCACGAAACGTTGCCTCATATCGGTTCAATGCTGCGTCACCCTCTGCGACGTTATATATACCATGCATACCAGCATTAAACGGGCATCGTGGCGACATTTCGTGTTTGGATTTTAAGTTGTTCAACATGGCGTTGACGACTCACGAGTCACGACATTTAATTAAATATTCTTAACAAAATAAAATGTGGGTATTAAACTGAAGTGAGTTTATTATAATCAAATGTGGATTCACGACCAATTAAAAACTTCAATACTTTTCTTTTATTTCAGGTGTTAGGACTTAGGAGTGGAGTCCGCCTTGACTATACATATAGCACACTGACTTGTGGACACAAGTTTAGGGAGGGGAGCCATGTTTGTCCTTATAGGCGACTCCCTGCGTGTGGCTCACATACAATGGGTTGTACTCGCCACGGTGCTGCTAGCCACAGGTAAGAAAAACCTATACTTTATCTGTTATATATCAAGATATTCCCTGGGTTATGGAAAATCATAGCATATATTTTAATACCGTGCTGGTTTGAAATAAGCGTGGACATTGATTTAGGTGGATAATAATGTGTTTGTCATAGCTACTTATGACAACTGTTCTCTAAATTAGGAAGCCATCCAACAGGAGATCAGGATTATTTCTCACAAACTGTTAGGACATTAACCCTCAAAGCGCTGATTTTTTTATGAAAACCATGAAGGCCAAAGGTTTTTTTTCAATTTGAAATCATCATAAATGTCTTAGTTAGCTCTTTCCGATTCATTTGAATACCTATGTTATGGGTCTACGGCCATTGGGAATATTTTTAATCTTACAGTGCGGGGATCGACTTTAGTTGTCAGAATCTGACGTCGACAGACGTCAGATTCTGACGACTAAAGTAGATCCCCGCACTGTAAGGGTTTATTCGTCGCTTCGTAGCAGAGCACCCCTATCTGCCACTACTCTTGTGAGTGATAGAATAGAACATTTTAATCTCCGATGCATTTTGAATTGAATGTTGGCCGTGCGATACTTGGCTTCCATAGACATGATCTGATGATAGATAGATAAATACTTTTTAAATATTTAAGGTGCGAGAGTATTATTGCAACCAGGTTCAACAATTAATTATGGCTCAGTTCCATCTTCAGCTTACCTTCTATCAGTTCATACACCTTTTCTCACAAACATTTGACGTTGGCTCAAAATAGATCCATCGTAGGCTGTTTGAGCATACAAGTGGTCGGCAGTGGTAGTGGTCATAAATCAGCAAGATAATTGGCAGTGGCGGATCCAGAATCTGGGTGGCTTTCCCCTAAGATTTTTTTGTAAATTTTAGCCAATTTAGGGCAATTTGCCCCCCCCCCCCTGGATCCGCCACTGATTGGTGTTGAAAAGCAAGTATTGGCAGATCTGAGCAACACCGGGATAAGCCTTTAAGAGCAGGTTAAACTTTCTATGTTGCTCATAGACTATAAGGACATATTTTAGTAAGCATAAACGCCAAATTGGAAATTGTGTAGAGAGCGGAATATAACAATTTTAATGGGACACCAAAGACAGGAAAGCTTTCTTTTGTTGTTAAGTAGGCTTATTATATGTATATTAACCCTTATAGTGCAGGGATCGACTTCAGTCGACAGAATCTGACGTCTGTAGACGTCAGATTCTGTCGACTAAAGTCGATCCCCGCACTGTAAGAGTAAACATATTTCTATTGGCCGTAGACCCATACCATGGGTATTCAAATGAATCAGAAAGAGCTAACTAGTACATATATGATGATTTCAAATTGAACAAAACCCTGCCATAATTCCCATAATCTCCATAATTTATATAAAAATAAAAGCGCCTAAAGGGTAAATATGCCAACATTCGGAGATTTAGTTACCATGTTTACACAGTACACATCGATGTAAACACAAACACACATAAAGGCCTACAATATGCAGATTGACCGAAACGCGTTTCTACAAATCTGAATATAATTCGATCATCCAAAATTAAACTTATAATTTGAACAAAAAATCAAAAAAATCATAATGCATCGGGACACAAATATGATACTGATGGAAAAATGTTTGATATTAATTTGTTTTTTTAACTCGTAGCATGCCTCAACACTGGAAAGATGTCTTAAAAATATATAAATATATTGAAGAAAAAAATCAGGGATGTTCAATATTTTACTCAGAAAAAGCGAGACGTTAGCCATAATTATGTTAGTTTATTGTTGGCCCGGCGTCTGAAAGGCTGGCCAACATTAATCCATAATAGGCCAATCATTTTTTGTGTTGGCTGTGCTGTGTATAATTGATGAAAATATAAATCTAATTATATAACTTCATGGCAGCTCAGTTGGTGAGGGTTTTATCAATACTTAGTATAACCAGACCGTGTCTTAAAATTGGAGAGCCCCTTGACTATTTGGTCTTGGAAAGCCCCTTGACTAGCGCTAATAGTGCTATTTGGGTCATCCAATTGAAATAAATATGTTTACATAAAAAAAAAAAAAAAAAAAAAAAAAATTAGCGTCCACTGAAAGGTACCTCATCTAGCAAATTATGGCATCGATGGCTTCTGAGATATTGTATATCATATATACTGAAATGTTCCGTGTCAATTTAAACAAGAACAAGAAAAAACAGTAAAAAACTTAGAAGTACATGTAGTTTGATAATAAACTTCCGCATTAGAGAGGGGGGTGCTCCCGTACGTATTATAAACTGCATAAAGTTGCGATGGAAAGTTGTGGCTCAATATACACAGAAGATTGATTTTAATACAGCAGCATTATGTTAAATGTAATGCTTTGTATACAGTACTGGTATTACGTCAATAGTTAGAGTGCTGACGGTAAGGTTCCCTACAAACGTCTCGCCAGCGGACATTATTATGAAAGAAAATATCTTACTCACTGAACTTCCCATATATGCTTTGCAGATAACTTTGTAGTCAAGACGCTGGTGTAGTGTTCGGCCAGCGTCTACGACGCTGGCCCAACACTACACCAGCGCCTTGACTGGACATTGTTCTTCAAAGCATTCACAGTTATCGTGTTACTTCTGGACATGGCTCCAGACATACCATGTTAGAACATGAGAGAAGTCGTTTTGTTTGCTCTGACACAAACGCGGTATCGATTTCAGTCGAATAAACCCATATCACCTCGCCACGCTATTATGGTCCAGATAATATTATGCGGCTACATGACACAATAATATATACAAAGCTGTACGACAGGTTTGTACTGTAATGCAATGTTTTCTAAAAGTAGGTTCGGTTCTTTCATTTGAGAGATATTGATCAAATATTTCTTCATAATAATTACATTTTTTACCTGGTTACCTGGTTACGTACAGGAAAGTCAAAATACCACAGCGAAGCAGAATAATATTAAATCTTTAAAATTGGAAAACAATATCAGCTGCGGTCGATTTTAACACACACAGTTTCATCGGACCCAGTAAATATGACAAAACGCATTAAAATATTCTTCCTTAGGCACAGTTTCATCCCTTGGGAGAGCTCAATTTATTCGAAAAGAGTAGCGCTCCGGGTTTTTTCTCAGTCACGATATTTCCTGAGAAACGTCTCACCCTTCTGGGAGGAGTGACGTGTGAATAGTCTTATGTAGATTTTGGCACCGCCTCGCATTTTTAATACCACTTTATATGTAGGTCTTGTGCCGTAATGGGCATCTACATTCCACAAGATTAGTGTTGTTCAAACATAGCAACACACGTATTACATACTTTTATATAGACGTTTATTCAAAACAATAGGTTATTTAATCAAAACGTTCAGTATTAAAATTGCTACTTGCATAACTTCTACAAAATATATTCTACTGATACCATTCCAAAATATTTATATATCATCATAGAATGAAGTGGAAATGTAGTATATATGGTTTTTTTTCTATTGTCCGGTTTAGGTTTATTTGTTCCCTCACATTACCTAGTCACAAAATGTTCAAACATGTAGTATTCTTTCTAAAATTATCAAATGTCCCCAGTGGAGGCATTTGCGATGTGAGTGTAAACCTAATATTCTAGGCTTGAAATGATTATTTTTGGCAAACTGTTGTGAGGAAAAGTAAGAATCCTTTCGGCATGCACAATGACACACATGAGATGTTTGCTCAGAGAGCTTAACCTTTTAACCGCCAAATCATTCAATTGGAATTTTCACCCACTTGAAGTTGTGTCTTGCTGACGCGATCCACAACTTCAAGTGAGTTAAAATTATTCAGATGTGACAAAATGGAGGTCGACAAATTTCAAATCTTGCTGATTAATGTCACTTTTTATCTTTAACAGGTTTAAAAGCTGCTATGTGATGTGCTAATAAAAATGTAAAAAACGAAAATGGACGGCACCGGCGGTTAAAGGGTTAATACATGTACACCATGTACACGGCTGGAGCAAATATCCCGGACACCATAAAAGTCACGGGCAGTCGTAACGGAAGAGTCGGGAAAGCGTTGTCTTAAGGTTGAGGCAACGCTTGGACGGTTTTGTCACGTGTATGTCATATATCACATTGCAATAACAGTGTATTTTAGTCTTATGCGGGATGACTCACATGTCTGTTTTTTCCTTCCTTCCTGGTATATAAAGGAACAAAAATGTAAAATGGTATTAAGCGGTTTTTAAAACTGCTTATAAAATTCTACATTTTTATTCCAAATGAACGTTGATATGGTCTACAGGCACTTGCTCAAAAAATGAAACATAATATATGATCTCATTGTTTTAAAATATATTTCAATTGAGCGATTTTATGAGATTCGCCATGTTTAAATTTATGATAACCTAGGCCTATATGTTTATATATATTCAAATCAGTGTGTAACCTTTTCACTACCATACATGACGGAAATTTCCGTCGTCATTCGTCAATGAACGTAACCATAAAATGACACAAATTTTCGTCAAATATATACTACATTTATGTATTTTTCGTCATTTGAAGCTTTAAGCCCCGTATGACGATGTCTCATAGGAAAGTGGTTTAGACAAACATATATTTAACTAGACACACCACCTCAATTTAGGGCATATAAAATAACTTGTATACTAAATCTCGCCCCTAAAATAATCGGTCAATCACAGAAGCCACTGCACTGCACATACAGAATAACATTTAAATGTGCATTCTATCGGAAATAGATAAGGAGAGCCTTTTGACCGCCAAATCGTTAAATCTGAATTTTCACCCACTTGAAGTTGTGTCTCGCTGACGCGATCCACAACTTCAAATCAGTGAAAATTATTCAGATTTGACAAAATGTAGGTCAACTGTTTTCAAATATTGCTGATTGATGTCACATTTTATCTTTAACATGTTTAAAAGGTGGTACATTATGTGCTAATTCTCGCTTTATCTATTTCTGATTCTATTCATGTATAGATAATTTACACACACTGTACACACTGTATCCCATGACACGGAGTGCATGTATTGAACGTATTCACCAAGTGCCACCCGACCGTGACTATAAAATGCACTTATCCGTGCAAAGTAATGCTGTTCCCAACAATCATTTTGATAGAGCTGCAGCCACTGGCACTCGAAGCGTCGCCACTAGCGGCGACGCTTCACGCGCTAGTGGTTGAATAATCAGCGCCTTGGGTGTCGTGGGCGTCGTCTTGTTTTTGCTTTGAACTTGTGATATTTTCAGTTGAAAGCCACGCCATGTATTCGCAAATATTGTCAATGTTGACTTAGCTCGCCTAATTATATGTTTAATTTGGGTTGTATTGTGATATTTTGATGTGATTGTATATAATAATTAAACCTTACTAAACTACACAGCTGGTCAAAGTTATTTTTTTTTCCTTTGTTGCTCCACGTATTTCTAATCTCGAATCGTGTAATCGATTTAAATACGATATTTTAAATACAGTTAGCAGTAGACTTTATTGATCAAAATGCAGGTTGTAAGAGCTTTGGGTGCGTTCAATTGTGACACCTTGCAGTGTACAGCAGATTGTATCGATCTTGTACCCAAGACAAATTGTTGAAAACTAATACTATCATTATAATAATTATAGTAACGGACAAAAGGCAAGGCGGATTAGGTTAATACGGCGATGAATTGATTAATGTACAACTAAAGCTCCCTGTGATTTATCAGATCATGCCTGATTAAGATTTTGGGCTCCGAATCTGAATAATATTATGTTTCAATTGCATTCTATTTTCAGTAAGCATTTACCCACTGAATAAAAACAAATATTATTAACCATTTGGCCGCTAACTTCAACGATTGCAATTTTTACCTCTCTGAAGTTGTGTCTCGCTACCTTGAGCCTCAACTTCAAATGGGTAAAATACCTATATACGCCTAATTGTAGTTCAAAATGATTGCTGAATAAACACACGTTTCACTCCCAATTTTATCTCTTTACAATTTTTCTAAAGTAATACAAGTTTGAGGGTTAGCCGAACTCCTTAACATATAGAATGAATCTAACAATATCGCCACCCTGCGAATAAAGGATGCATATGCATTTTGTAAAGCAACAAATACATTTTAGGGTCAAGTGTATATATAGACCACATGTAGACCATTGCAGCACTGACCTTCGCGCTCCACGAGATTGAAGTGCATTCACCAATCATGCTAACGATGGAACAATAAGTGTAGATGAACAATATTTGGAGACCATGGAATCAGACCGTCCTAATAAAAAAAATCACCACCATATAAATGTCTGCTACTTACGAAGCATACTTTTAACCCTTTAACCGCCAAATTATTCAATCTGAATTTTCACCCACCTAAAGTTGTGTCTCGCTAACGCGATCCACAACTTCAAGTGATTAAAAATTATTCAGATTTGACAAAATGGAGGTCAACTGTTTTAAAATATTGCCGGTTGATGTCACAGATAAAATGTGACTTCATGTGCTAATAAAAAATGAAAACCTGAATATATGCGGCACCGGTGGTTAAAGGGTTAAGGGGGGCATCTCCCACTTTGTAAAGTGCCAGATAAAACAAGACGACTTGTATCACGTACACGTGACCTTGAGCTGATACTCAGAAGGCATTACCATGCTCGTAAAAATCATATTAAACTTGGGAGGATAGTACAAATTGATGTGTTGAAGTGTTTGACATGTTGAAGGATGGCAAATATATACCTGTTGTCAGGTTGTGTAAACTCTATCCCGAATACATAGCAATCGTGGCATTTTAGAGCACGTGAAGTTGTATATTCCATGTGTTATACATTCTTGACTGTACTACCTATATCACATCATCTTGCCACATCAGGACTGACAGTCGTATTCCGGTCGCAAACAACTGGATAAATAAAGATGATATCACAGCAACTCTTACCAATTACAACTACTAATGACATCGTATTTTTATTTCATGTAAAGCAATCAAATAATAGACGCAACCAAGGTATTTTGAGGTTGGTCAATCTTGTTATTATTGAGTTTTTCATGCTCTGAATAGATAAACGAAGTTGAAAACTACCGGAGCTTTTTCACTTGACAAAGTGCCTTTGTGGGAAGCGTGCAGTATAAAATACCACTGAGTGAAAAATTTGATTTTGACTATTTTTTTTCTTTATCTAGCTGTGCAATCTGCTGATCAAGATAACGACGACGACGACGACGGCATGTTGGCTTGTGAGTAGACCTAGTTACAAATAACCACATATAAATGTTTGTTTTATTAATAATCTTCTGACATAATATTCATTTCCACACAATAAATTGATGACGATAAGAGGACTATGGGGCTCTCAAATACATAATGTCCCCAGTCTGAATGATAACATCGATAAGAGAAGGTCACTCGAACCGGGGACATGAGTTCGATGCTCATCGACGGTTATAAGCGCTTCGCCGCCCAACGTATTGAAATAATAATGTATAAAGAAAAAAACTTCAGCATTTGAGACAAAAATGCAAACCTGACCTATGGAAAGTACAGTTTTCAACCACTACTTTTGAGTCTACGTCAGTGACTCTCCCCAGTAACTCTTGTGGAGAGTTTGCCCACGCCTCTTGCATTATTATGCCAATTGCTGCTGTAGTGTGAATTTGGATGTCCATATCGCAGAATATGATCGACACACATTCTGATATCATAATCCTAACCATATGATAATGAACGATTTTAAATGGTCATCATTGTGACAATAACTTCTGTATTTTGTTCTAAATTCAGGACTTAGTCCATTTGATTTATATTTTGAAGTTAACAAAGGATCTGTGTGAGACCAGTTCACTAGGAATTCAATTTGTTTTGTTGTTGGTATTCATGGTATAACATAGACAAACTCTTCCAACTTTCAGTCTCTCTATACCTTCATGTCCTCGTGTGTATACTAGGATTTCCAGTTGACCTCCATTTTGTCGAATCTGAATAATTTTCAATCACTTGAAGTTGTGGATCGCGTTAGCGAGACACAACTTCAAGTGGGTGAAAATTCAGATTGTTTAGATATTAGATATTATCTAATATGTTAACTGGTATTATTATTATATGATCTTATTCTGTCAAACATCATACACAACTAATATATAATATATAATGCTGTGTTTTGTGCTTTCAGTTGCTTATTTTGCGTTTGCCCTTGGTGGATTATTGCTGCTGGTTTGCATGTTCTTGATATGTCTCTGGTGGAGAAATACTCGGTAGGTGGCTATATTTATCCATATAATACCAAATACTATTTCATACCTACTATCGTCTTTAATTTTTCACACTGCATGTGTGCATATATAATAGATATTACTGATAAAATATAAGCAAATTACCTGTGACTTTAAATTGTCAATAAATATCTCATAATAAACATCAAAAAGGAAGTGTGGTGTAAACACACTTCCGTGCAATATTCAGCACACATTCTAAATAATAAAAGTTCCTGAGAACGCTCAAACATACACTCTAAACATAATAGGTTGTTTGTATTGAACCATCAGTACTTTACCACACAACCCATGGTTACCTTTGCAAAGGTTTTTCTGTGGTTGGTTGTGTTACGTCTGATGTGTACACGACGTGCGGGATCTCGGGATCTTATATGAAATAAATAACACAACTCCAGATGTAAATTGCTCAAGCGTTAAGTGGTTTAATGTCGATTGTTGGTTGTAGAGTAGAGGTATAATTTAGCTGCCAAAAGTTTAGCCGAAACGTAGAATGTAAAATATAAGCAATCAAGTGTAAGTTCCAAGACAGACCGTCAGACAGACCCCCCTAGAAAGCGTTATCTGTCCCATTTATGTTAGAAGTCACTCTCGTCACCTGAGGCCTTACCCAATGAACGTGAGGCACGTTGGGCAAGCCCACAGGTCGTCATTGTTAGGTTTGGCTTTCACAGTTTGTTTGGTTATCACGCCCAAGCGCCTGGTTGACAGAGGAGGTGATCATGCTGACACGGTTGACCCGGTCCAGTGATCTGATGTCACCCGAGTTCACAGCTTGAGATAGTGTTTGATGATATGTGTGTGATGTGTCAAGTAATGACATAACCGCGCCTAAAACCCAAGCTAAGTGACTTCCGGTTTTATAGAAATAAAGTGCATAATTATGTACCAAGGGACGGTAACAGTTGCTTGGTAAAGTGCTAAGTGAACCTTTCCAAATAACCTATTATAATGTTTACAGTGAATCTTTAATTATGCCAAGCAAACACAACATTTCGATGCAATGTCGGACGTTGGCCCAACATTGGATCAATGTGTCGTATTTACCGGGTAACTACATAAATACATGTTCCCATTTTGTTTTCTTGTATTCTACAGTAAGGATAATGCTGATAGACGTCACCTGCTGCAGAAGATGCAGGCTTATACAAAAGACCCCTGGTTGAGAGCAAACACCATGCGCCATGAGGTGATCACAAACCCTGCAGCCTCTCAGACTATGGTTGATGTGGATGTGACGGAGTTTAATGACTTTGACGAGCCCCATGACTCCCATGACATCAGGAGACGTCAGGAGTTCGCGGCGGAGAGACTAGAGAGTCAGCTGTACGTGGAGCCACAGCCTCCACGACCTCTGGTGTTCACACCCACAGACAATAAGGAGGTCAACATAGCCGTGATAGCGGAGGAGGATGAGTCAGCAGATCACGTGACTGGACTGGTGGCCGCTAATGGCGTAGTGTATGACTCGTCTTCCGGTGAGTCATCAGGAGCAACTCACACCTCTACTTCTCCCATGATCCCCAACAAGAAGGAAGTCACCGTTGCGCGTGCGCGAAGCAGCGTCTCGTTTTCACGACAGGAAAGCGAGACGATTCCATACATCGTGGCGCCTCTTGAACCGGAAGGTGCGCATAGCTCCGGTCGTACCAGTAACGCCTATGACAACAACCTGGCCACAGCTGAGGCGCTGGCTGCTCTAGAGGAGGCCACGTCTCACAATGATGTAGACGCCTTCCGTGTGGATTCTGCCTTCATGGATCCAGTCTACCAGGACTCTGACTTCTCTCAGCGTATGTATCATACTATGGACCATACTGATAACCATCATGGACGCCATCTTGACAGACATACATCTCAGGATGATCCTCTATACAGCTCTGTACACTCGAGGAGTACACTGCCCATGGCAAGGGTACGCAATAATGTTGACGGTACAGAAGCCATGGCAGCAGACTCGGAAGTAGTGTACAATGTCACTTTAACTGTACATTAAGGATAGGCCTACTCCCAAGGAAGTAAAGATGATCACAATAATTCAATGGGACATCGTCTGTGTTAACTCTTTAACCGCCAAATTAATTAATTTGAATTTTCTCCCGCTTGAAGTTGTGTCTCGCTGACGCGACCCACAACTTCAAGTGAGAGAAAATTAGTCAGATTTGACAAAATGGAGGTCAATTCTTTTCAAATCTTGCTGGTTGGTGTCACATTTTATCTAAAACCTTTTTAAAATGTTGTACTTATTGTGCTAATAAAAAATGAAAACCCAAATATATGCGGCACCGGAGGTCAAAGGGTTAAATGAGATAACTGCTTACATCTGGTGAATGATCGAGTTCCCATCACAGAGGCGCTTCCAGAGTAATATGATCAGTGATTCAAGATTTGAGAAGGTTATTTCTAAATTTAAAATGCAATAGATTGAGGATTATTCGCGGCCAGATCATATCTTCCATACTCCTGTCAGTTAGCATACCACTGTGTTATGACAGAAATCCTATTATATTTACAAATACAAGCAGCTGTAACTGCTTAGTTTTCAAGTAAGCAGTTGTGTAGTTTGCACTCCCGCTTCATCTTGGTTTAAGACAATAACATATTTTATTGTCAATGAAGATTATTCCAGTGTAAATTGTTGGTTTCTGTACACGTATTACTTGGTGCTTCCTGTGACAATAATACATAATAAGTGCCAGTTCATAACGTTGTGTGGCCGTTATATGTTTTTACAGTTCCGACATTAAAGATATAATTATGTTGACTGATCAATGTTCATTGGGCCTTTTTAACCCTTTAAGCCCTCACGATGCATTAAAGCATCATCTTGCATCTCTGAAAAATGACTTAATTTTGTGAAACCTAACGGTTTTGGAACGAAAATTTTCATGTAGCAGTTTTAAAAATAACAGTATATTTTTTCATTTGTCACCCACTTCAAGTCATCTTCATCCACTACAAGTCGAGAATTGCGACAGCGATTCGCGGCTTGTAGTGGATGAAGATGACAATGGTGAATTCAGGCTTAAAAGGGTTAAAAACAAAAGGGATATATTTTTTATGATTCTACATTCACCAACATCTTCCTTTATCACAATGTATGTATCATGCTTACGGTTTATTTATCATGTTTGCATCATTAGTATCTAATATGATTTTAATTGATGAATATTCAGTTATGTGAATGTACATAATTATATAAATATTCTCACTTAAAAATACATAACTAGAGGATTCATAATTAATAGGGTGAGTAGGACAAAATTATACAACAAATTGCTTGTAATGTGTGAATGCTAAATTCATTTTGACCTTGGTTTTTACTTGGCAGTCAGCAATAGCGCCGAAGTATTGTAATTGCGCCATACTACTCGGCCTGGTAAGTTTCTCGATAAGCATACTCACTTTAAGGGTATTATTGAAGATAAGTCAATGGTGCGATAACGAAACCCCAATTATGTGTATTTTAATTTTGATAATATTACATAATCTTACCTTGTTTTTATTTTTTATATCACAGTGTTGATATTGGCCTATCTTTCAGCCATGGAATCGGTCACAAGAATGAATAGTCTTAAGTGATATTTTATATCAGTTATAATGAATAATTATAATATGTAACACGTTGTATATATGCACATAAACTACTATTATACTGATTGTGTTTCTTTTGAATTTCTGATTTTCTACATTAAACATTCATCTTACCACGTCTCACGTTGTCTCTGTCGCACACACATTATCATTCCAAATGGTACTGAGCTACACTTTGTATAGTAGCACTTAGCACTTTTCGAACGTAGTACATACTTTTGAACTTTTCATGCGCTAAGCACGACTGAGTGTATAGGATAAATGACGATGTAATTAATATGCATTTTTGAATGGTTTTGAAAGCAATTTTCATCAATATTTTCAGACCTACTTGTCTATCATTGTGGCCACCTTGTTATGCAAACGACTACAGTCTGTACAGAGAGAAAAATATTATCCTATATAATACATTTGTATGTGTAAAAACAGATTTTACAGCACGATTCTCTGCGAGAGAGCTATTAAATGTGTGATGTGATACCTGAACGTTTTCGTTTTTTTTTTTTGAAAAAAAAAATACTTGGGCTATCGACTGAAAATGTCCAGGTATCACATCACACATTTAATGCGTAAGTAGTAATAAATAATAATTTAGCACTGACACTGATCACAGAAATAACTGCATCTATAACTATCAATCATATCTCAAACCATAATTGTGCAATATTTGAAAAATATAAATCCGCAAATTCGTGGCATAATAATTTCGATTAATAGAAAGCTTGTTTTTATTAGCCCTTACTATTTATTGGACTATTTACTTTCACCTAGATTGGACTGAAGTCATCTGTCCAATCACCAGGTGGCGCTTCGTAAGTATATCACAAAGTGACAGTAAACTTTGAATCATGAAACATTCTCAGCGAAAATATGATTAATAAATCATATTTTTACAATGACGAAACGTTAGTTGACAGTTTTATTTTAGATAACATTTGCAGGCTCGTATGTTGAACACCATTCGAGAATAATAACAGTCTTGTATTTTACAAAGGTACGATATTTGTCATTTTTTTAAACGACCTGGTGTTGTTTTAATACTGGACCATCGTCGACGATGCTGTCCCAACATTGAAACAACACCGGATCAATGTCTCGAGTTTGCTGGGTAGCTTTAAAATAATAAAGAAATGTTGGAAAATGTCAGTGCAAAATAGGCATTGTGTGGTATCCACCCATCCTATGCACTTCAATCAGACACATAATTGCATATCTGTCTCGTTACTACATCCCTTCCTTGAAAAGCTATATTTAAAATCACACAATCGACAAGCGCGATATTTGATAGGCGTAGCGTAGGCGTAGCGTCATTTGAACCCAGATAAAAAATATAATGCAAAGTTTACAACAACATGTGGGTGGATTTGACGACATTATATTAAAACCACTTAAATCCAACATTAAGCATTGACTTGGACTGTATGAATATTGCGCCAACGTTGGAACAATAAAATAAATTTGATGAACCAAAATTTTTTTTCCTATCGATTTATTATCTACATTTAATGTGTTGCATGACTTGAAGGGATGTTTCATTCCAGGGTGCATTTATATACTACACTACACTATTTGGGGCTACAGACATTTTAAACATATTCAAAAGAGATCATTTTTTTTAAATCTATCTTGTATAATATAATTATGTAGTATCAAACCAGATATAGTATATCGCCAATCTACCGTTAATAAATCAGGACGGCATGACCTTGTAATCAAGTATTTACCGGCCACAAGGTCACACACTAATTCCCAGCAAACACGAGACGTTCAACAAATGCTGGTTTAAGGTTGGTACATCGTCTGCTAAGCTGGCCCAACATTAAAACAACATTAGGTCGACGTCTCGTGTCTGCTGGGAATATGATCCCACCACAAGAGCTTATAGGCTTTTATACAAGGTGAAGTACCGTGTGCAAAATTGATCATCCTGGTGGACAAGGGATTCTATTCATCTGACATGACTTGATTACAGAGGCTGCTATACGGATGTACACCACACAAAACTGTGAGTACGCGAGTGAGTGAGTGAGTGAGTGAGTGAGTGAGTGAGTGAGTGAGTGAGTGAGTGAGTGAGTGAGTGAGTGAGTGAGTAAGTGAGTGAGTAGTGAGTGACTGAGTGAGTGAGTGAGTGAGTGAGTGAGTGAGTGGGTGGGTGGGTGGGTGGGTGGGTGAGTGAGTGAGTGAGTGAGTGAGTGAGTGAGTGAGTGAGTGAGTGAGTGAGTGAGTGAGTGAGTGAGTGAGTGAGTGAGTGAGTGAGTGAGTGAGTGAGTGAGTGAGTGAGTGAGTGAGTGAGTGAGTGAGTGAGTGAGTGAGTGAGTGAGTGAGTGAGTGAGTGAGTGAGTGAGTGAGTGAGTGAGTGAGTGAGTGAGTGAGTGAGTGAGTGAGTGAGTGAGTGAGTGAGTGAGTGAGTGAGTGAGTGAGTGAGTGAGTGAGTGAGTGAGTGAGTGAGTGAGTGAGTGAGTGAGTGAGTGAGTGAGTGAGTGAGTGAGTGAGTGCAACTCGTGAATTTATCTATTTATTGAAATTATATTGAATCATTTGCAAATTTCCGAAAACAAAAATTTCAGGAGATATCCAATAAATTGAACAGGCTATGTTTTTTGTCTCTTTTTTTTCATCATCATCATACCTTAGTTTTTCAGAGATATGTCTACTTTTTGCCGCCCTCATTACCTTTTTTCGGTCTATAAATGAGGGTTTCTTCACCCTCCTTTGTTCGATATTGGCTTCTTCCTGATCTGAAACAGAGCAAATAATCATAGTGGCCTAAAATACCGATGCAGACATTTCTGTCGCTATTAATTTTGTGAGATCACAAATAAAACTAGAAATGACTTTTACTTTTCAAGTAACAGTAAAGTTTGGACTTTGACTTTTGCGACTTTTTGCGCCTTTTTTATTTTTTTGACTTTTTTGAATTTTTTTAACATTTTTGATTTTTTTGACTTCTTGACTTTTTGTTACTCTTTGACTTTTTTTTGTATTTTTTTTGACTTTTTTTGACTTTTTTGACTTTTTTGACTTTTTTGACTTTTTTGACTTTTGTGACTTTTTTGACTTTTTTTGACTTTTGTGACTTTTTGTGACTTTTTTGACTTTTGTGACTTTTTGTGACTTTTTTTTAGTTTTTTGACTTTTTTTTGACTTTTTTGACTTTTTTAAGATTTTTGACTTTTTTGATTTTTTTTGACTTTTTGAGACTTTATGAGACTTTTTTTTAGTTTTTTGACTTTTTGACTTTTTTTTGCCTTTTTTGACTTTTTAAAGATTTTTTAAGATTTTTGACTTTTTTGCCTTTTTTGACTTTTTTAAGATTTTTTTTTAGATTTTTGACTTTTTTGATTTTTTGCTTTTTGCCTACGCTCTTCCTCCTTTCTCTCCTCCACTGTCATATCATTCATCTCACTAACCTCAGGAGGTTCTCCTTGTCCAGTTTAGCCTGTATGTGCACAAACTTAGCTTAAAACTTGGCTTAAAACTACATTGATTCATTCCCCCTGTAATTACAACTGTTATTTTAATAGTTAGCATTTAAAATGTTATTATTAAATGGTAATGTGATGAGAGGGTTAAGTCGCCAATACAATGACCCATTGTGAGAGGCGGCCGGCCAATACAAAGAGCCATTGTGATGACCGACTCTCCCATAGAATTCATCAATAGGTCACCAACCGCCCTGTAAATCACTCTACCAACATTAGTACACATATTGGATTTACAAAATCCAGAATAATTCTGGATCCACTGGCGGAATCACTGAAAAAAGATATAGCCTGGTACCTGAATACCTAAGGATCATTGTTCCAAAGTTTGACGTCGATTACTCGTAAACTGAGTGAGAAATAGCCCTTGCAAAAATCGTCAATGGTAGTCCATACAGTGGATCGACGAAATCAGGATCAGGATCCAGATCCACTGGCGGGACAAATGAAAAAAAGGTCTAGTCTGGAAGATGTATACCTAAGGACCAAAGAGCCGAGGTTTGAAGTAGATTACTTGTAAACTGTCTCTGTAATCGCGGACTAAGAAAGATAATAATAATAATAATAATAATAATAAGATGAAGAAAGATCTTAGTGGCACTAACAAAGCTTGGACGATGACGTCCAAACTTTAATCATGTACTCCAATATAAATCGAATACTTATAATATAATATTTTCTCTTAATATTAATTTACCGCACGGGAGGATGTGGCGAGCAATTACTTTGCTAGCTAACCCTATTTGCAGATGCTGCCTTTCCACAGCATTTTGGTCAATGTGATCTTCGCGTGCTACTGAAACATCACACACCACCTCCCGGGTAAAGTACCACATCTTTACTCATTTACGTCGTTTAGACCCGTAGGACTTTTAGCTGCCCTTCACGAACCTGGTCATGGATTAGACGATCGATAAACCTCTATGTTGTTTTATATCACTATGAAGATGTCGTAGCCAGAAAGTGAGCTGAAGGGGTGCTTTGGGTTAATGTGGCTTTGTGTTAATGCGATACACCGTTTTCAACCTTAATTCGATTAGGCAGCCATCAACGTGATCGCCTAGGCATATAAGAAGGGAGAGACAAGACAAGGATATTTCTCTGAAAAACCTACTCAGGTTCAAACCTGGGACGCATGCATGACTGGCGAGGCAGTTACGCGCTCTACCCAAGCGCCACAGTCCCTTCTCTTCTGGGTTAATATTTGCTTTCTGTCCTTTTTTCATGTCTATAGGGCCTCAATTTCAATTATTTCATGGGGGACAAGCCCCTGGGGGGGGGGGGGGGAAATTAAAATTGAGGGTATTTCTCAAACACCCAGAGCACACACTACGTCACCCCTAAGCATCTTGCATATTCACTCCTGTCGCTCCTTTGAGATATATTCTGCATTCCCTTTATATTTACCAGCTGCGACGTTGGCCCAACATTGAACCAGCTTTGGGTCAATATCTCGTGTTTCCTGGGAGCATCATTCAGTCATCATTAAGGCAATATTCCGTGTTCACTCAGATCATTCTTGCTGCCAAATATTTTCGTAAATTTGGTCTTTCGCGGTGGCTCATTCGGCTCGGATGTTGACACTGTGGGTTTTGGGTGTTGCCGCCTTTTTTTCGTGACTGTGCATATGCGGTTTCGAAATTGTTCAATGTTCTGGAGTGTGCAATTTTACCCACGATAAAGATCCCTTGTAAAGTCATTCACAAAGAGTAGAGAATAGTCCCGACTTCGGGCTTCTTCTTTTAAAATACTAAATTCAACTGATAGATGAGAATATGTCTCCTTGTGAAAAGAGCTCTACTAATCATGGTGGCAAATAACTACACAATCTGGAAAAAATATTTTATTATTTTATTATTTCTCATGAACCAGCGACAGTTATTGTAAAAAAAACCTCCGTGTACGCAGTGCGTATGGTCTCCAAAGTACAAAGATTTACTCACACTATGAGCTGACGAGCTCACTATTTGTACTATAAACACAGTCAATAGAGAAGGATCCGATTACAACTGGACTGAATGAACGGCCATCTTGTATAGAACCAACCAATCGCAAAATATAAAGATACGCTATTCGTAGTAATTGTACAATACTAGCTCGAATTGAAGAAATGTTGTTTATTAAAGTTGACAGCTTTAGTAATTCTTGACAAGAAAATTTTCGATGATATACTCGCGAATGAGAATGACACATTTATCGACGTTGAATTAAAGTCAGTGACGTTGATAAAACATTTAATATACATATAGCCGTGTGATTGTGGGTGAGTCATTAGAGTAAAGAATGAATAGCATGTATGTAATAATGTAGGTATAGGGAGGTTAGGTAAATAGGGCTTGGTGTAATCAAGTATCCTTGGTGCAATAGAGTTTATGTCACTTTTCTGACATTTAATTTGAATTACACAGCAAAATTAAAGTCTCCTGTCATCTGAGCATATCTTGATGTGAATCCCCTAGGCATGCCCAGAACCCCTGATCGGGTTCTTGATAATAACAACACTCTCAACAACCCACCACGCCCAATCACCCTATCTCATGATTCATTTTCATCCACAGATTATATTAAAGGACCGCTCCGGTCGAAAAGTGACTAACTTAAATTTTTTTATAACATTTATACAATGTTGGTCGGACGTTGTATAAATGTTGTACAAATGTCTATGTTTGCTGGAATACCTTCACTGTTCATTGCGAAGTTACACTGCCATGGCCATATAATAATATACACACCGCCCTCTGAAAATATGGATCTACCTCGACAATGAAATTGATGTACTGTGCTTCTAATATTTTCGGACACTTGTTTTCAAAAATGTTCACTCATGATAAAAAATATCAAGTGTCCTGCATTTCTGATCTATTACGCTTTCAGAAAGTATATATGACATTTCGTGCAAAATTATTAGGACTTGAATCCATACATGTTAAGCCTATGATGAAAATAAGTAATTAGACACATGTTTTGGGAGAATCGAAAATAATTCTCGATGATCAACGCTGCTCAAATAAAAACAATATAAATCACATCAGGGTACATTGTATCATGTGTTTATCCCGGTTTTTTCTATTGCGCAATGTTTTGTGTGTCCACAACCCCACAAACTCTTAGTCACAAACACTTTAGAGGCCATGGGGATTGGATGTAACTTGTCCCGTGAGAAAATATGAGTCTTATATAATTTCAATTACTACAAAAGACATATTAGAAGACTTCTCGGTTGCAGCAATGGTGCTCTACACAAAAATGTAAAAAAAATATACAGATAAACAGGATATATTAAAGATAATCCTGGTAGAGGGGACCACGTGTCACAATTGCTCACAGTGACGCAGCTATCACAATGTCATTTGAAGACCAGAGGATCCAGGTTATTCACTAGCCACCAAGTAGTCCAGATATGAATCTTATGGAGCCCATCTTGGCTCATGTGATGAAATAAATTAAGTAGCAACCCTCTAATAACTTTACGAGAGCTACGAATGAGGGTCCACCAGATCCGGAATCAAATACCTAAGGATTCCCTGAAGCTACTATATGACCCGTCGCGGAATGACCCGTCGCGTCGATACCTTAATGAGAACAAGAAGATATTCAACCAAATAGTAAATGTTCAGTAAACTAGCTTATTCACAGACAAATATAAAAATAATTAGGGCATTTTTGACAGTGCAGCAGTGATTTAAAAACAATATTTAAAAGAAATAGTGATTATTTATAAAATGGGTGATAATAAAGTATCAAAAACGTTTTATTGCTATTTTTGTGAGTCAATATTACTCAGGAGAATTGTTTGAGAGTTTCACATATTATTTCTACATTTCCACCACGATGCCATCCCCACAGAATTTTCTAAAAAATGACTAAAATATCCTGTTTCTAACTACCATTTTTTGCTGACATATTTTTTGAAAAAAAATGATACCTTTCCCAGATTTTCTTACACAATAATAATAACGGATACCAGTTACATACTGTTGCCAAATTTCAGGCCAATAGCTGCATAATTCACAGAGTAAATTAAAATTGATCAGAGGCTATTTGCAACTGCAATATGTATAATGCGTGTGGTAGATCCATATTTGTAGAAGGCGGTGTTTTATGGGGCCACTGTCATTGGGCACTGATCAATATTATCAATAAAAAATCACCCAGGTAGCCTAGAATATACTCATAAACCTGAGAAATCAGTAGTGAATGCATCCACGGTTTGCACTGGTATACAAAACAGGGATTTTACCTGTTTCAGTAGGCCTATATACCTTGGAGAAAAATAAAAATGTAGGCCTACTCTTCACCTGTGTCAACCGCTTTATATTAATGACTGTGTACTATGTCATATCTGTAAAAAAAATTTGATATACAGGCCTTTATAATAAAGCTAACTTGACCTGTAATACTCCACTGAGAGGCATAGTTATCACATCGAATAAAAATTATGTCATCTCCCTTGGAATCCCTTTGAAAGTAAAAGGTGATAATTGCCACTTTCTAAAGAGGCATATAGCACATTTTACTTTCAAATAGACGACACAGGCTGCAGTAGAATCCTAATTTATCTTCCTATTTATCTTGGTTTAAACATATTTATTTAACGAGGATTACAACATAGTAATAAACTAATGAAAATGCTCTCATCAAAAGACCAAATTAATAAAAAACATTAAACAGAACAGTATAACAATAAGCACTCAATATAAAGCATAAATTATGTAATATTTGACATGGTTTTAACGTTGCTTTGATGGCAAACAGTATAAAATAAAATAAAAAAATAAATAATTGCGACATACATACTATTGTTTTAAACAGCGTTCATGAGCATGTTACAGTTGGCTAGCATTGGAATTATTTTTTGTGAATCTGTTAGATTTTAAAATATATTTAGATACTGCTTCAATAATTTTAAAATTGCGATCTCTTTATGGTAACACCTTGTAATATAATGTTCAAAATTGAATGAGGTGCTCTTATCATCGGTATAATTATGTAATATTCCAAATAAATCTTCTCCAGATCCGCTTTGCATGGGGCATTCAATAAAATAATGTTTAACAGTTTCGGAGCCGCCAGAACACCCTACTGTGGACTATCGATGCAACCTTTAGAGAACAAGTGCTCATTCAGGTTGCTTCAGATTTTATCTCCATCTGTCAATAACCAGTTTAATGGTCTGAGCAGGTCTCCACACCTCGTAAAATGTAAGATTATCACAATATTAATCGAACACTACTTGTATTACTTTTATGTAAAAAATAAATTGGGTCGAGTGATTATTCTATAGCAGCGTCTAGGCTGTGAAAGGTTAATTAAGTGAGTTGCTCACTATCGGCTTCCGGGTTGTACGCGCAGCAGGAAAATGAGGTCGCTATCGTGCACTGACAGCAACTACCTACCCAACTGTGGTGTAATTATGGGCCAACGTCGCAGACGCTGTCCCAGATTCAAACCAGAGCTGTGACACACCCATTGAGCTCGTACAAGCCGTGAACGACCAAAGCTGCCTTTTGAGAACAAGCCATGCGTGCGAGCGCCCTTCAATATAATCGACGGGGTTTTACTTGGCCTGCAAGGTGATAGTCAAAACATCACACACGCTGTGTATGATCAGATACCGGTGTAAATAAAGACGTGTGAGGTAGGCCTAAATACACGCTAGAACTGTGAGTAACGTTATATTACACATATATATATATATTATAAGCCTATAAACTATAAGATTTATAAATGTAATATACTAGGCCTATAATATGTCATGATATCACACTGAGCACATTCAATCTGATGTACTTAGTATTAATTGCGATTTGGTCCCCGATGCGATTATCTGATCATTAAGAACATAGTAATAATTAATACTTGTATTTTTCATCGTAATGAATAAAAATCAGATGTCTGGCTACGATTGTTTTCATGTAATATTTTTGGTGGTGATACAATCTAGTAAGCCTAATCGCATGAAAACTACTCGTATTTTGGCGTCAATATGGAGACTCTTCCCTTGGCTGCTCAACCATTTAGACAGCTTGATGCACCCGGCTCTTTTATACAGTCTATAATGAAATACGACTCCTTTCAATCTGCACTGTACTATATTCAGAGCAGTTTTTCAGGCGTATCTCAACCATGTATCATTACTACTGTATCTCTTTTTTTTAAATTAATAACATTAAAATATTGATTATTAAACATGGTAAGGTACAAAAATTGTAGGTCCGTGAAGTTAGTTACTTATTCCTTATTCGCGTTTCCTTATTCAAAAAAATAAAATAAAAGTCGTGGATCATCAAAATTAATGTACATGTGTCTTACACCCACCCATCCAAGGTCATTTCTACTGTGACCTCGGCCCTGACATCTCAAGGTCATACAGAAAAATAGGATCAAAAATCGAAGGTAGCCTGATATCAAAAAATAAAAATCGTTGATTATCAAAATTGAGATATATGCCTGGCGCCCACCCATTCAAGATCATTTCTAGTCAACCCTTACGATATGTCAGTGTGTGGGTGGATATACACTGATACGTAGTTCAGCGGCTTTAGTGTATTATAATTTAAAAAAGGGTAGATATAGAACCTAAGCTTCACCTGACACCATCTGAACTATTTTAAATAAAAATAATTAATGCAAAAACATGCATCTATACCAGTAAAATTATAACTCCTTGCCTTTGATATGCTTGAGTATTTGATATAATACGATAAAAAATTAAATGACCGGTCGCTACTTATGTGATGGTGTTGAAACTGCCTAGCCTGGGGATCGAACCACCGACCCTGACAACGCGATGTATGAGCGCTAACAATTAAACCAAAGAGTTATTGACTAGAGCAGTAATTTTCTCACTATGACTCAATTAAAATTGTAACACATTTTGAAAAATATACGTACATCAAAATATACAAAGCTAGAGGAAAACAAGGTGTCCAATCTTAGATTACTGCTCTTTAACCCTTTAACCGCCGGTGCCGCATAAATTCGGGTTTTCTTTTTTTATTAGCACATTAAGTACCACATTTTAAATATGTTAAAGATAAAATGTGACATCAACCAGCAAGATTTGAAATAGAGTTGACCTCCATTTTGTCAAATCTGAATAATTTTCACTCACTTGAAGTTGTGGATCGCGTCAGCGAGACACAACTTCAAGTGGGTGAAAATTCAAATTGAATAATTTGGCGGTTAAAGGGTTAATTCTTTCATGTAGTCTATATAATTATAAGATCTTCAATTTTAAATCGTTTTCACTAAATAACTTTTTGCAGTTTTGAAAACTAACTATTGGCTTCCCCATCACGTATAATTATACTGCGGTTTTTGACTCTGGAAATATCTGCAACTCGTCACGCACATATTTATGGGAGGTAGCTATGTACAACGATTATGTCCGTTGAACAAGAAAAAATGCAGGTGTAGTGATATATCTGAAGCAAGTCATTTGCAAATGTGACCTTGGTGTGGATTACATTTACACATATTAAAGGGACCCCTTGGGATGAAACATTTTCAATGTTGTCAATTTTGAAAATTTAATTGATATGAAGCTATATAGCCTACTGATCTTAGCTAAAAATACGAAAAAGTCAAAAAACAATTTTAAAGCACCGAAAAAGAGCGAAATAGTTGTATTTCCAGGTCGTATATTGCCATGTAAACAAAAAAAGTCAGCAATATTAAGCACTTTCCATCACATATTCCCACGTATCAGACGGTAAGATCAGAGCAGTCGCCGCTAATTGGGGGATAATTGGTGTCTCATAGTCAGGACACGGGAGGACACACCTGCAGCACTGATTGTCAACCCAACGCTGGGCCGATGCCATCAGCATGTGGCCCAATGCTGTGAAAACACTCAATCGTCCTTCAGGTATACAAATAGTTTGTTTGGGTTTCTTCTGGTTTCATAGAAATGTTGATTAAAAATATTTGTAAGAATATGAAAATTCTGAAAAAAATAAAAACATGATCCGTGGGATACACTACTTCAGTGCGGAAGTAAACCAAAAATTGATGTCATTTCAAGGGGCTGCTTTAAGACGTAAATGAATTCCCATATATGATGACATTTACTTTTATATTACAACGCCGTCACGGCTGATAAGACATAGATCTTTGCATTTAGATGACTGATTTCTATCTGATATTTAAAATCTTTATTGCCAATGCCATTTCCGTCCTTATTCACTACCCAGTTTTCTCTTATGGCAGAAAGCTTGAGTGAATTATGCCATGTAACTCTGTAATATGCAGCTTGTTGAGTTTTAAGGAAGCCACCACCAATTTCAGAAGCCTGGAATACTTTTAAATTAAATATTTGTTTGTCCACCCTCATGTGTCGATGATAAAACTATTTCTACATGGTAGCACAGATTTTATGATGATTCTGTTGACTTCCACTATATATCTACAATAATTCTGTTAAAAAAATTTAATGATAGAGCTCCGTCAGATTTCCAGTACCTTCCATCAGTACGACAGTCATATTGCAACACTGCAGACTTCTATTTGCTTTGTAATATGTGGCCTGGTGAAAATGTTCTTTTGTGAAGGAGTGGCAGATGGTTTTTATGTCTGTCAAGCTGTTTAAAAACTGCTTGAGCTCTACCGGCTGTTAAGATGTACTTGCATTTTTGGCGTAGTGTGTATTAACCCGCATAGCTAGAAGGTCACTCATATGACACGCTCGGGTCACATATGATTTAGACACTGCAGATATTTAGTATCGTACCGTATATGATAATGTGTGTCTTTGTAATATTATCTGCTTACTTGTAAAGTAAGCAGATACTGCCTTTTGGCTTTGCACGGCAGTATACTTATATCACAGTATATCAATGTAGTTTTAATGTTGGGCCAACGTTGCAGTCGGTGGTTCAGCATTGAAACAACGTTGTTTCTATGTCTGGTGTTTGTTGGTTGGTCGATACGACATCAGCGCCTCGTATTGCCACGATGACGTACCCCCCCCCCCCATAAAAACGAGATTTTAGTCCAATAATGGTTCAATGTTGAGCCAGCGTCGTATACCGTGGCCAACATTAAACCGGAATTTGGGTAAATGACTGGTGTTTTATGAAATGAAGTTTGTTACCTGGGTACGTCCACTAAATTCAAGGTTATGGGACGCCCCAACATTCCCAGCTAACACGAGGTTTGAACCAATGTTGTTCTAATGCTGGTCCGCCGTCTTCGACGTCGGCCCAACATTAAAACAACATTGTTTCAATGTTTCGTGTTTGCTGGGTAAAGTTCCGTACTGGGTCAACATCTCGTGTTTTAGGGGGTAGAGAACTTATAAAAGCCTATAGTAATGATTACATAACATTACCATACTGATAAATCGTAAGTAAGTAGTACCAGGGTACAGGGGTATACATACAGATTGAGGGCAGAGATGATTGGCTCAGCTAAAGTGATACAGCTCCAAAATTTGCTTACTTTATGATTGTGCTATATTAGGAATGTTATAGACGAACTAATGTATTCTAACATCTAACATCACTCGTTTAAAATGCCGTGTGATATTAATCAATAAATGTTGTTTTAAAATTATTTTCCTCAATGATAAAATGATCCAAGTCAATGGGTTTTAATAGGAACATTTGACTTGTATTTGACGGGCACTGATACTGAAATGTTATAAAAAACATCTTACATAGCTTTGTACGAATTAGTCTTTTCTCCGATCAAAACCTCAAATATAACCTTCGTAAAATGTGTATTAGTCAAGCAGCAAGCAGAGTACAAAACAATCGTGTGTGGAGATATAAAGTCGTTTTTATTGTAAATACTAACTAAATATCAATATACACAAATACGAAACAGTGGCCCGACTATATCATATATTACATAACATTATTTTTTAGGTCACTGCAAATAAGAATACTTTTCGTTGTGTAATGTTATAATCAACATGTTGTGTAACATTAATATTACATTCCCTTGTCATCAAATAATTATGTAATATATTTACAATTTACCTTTAGCAGTTTAGTTACATAATATCTTTCAATAATATTCATAATCATAATATTTATCTGTAATAAAAATGCATATTTTTCATTTAAATGTGGGGGTATCGGTCCCATAAGCGTCATGCCTTGCCCGACGCTGCCCCCACACCAATATCTACTTATTCTATGATATTACAAACGTCAGCACGTTTGTTTAGCAAGGCACCTGCTCCTGCAACAAAATACAGAAAAAAGTTTAAAACCTTATATATTTGATAAAAGCATCAGAATTCCACCTCCCTAAAGCTCGCATCTGAGTATCTCCAAAACCCTGGGATGCGGCAAAAGTAGCCGCTCCCACGCGAAAAAAATGTGATTTGTAAAGTGGCCTACTTAATCCAGTAATTTTTAGACACAGAGCGAGTTGCTTTGTGAAATTTTGTCTTGATAGTGGCTTACCTGAGGCTTTTAGGAACATGAACCCACGTGCATTTCCCCTCAATTTATTATAATCGTGCCAAGCACGCACCGGACAGTATAAGCTACATTGGTGTCTTGAATATCAATAATATTATTACAATTATTGCTGCTCTCTTCGAGTATTTAAATTTCCTAATATGTAGCACCAAATCGTGTAAATTTTTCACTGTCTTTATGCAATCTATCTTTAACGTATTTTCACTATTGTTTGACAACGTCATTTCTCCGACACGCAAAAAACCCCCAAAAAAGTCAACAGGAACATACTGCGAAATAATAATTTATCCCACCATAAGCTACAGACGTGTTCGAATCTACCAAACAAATTAATGTATCAAGTGTAATAGGTTGCCTAACATCGCAATCAGGCCTTGAATTCCTAGCACCTTGCATTAAGTTTTGAGTACAAAAATATGCAGATGGTTAGACATATTACTCATTCTCATTCATCAGATCCACTATCCTTCCACTAGCGTCAGCTAGTGGCTCCGATTGATTGCACTGTAAAATGTGTTCTGTATACGTATTCATGAATTTGACCTGATTTTGTATCTAGCCAATAAGGCAATACCTGGCAATAATGGTGTCCTTGACATTCTAAACCACATGGTCAATGTTGATTTTATGTTGGGCCAGCGTCGTAAATTGGCATACATCAATCAAGCATTGTAAATCTTACAGCCTAAATAGGATAGGTCTACACCGGCCCAATGTTTTTTTATTGTTGGGCCGGCGTCGCAAACGATGGTCCAACATTAAACCAATAACAGAAGAGATTCTGAAAGCATTGTAGCAGGACCATCTAGCTGTGCTTGTGTGGCCCTGACAAGGAGGCTGGGTATTACTAGAATATGCCTCATTGAATAGGTAACTCAGGAAACATGGCTATTGTTATTGAAGATACCGGTATACTTTGAGATCGTTTATATTCACAAGTGAAGTTATAAAATGACTGCAGCGATCACCTATAATTGTTCCACGTTCCCTCTGTCAGTGCTCTTTCAAGCAGTCCTACTGCTCCAGTGATAAGTTCTCAGAGAGGACGTCCATCGGAAGAATCGTAGGCAGCGAGGCCGCCTATGACGCAGATTGCTTAAATGACACAATATGATCACGAGGCAACTTATCTGCTAACAGGTTAAGTTTTCCTTTTATATGTTGAGATTTAAAGAGGATATTATTATCCAGAAATATTATCACTAGCTTTCTAACTAATGCCATAATTTTGCTATCTTTGCTTGTAGGCCTACATTTATTAATCCCCAAAAACAAGGCAGCATTATCTGTGAACAACATTTTTTTTTTAAATTTGTGGGTCCACACACTAAAGGTAGCAAAAATTGGACGAAATCCCCCAAAAAGTGATATCATAGATCCTCCATTCCATAGGCCACTTCCCATAGAACCAATCTTCCTCTAAGATCATTAATTAGCCAGTAGCTAGCAAAACCAGCAAACACGACACGTTGACCCAATGCTGGGTTAATGCTGGGCCACTACTATTGACTATTATACCAGGGTATTACTATTGATGACCTGAAATGATCATGACCTGACCAAGCCCCGATCCGTCAAACAATAATATTTGTCGACGCACCTCCAATATTGATCAGTCGATCCATCGCAGCGGTATGACTCATAGTTTACAAGATACGCTCACAATATAGTGTTTTAATGCTGATCCAGTCTTTGACGTCAGTCCAGATTTAAATCAATATTGCCGCGCTGTTTCTGGGAATTGTCACTGTGATCTCGCGTATTTTTTATTATTTAGAAGTGTCCTATCACCCTTTATATACAATTTAGTATAAATAATTTTGTGACAAATAAATCAAAGTTGCCACAAGATGGAGCTCAAAAATTATTGTTTCCTTATATGGGGTGATTGGCTATCATGTGACCAATCATGTGACCCTCACATCGATCACTTGATAGCCAATCACCCCATATAAGGAAACAATTGTGCCCCATCTTGTGGCAACTTTGATTTATTTGCCACAAAATTATTCATACTATATAAGGGGTGATAGGTCACCTTTAATGCTCATGGCTTTCGACAGCTGGTTTCGTATCCCAGCAACCCAGCAAACACGGGGCATTCACCCAATGCTGTTTCAATGTTGGGCACCGTCTTCAACGCTGGCCCAACATCAAAACAGCATTGGGTGAATGCCCCGTGTTTGCTGGGAAGCACTAGACAATCGGTCAGTGCTGATTTAACCCTTGGAGCGCTGATATATTTTTGTGTAGACCATGGAGACCAAAGGTTTTTCAATTGAAAATAATCATAAATATCTTAGTTAGCTCTTTCCGTTTCATTTGTATACCTATGTTATCAGGGTTATGGGTCTGTGCCCGTGATAATACTGAAAAGGTTAATATTTGACTATGTTGGTTGTTTGGTCGCGACAAAAAAGTATTAGTAATATTAAGAAGAAAGTGCTCATAATTTTATTCAGTGCGTTATGAAGCATAACATAAGTGATGTATACGTGTTTTAAGTACTGCGTTATACACATGCAGGGACCTCTCGCTTATCTGTTTATTATAATAGATCCTATCATCGAAGCATGAAAATGTTGTTTCCTCTTGAAATCAGGCACACATGCGACCCTGGTAAACAGCTTTTGCATATTACATTATCATGATTATGTCTGTACCATCAATGGTTGTAACTGAATATTATGTGATACCATGCACAGCAAGTTAACAACAGTTACTCATTGCTATGTAATCTGGGCGCCTTTTGGTGGGCGTTAATTAATACCATATACTATAATCACGATGAACATGCTTGCTGTTGCGTTACTAAACGTATATCAGTATGTAGGTAGGCCCTATATATGTTCATAGCTGCATCTACAGGCGCTGTGTCAGATAGGAGTTTTCAGTATTCCTATAGATTTTTTGTAACCTAACCTTTTTTACTAGCTCATTGGTGTCTTAGTTTGACAAATATCTACATGCTTCACATTTTATGCCGTTAAAGGGATTTATAAAATAATCCGGTTTAGCTACTATTCTTTGTAAATTAAAGCTTAAATATATTTTAGATTTTTAACATGTTCAAATCTTTCCCAGCAAACACGATACATTGACCCAGTGCTGGGTTAATGTTGGCCCGCCGTCTCCGACGTCGGCCCAACATTAACCCACCATTGGGTCAATGTATCGTGTTTGCTGGGTTATTGTCTTAGTTGATGGGGAAAGTTTTTTGCTACGCCGCCAAAAACTGGACAGAGAGGTTTACTAATAGGTGTTGGCAGTTGTCGACCCACCGTGTCTGATTTTCACTAGTACCGGTATGTATATATTGTGCTTCGGTGGCGCGACGGCTTTACGATGCTTTTTAGACTAATGGTAATATTTTTTATTTGGGGATATATATGTTAAAAGCATTAGAATTGTTATAGCTTATCAAATTATTATCAAAGTGTTCTACTTGTATTTATTTTTTAGGTTTCTACGCTTTCCAGAGTCTGTTTTTGGCTACTATTTATAATAATATGCAGTTATTTTATCTCTGGTTTTGGCGCGGGAAAAAATATTTTGTATATTATTTTTTGTACTTTTTAGTCTTATACGTTTGTACATAGATCAATATAAATATAAATGCTGCCTAGCTTGCAAAGGCTTTTTAGTCTTTTCTAGCGCAGCACGACCAATGTGGTATATCATAATAATATAATGGGTATATTTTTGTATCTGCTTTAAAAATATGCATTGGTCAAAAGATATATAAGATAAAAAGATTTGACAACCGAGAAGATCTCATGTGACTTTCTGTCATGCTATAATAACATACTAGCTTCAGGCTTACCAAGTCCTATAAAACATTGCCGAGATTGTATTTGTGAAGCGGCGCGTTTGATAAGTTCCGAGCTGGTGGCTGTTATATTTATTATGCAAATTAGACTCCAATACTTTTTATACATAAAAAGCTGATGTATACGCCCACTTGGTGCTGCTCATCCACATATCAACTGGGGCCGTATATGCACCAGCCGGAGGTTTGGACCACATGGGCAGAGCGAGGGGTTATGATCAAAATCGCATGTAAATGCACGACAGATACATATTATTGATGAGTAAATCATTGCAATTTTTTTAAAAAATCGAAAATACTATGTTTAATTATTGTATTCGTCAGTCTTGCGTATTTTGTGCATGATCACCTAAGTGCTGGGAAAACGTGTTTGTTATACACTCTAAACAACATCGGTTCTTTAGAAGGAACCCTTGAGTAAGCGTATTATTACCATGCAACCGCTGGAGAATCTTGCCGGATTTTCCTGCATGGGGTTACATGGTATACTACTGAAGTGTTCTTTATAAAGAACCTATATTGTTTAGAGCGTAGCTCCACTATTGTAATATTTAAAACTGCCATTTCGTCGCCTCGGAGCTAAAGGATCCTATCTGCCACTCTAACGAGTGTCAGATAGGATCCTTTAGCTCCGAGGCGACGATTTAAAAGTACAGGTAAAGCGTGTTTTGCATAATTATTAAATAAGAAATCAAATAAACTTAATGCATTGATTGTATTAACAACACTGAATTCCCACAACTACTATGACAAATGATGTATGCGTACGTTCACATTTTGACAGTGTTTCCATATTATGCTATGACATCGATTAACAGCTCCTTAAATGTGCGTGTGTTCAATGTTTTAATAGTTGAGATTTTATGGAGCGCAATACACGCTACTCAATTAACATTCATTACTGTAATAATCAAATAACGTTAAAATATCCGACACATGCAGAGTTAAATTGGAAAATAGCTCCAGCAGCTACAGTGTATTTAATTTTCTCATCCCGATATGCACTTATAAAAAAATTAGGAAAATGTCGGAAATTACTGAACGCAGATAAAACAAACAAGGTTTGTTTTTCGTAGTAAAGGGCTCCTAAATGTCACTCAAGTGTCATTTAAAATAAAAAAATACGGTTGCAAGCTACTAAACGATGTAAAACATGCGCAAACATGCGAGTTACATTAAATAGGCCTATGTTTATAATATACAAAATGTAAAGTTTAGATTTGGTTGATTTTCAAATTTTTTCTCATTGCAATGGTTAAATTTTTTCTGACTTTTCTCGGGATAAAACATATTAAGGATCGAAGTCGACAGTGACGTCTATTATAAACGTCATTTTTATGTGGTGGGGGGGGGGGGGGATATTTTTAAAATAAATAATTAACGCGACTCAGTATGATGACATCAATTTTCGTTTATAATTTTTTAATGAAGTAGTGTAGCCCACAGATAATTATTTCGATTTTTTCAGATTTTTCAGATTTTCAAAAACATTTAACATATATAACAATATTTATAAGAATTCAGCAATAACCCGAACATACCAGTGTATTGACCTAAAGGATGGTTGAATGCTAGCAAAGCGTTGAGCAGACTATCGGTGCTGTGGGGGACCCCCCAATCATCGCGTTCACAGACCAATTAACGGCGGCAGCTATTGATGCAACCAGGTGGTTGCTTTGACCATGCCGTCTGAGATGGTGGTTATCTGGGGCAGTTTTGTTGACATGACCATATACGTCTTGAAATTTGAAAATGAAACTAGTTTAGTCGTTTTCAGTGCTTTAAAATAGTTTTTTTTAATGTATTTTGTATTTTATTCAGAATCAGTAGTATATATAGATTCATAGTAGTAAATTTAGTAAGATCAGTAGAATATATAGATCCATATTAGTTATTTCATAAATAAATTTTCTAAATTGACAACATTGAAAACTTCTCATCCCAAGGAGTTCCTTTAAAACAAACATTCAAATGCATAACAATAGCAAATATATAATCATATCTCCAGTGAAATACAATTGCTTTGAATGCATAAATATAACTAAGTAAAATGATTGTTAACTAAATAATAAAATGCATGGTTATAGATCTAAAGTAATTAATTGTAGTTATCAACATTTACAATGTCATAATAGCTGTTATGTCATATTGCCTTCACAATGTTTGCACTTTCTTGTTATTTGCATTAATTATTACATAATTGTTGAATTTTCGAGCTTCTGGTCAATTTATGGCAGAAATAGGCCTACAACTAGATATTCTTCTGCATCATTAAGATTTTGTATCAGCCTTAGCTATTATTTTGTTAACCATAGTCATGTTAACGTTGTGGTATTATGCATGAATTAAGTATTAGTTCTTGTTGGACAGCAAAACATTGGGAATTCCCCATCAAATAGTCAACAGTGGTCAATAGTACGGAAGCTTTGAAACTACATGACAAAAATATTTTTTATCTCGTTATAACGACTTATAAGTCGTTAAATCGACTGAGCATAAGTCGTTATAACGACTTATAACTCGTTAAATCGACTTAGCATAAGTCGTTATAACGACGTTTAAGTCGTTTAATCGACTTATGCTAAGCCGTTAGGCGACTTATAAGTCGTTAAATCGACTTAGCATAAGTCGTTATAACGACGTATAAGTCGTCTAATAGACTTATGCTAAGCCGTTATAGCGACTTCTAAGTCGTTAAATCGACTATACCGACTTATAAATCGTTAAATCGACTTATGCTAAGTTGTTATAACGACTTAGAAGTCGTTTAATCGACTTAGTAAATCGTTAAATCTACTTAGCATAAGTCGGTTAATCGACTTATGCTAATACGACTTATAAGTCATTTAATCGACTTAGTATAAGTCGTTATAACGACTTATATCTCCTTTAAGTAATCTACATTTGTATGTAGTTTTTCACAGAAATTATATTGCGATTTGTTTTCCAGCTTTCCAATTTCCATTTTCCACCCTGTTCAAGATTAGGTCCATTTTTTACATGAAAAAACCTTTTTTGGGATGATCAATATCTGTGTTTATAGATCACGTAATACTTCATTTCGCTATGATTTAGGTGGTATCGTACACCTGTGCTATCACTTTATCACGTATGTATAATGGTTTGCTTCAAATACACCCCACACACAAACTAAGATATCAGATATGAGGTCAGTCAGGGTGTCTCAATACAAAACTGTCCCAAGATGCCCCGAATCTATCTCAAGGTGCCCCGAAAGTGTTTTTTTCAGGCACGTATTGTTACTGCAAGATCTAGCATCAGCCAACTGCAGGCTTTAGCTACAGATATATATATGTAGTATTCAAATCTTGATTTTAGCTAGATCCACGTTGTCTTCAGGTACCTAATATATGGTGTCTCAAGTTACCCCAGGTGGTATCTCAAGGTGTATCCATATGTGTCCCTAAAATATTTTATTTCAAAAATTAAATATATGTTTGGGGGGTTTTAATTTTTCCGTCTCAAGGTGCCCCAGTCTCCCCTACCCATATATCTGCAAAAATTGATGTTCGAGACATGCCACCCCTTGCCATGATACTCAGTCTTGATAACTGTGGGGTATTATAATTTTCCTCTCATTGTAGTCATTCATTTCAAAATTACATGCATAGTGGACAAATCTAATTCTGATGTGATGTAGGCCTACATGTAGCATCTGGCAGGCAATGACGTTAGCCTTAAAGCACACTGTGTAACCACTGGTAACAGTCGACCCATGCTGGTTTGGACAACATCAGATGAAATAGGCCTAATACGGTCCGACATGACTAACGTTAGCTTAAAATTGGGATATTTACAGCATTAGTCAAGGTCGAGCTGTGACAAGAGGATGAGCATCCTTTAATTATCCATTTATATCAGTCGTGATATTGATCGAATAAACACACTAAATTCAAAAAACATGTTGCATGACGTTTGTCGCGATCAACAACAAAACATCACAATTTTATCAAAATCACAGACTTGATACGCATAGGTCTATAAGGCACAGAACCCTCTATGGAATGCATTTGAACTGTTCTTTTTTATCAGAAAAAATGGTGGTGATACCGCAAGGCATGTGTGAATTAAATTAAATTAATTAGGCTTTAGGCCACTTTTGTGCACATACTGGCTAAATTGGGTCAGGACAACCTCCTGAGGATGATGAGATGAATGAGATGACACTGCCCTTCAGACACATAGTTCGAAAATTAAAACCCTGAAGGTCTGAGGCCGAGCACGATACCTCTCGGTCAAGGAGGCTCCCCACAATACTGGGTTTTTCGAGTGGATGGGGAAGAAACATTTTTGTTTCTTCCAAACCGCCGAGACCGGGAACCGAACTCCGAACTCGTGAAAGGCAGCGGTGCTAACCACTACCCTAGGGCCCCCGCCCTCAAGGCATGTGTAGGCCTAAGATGTCAATTCAAATCATATTTATTTAAAATCGGTTTTTGTGAACAATACAAACACTAGCCGAAGAACTGATTAAAGTAAGTATATACACATATTTTGTTAATACATTAAACATTCCTTGGAACTAAGTTGAAACAAGAATAACATAGTAACTAGTGAAGATTGTTTTTTTTTTCAAGAACCATGGGTGATAATGGAAAATTCTACCTGAAGCTTGTTAAGGCTAAACTTATAACAATAGTCATGCAATGTACAGTGGACATTCTCCGGGGCATCATGGACACAGGGGCACCATGGACACATCTGTGGTGACCCATTAAAGGGACTGGCCCACGCTAAAATCATCAAAAAATTGGTGAATTTATTTTGGCTTCTTAATATGACCATATGATGTAAACATTTTTCTGCTGCGCATTTACCAGTTAGACTAGATATAGAGACGAAATTCCCGTATTGCTAATTTTTGACATGGTTGTCAATAATTAGAAATCAGGTACTTAATTAAACTTAAATAAACACATGCCAAGAAACGCGTCCACAGTCACCTAACAACAATGAGTCTGTCCCTGGTGAACACAACATGTTAATCCAGTGTTGGGAAATGCTGGCTCACTGTCTTTGACGCTGGCCCAGTATCACGCCAGCACTGGATCAACGTTTCGTGTTTGCCACCACCCCTCAACTTGACATAGAAAAGATCAACGTTGACATCAAGACATCTATCATTAAACCCTTTCATGCCCGCTGGTTAATAGCAGTCATCGAATAAATAAAACAGAAAACATACGTATTATCAAGGCCTTCGTACAAGCAGGTTTAGAATAAAATTGGAATAAAAAAAAATATATTGGTATCAAGTTATGTTTTTTGTCATAATAAAAATATTTCATTTAAATATAAGTCCTAGGACTTAAACTTTCACAAGTTAGCGTTGACCATCGCACGAATGGATTACATAACCAATATCCCCCCCCCCCACCACATAAAAATGACGTTTATAATAGACGTCACTGTCGACTTCGCTCTTTAATATGTTTTTTCTCGAGAAAAGTCAGAAAAAATTTAAAGTTCACGAAACACTAATGTGATGAACAATATTTCGCTTGGAGTATGATTTCGCGCTCACGTAAAAAGTATATTACAGTATTTGTTTTCAAGATAGCTACTAGTATATCAACTTCTGCTTCCTCATACTTCACATAGCCATCACATACCACTGGGGAATTGTTTTGGTGACATATTGATCCCCATATCATAAAACCTTTAATTACTATGGCCACTAACGAAGAAAAGCTCGTTAGCGAGTTTCAGGAAAAAACTTTCTAAAATGGCCGTTTAGTGGCCATTTTGAATTTTAATAATTTTGTGATATTTAGTTAACTGAAAGAAATGCAAAATAGCTAGACCATTAATATAAAACAAAATGTAATGTCTCACAGAAGGATAACTCATCACAAATTTCGCACTAATAAAATTCAAAATAGCCGCCATTGGGCCATTTTTTTTCATTATCTCGGAAATTTTGCATGATAGCTGATCTATGAACTTGTGCTTCCTCATACTTCACATAGCCATCAGATACCACCTGTCGATTTGTGGTGCCATTTTATTGCCCCTATTATCAACCCTTTAATTACTAGGGCCACTAAGAAATAAATATTTGTTAGCGCATTTCAGGAAAAAAGTTCCGGCAGATCTTTTTGTTTGGAAAATATGCACAGCAATGTCAGTCAATGACCTGATTAACTTTTGGGATCAAACAATTTTAAAATGGCGGTCTAGTGGCCATTTTGAATTTGAGTAATTTTGTGATATTTACGCAACGCAAAATCAAAGCAAAATCCATGCTGGACTATGCATATAGAACAAAATGTAAGGGCTCACACAAGGATAACCCATGAGGAATTTTGCAGAAATAAAATCCAAAATGGCCGACTGACTTTCACTTTTAATTGTTTTCTTATTATTATCTCGGAAATGTTGCATAATAGCTAAAGCGGTAATTTAAAATAAACCTTGAGAAAGTTTGCTGATCTATATCAAATTTGAAATGGCCGACTGGTGATAATGGAGGGCTACTTTTGTGTTTGTTTTCGAACAACTCTCTCTAGTATTTTCTGCGTTCATTAATTTCCGATATTTGCCATATTTTTTATAATGAGCATATCGTCATCTGAAAATTAAATCCACTTTAAGTGTGGGATACGACCCTTCTATCGGCAGACACAGTTCTACAGATGTAAAACATTGATCACACGCACATTTAATATAAGGAGCTTTTGATGTTATAGCATATTACAGAAACACTTTGCAATGTCCCAAGTATATTGTGGCCACATCACTATGTCGGGCATACCTGAAAACCCTATAGTAGACACCGAAATCATGAACCTGTTCCTATTCTGTCGAAAATTATATCAATTTAATGTTTGGCCTCATCTTTTTTAATGCAAAAAAATGTAAATGGTTTCTGGACCCCCCCCCCCTTTTTAACCTGTACCCCCTTTTTTAAATTTATGGGACCGCCCTTGATTCAGCTATCAATTCTAATTATTTGTGTGCTTAATTAAAGAAAATAGAGTCCAAATTCTTGTAGTTATCACATAAAATGTGACATCGGTCAGATTCAAACTTACGCGGAATTTATTTTTTTAATCGGAGGGTAGGCCTACATCACTTTAAATTGTTCTTCTGAAAAAACCCCTGAATTTTGTAGAATTTTGTAAGAAATGGATTTTTGGATTCAGCACATGTTCTTACAATAGGAACAACCTCTTAACCGTTTGGCACTTCTACACAAATACATTTTACTTATCTCCTGAACTATATTTTTATTTTAATGACGACAGCGTGTGTTGATACAAAATTGGGAAATGGTGCAAAAGTGTGATAGAGTGGGTGAGAATTCTATACAACTCTGAACAAATCCATGTCCACCCTTTATGACGCTTTTGACTATGCAGCTGGGCTGTTCCATTTCGACAGGGGATCTCATGACATCCCTGTGGCACTAGATCACTATCGCGTGTTTGCTGAGAGATAGCCGGTAGCCCGGTGTCACCTGGTTTATAAAAAACGAGAAATGTTTGTCTTATGGTAACCCTGTGATCTATCCATCCATCCTCACAAAACATCACTATAGACCCTAATACTGCGTCTTTGCCATGAACCTCCTTGACATGCAGGTTTAACCCCTTCAGAGCAGATATCTGACTTTCTGACGTCTATTAATGTCATAATCTGACGTCATAAAGTCGATCCCCGCACTGAAGAGTGAAATATTTGTATTATGTGAAACTCAATGACCATGACCTCCTTTGTTTTCACCGAGGTGGCTAATACAATGAAGTATGGGGGAGGGGTATTATATAATCTTATTTTCACCGAGTGACGTCACTGCGTTTTACAGAATAAAGTATGGGGGAAGGGGTCTAATATAACCTTGTTTAGACCGAGTGACGTCACTGCGTTTCACAGAATTGACCGTATAGACCTATAACATTGGTATTCAAATGAAGCAGAAAGAGTTAACTAAGACATTTTATGATGATATCAAATTGACAAAAAATCCTTTGGTCTCTCGGGTTATATGACAATATTTCAGCGATTTTACATGCGAAAGAGCTAAGGAGGATGGATCCATCGAGCAAACAAACGTTTCCACAAAATTTGAGCCAACGTTCACTGATGGGCCACTATCTGCATGTCATGTATGCTGTGTTCGTCAAAATATCTACACACACTGCTATTAATTTTTTTTCAAGTAACAAAATTGTCAACAGCCCTGTTTGTTTTCATTTCAGAGGCATTATACTGGCAGCAAGTATCTGACCAGCCATGGCGGCTAAACTGGATTTGCAGAATGAGACAACTGTGTCGATGGTGTCTGAGATGACTTCTAAGGTGACACAATCTATCACAACTACAATCAAACCACCCGTTCCCGAAGATGACGATGACGTAGATGATCTTCTGATCGGTAGGCCCCAATCTCAAAAGGCGATGATTTGATGATGAAATATCAATTATTGCACAACCAGCGCAACAACAAAGACATACATGTATACGTAGTGCTTGGCTGCGCGTATTTTGATATTTTATAATAAGCCCTTACAAATCTGAAATATATTTTATATAAATCATGGATATCAAATGGTTTCATCAATTTGAAATCATCATAAATGTGTTAGTTAGCTGTGTCCGCTTTATTTAAATACCTATGTTATGGCTCTACGGCTAGTATAAATATTGTAATTCTTTCAGCAAGGGGTCCGTCTTTAGACGTCAGAATCTGACGTCCATAGACGTCAGATTCTGACGTCTAAAAACGGTCCCCGCGCTGAAAGGGTTAAGCAATTGTATTTCAAAAATCTAATTACATAATAAGTAAACAAGGTAAATACTCCACATATGTTTATACGTATGAAGTATACCTTGGTGTTCTTCATATATTTAGACAACCGGAAAACATCTTAAAATGCACAACATATCGCTGGTATAAATAATGTTTCTTATTTGCTTTTTTCACACAGTCGGCTTGGTATTGTTTGGTATTGGGTGTATCCTCCTATTGGTTGTGATGGTGCGTCTCATAATGTGGCTATGTAACTACTGGTAAGTTGTTGTACGCGTTCTGGTCAAGCTAATTAACCCTACGCGCGTATATGTATGGTTTTAGGCATATTTTAAGTCAACTAATATGTCACCGAAATGGATAATAGGGTCTATAGTTTGTTATGCTCAGTTAACAGCTGGTTACTCAAAAAACTTAATTTGAAGATGTATATTTTCAAAAAATATAAATATTTTTCGTCATTTTTAGCTGGAAATTGCATTAGCAATTACATCTTCAAATGATCGAAAAATACAATTGAAATCATTTAGCAAGACAAGGGTGAAAAAAAGTAAACTGCATATCATGCTCTAGACAAGTGTTCCATAGACCTGGTTATTACGTTTTTGTGTGTTTAATCTGTTTAATTACCGTATACATGTCATAAGCACATCAGTTTGGATTTATCAGGAACTTTCAATGGAAAACTTAAAGCAGCTCCTTGGGATACCATCAATTTTCGTTTTTAGATTTGTAATGAAGTAGTGTGTCCCCCAGATCATGATTTTATTTTTTTCGGAGTTTTAAGATTTAAAAAAATATTTTTTATCAACATTTCTATGAATCCGCTTAAAACCCAAACAAACATTTTGTACATCTAAACACTTGAATGTTCCTACAGCATTGGGCCACATGTTGATGCCGTCGGCCCAGCGTTGGGCAGACAATCAGTGTTGCAGGTGTGTCCCCCCATTTCATGATTATAAGACACACAATATACGACCTGAAAAAATAACTATTTCACTCTTTTTCGGTGCTTTAAATTTTTATTTTTATTTTTTTGTATTTTTAGTTAAAATCAGTAGGCTATATAGCTTCATATAAAATTATTCTTTTTAAATTGACAAAATTAAAAATGTCTCATCGCAAGGGGTCCCTTTAATACGTGATTTAAAGATTAAACGTGCCTATATTCAGTCTGGAGCACAAATTTAATAAATATTACCAAATGCAATGATGTTACAGGCCTTAAATATTAAACCTTTGTATTTTTATCAATAAAATAAATCATTCTAAGTAGGCTAGTAAGTTTTAATGTTTATTCTTTTGAGGTACTATAATTGTGTTTAGTGATAATATTCTCATAAAAATGTGTAAGTAAATTTATAGCTAAGTGAATATTGTATTAATATTTTAAAAATTATATTTTAGCAACAAAACAAGAAGACTAGAAAAGCAGCGAGCTAGGGAGTTGCGTCACAATCGTTACTTGGAGGAGTATTCTGTGCGTACCGGTGGCAGCAAAGATGAGTTTTTGAGTGATACCCTAAAATCTGAGAAATCAGCGGGTGGTACCAACGCGATGACATGGGAAGGTCACGATAACCCCGCATACACCAGTCCAGAGAGGTCTGACAGGCGAGGAAGTCTGTCAGGTGGAGATTTTGACAATAATAACAGTCAGACCATGGAACAGACGACACCGACAACCAGTCTGCAAAGACAAAATGACGGCAGGGAAAACACAGCGCGAACAGACGTGACCCACCAGACGATCATGGAAGAGGATTCTTCCACAGGGTCTAGTCAGGGACACTCTTAACTTGCCGTGGCACAATGAGGACCTATTCCTGCAGACATGGTGTTCTAAGCTATTATAAGTCGGGGATTTGCAATATCGTCTCCTGGATAACAGAGTGTCTTATGTAGCACTCATTTGTGTGCTACATACGACACTCTGGCTTCAAGGGGTTCATAAGCTGATGAAAATCAAATGAATCCAGATGAGACGCTTTGAATCAATGCTGCCTCGTTGTTGATTCAGCGTTTTATACCAGAACACAACATATGATTTCTACAATATTCATATTAAATCAATTGTTGTGTTTTCTAAGTAGTGCATTTATAGTTTGTGCCATAAGTATTATTTACACTCTGAATGTGCTTCCAGATATAAATAATAGGATCTAAACGGATATCCAGCTGTTGTCATTATGTGACGTATTAGTCTAGGTTACGTACAAAATAATTGCAGCCGTATTTCTACGGTAATATTTTCAAACAGTTACATTTTATTACGAATTATAACTAGCTTGCGAAGTGAAATCTATGGTAAATCAAATCTAGATTTTCCTGCGATATTCTGTTGTAAATTAGGCCTAGGCTTACATTGTGGTCATTTTTTGTTTCTTGTATTCCTCCACGTGGGGCTGAAAAGTAAACACTTGAACTTGAACTAGTCTCCTCGGTGTTAAAGTGTCCTATCTGAATGGGAGATAGGATACAATAACTCTAGAAGACTATGTAGATGACACAGAGTTAGCTCTGTTGCTGCCGTATATATAGACCTATATATATATATAGGCCTATTATCTAGCATATGGGCCAATGCTGGTCTAACGTCGGTCAAACATTGGGTCATTGTCTAGTGTTTGCTGGGTATAGGCCGCCGCGCGTTTTAATAGGCCTACACTTATCACATCGGCCGCACATTAACTCGTGAAGTTAATGAATATTTTTACTAGCTTACTAAATCAAGACTTATTTTTAATTTGTTCTACCAGTTTTACCGCACAGCACGACGTAGTATTACGACGTTGCATTACATTTGTGTCATGGTCAATATATTTGAAAAAAATATTGAGAATTTCACCCAATTTTAATTATATAATTAATTATATCATGATATAATTGTAATGATATTATTAATTGCAATGATATTATTAATTGTATGAAGAAACAAATAGATAATCAATATCAATTTTAAATAATTATATTTGTCACGGAAACGGCTGTTTGTGAAATTGTAAAAACAACTATTTTCAAAAATAGTAATCTTGTCCGTGTTTTACCTTTGAACTTTTGTCACGTCGCCTTCGACAAAGAATTTGTCCATGCAATTCAAAATAGGAACCAACATCCATAGAGTATGGATAACTCTGTAGAATGGGCAAGTCTGCATTTTAGTATTTCAAGCATATACGCACACGCATAGGCATGCACACGTTACTCGGTATGTAAATAATAATGTTAATTATGTGATGGAAATGCAATTTGTAAATATAATGGATCAATAAAGATGTTATTTGTTTTTATGATACCTATTTATTTTATTTGAAACAGTTATGCGAACAAATGTATTTCAATCTTTAAATCACCCGAGTGTGTATTAACAAGCTATACATACCGGTAGTCATATTTAACTAGCCATTTCGATTTAATTTTGGACCTGCCATCAACAGTGTGGAAGGCTTATCAAACAGTATTACCAGACAACCGGGAAATCCCGTGTCCACAAAATAGGGAGATATTTTTAACCTATCAGCTGCAAACTAGGTTCAGGGTTCCACTCTAGCCAGCGCAAATTAACATTTCACCCTGGTTTACCAGAAGGTCCTTCACTCTTGGGAGCTTAAGACACCTAGTTGGCGTTAGCAGCGGCGGTGTCCGTCAGGGCCGGCCTCTCATCAGATGCCGAACCCTGCCGAAACCGGTAGCTATTCCCCACATTACCCCCGGGTTAAGTGACAACATATGAACCTAACTAACTTGTGGGAAAACTGAGGTTTTGTCGGGCCCATCCGAATAGTGCACCAAAAACAACATTATTACAAAATAGCAGAGTGCGAAAAATACAGGGTGTGTGGGTGTCGAAAACATCACGTGCGCAGCATAAAAAATATTTAAAGTTTTTTGTTTAGAAAATCTGTAAATCGCTGGTTATGTAGGTCTGTAAAGGTTGATGCTGATAAGCCAGGGATTCCCCGTGGTTATACTAGTTGACCACAGGCAGGTTGGCCGAGGCGGCGGTTGCTATAATAACCATACACTGCTTGTAGACATTTTGTAAGCTGTAGTGTTGGCTGTACTCGGAGAGTTGAGCGGTGTGCTGTGTAGACCACATGTGCTGCATGCCAGCATGCGTGAGCTGCATACGACCGTTCAGCATGCTGTCTGTCCACAGAAATCAGAATACTCGATACCAGCCTGTCGGGATCTGACAGTCTGTCAAAAGCGTTTGACGTGAAAATAGTTTATAAAAGTAACATTATTTAATTATTGAAGCACTCAAATTTGCGGCCTATGTGGCTAAATGTGCAGATTTAAGTGGTTTTGATACGGCATACATTTATAATAAAGTTCCCACAATCTTCTCTTGTGTTGTACTGACAGTGACAGTACTTATGCATCGCCATTATTGAACGTTGTACTGACACATCTCTCTCAATCTCAGCCACCCAGCACAATATGGCTGCTATGGCCTGCCGTTGCGTCCATCTGTCAAATTAGTGCACAGCGAAAAAGTTCTTGAAATATGAAGTTGAGAAAGCCCCTAGTAGGAAGCACTTGAAGTAGGTTCGTGAAACTAGTGTCTGGTTGTACACTGCTGGGAGGTTGAGTAGGTTATGATTTCAGTTGAGTAGTTTCGCTGCAGTGCAGAAAACGTGCTAGACTATTAGACTACATTAAGCTATGTTGACAAATTACACATTGAAATTGTGAGGATTGTAGAGATCATGCTATTACGTATACAAATACATTGAAATTGTGAGGATTGTAGGTCATAAAATGTCATTCAAAAATGCCAGAATAAATGCTAAAATATTATTCTAAGCTATGAGATTTTAGTATTTAGTAATTCGACCTCTGTGGAAAAGTTTTCTATAGAAGTCGAAAAACACAAAAATATCAAAATAGGCACAATAGCACAACTGTCAAGTCGTAAATTCAGAATAGATATACATGTATAACGATTAAAGTCTGCCTATCATGAGAAAATTTCGTTCTCGTGACAATTGGCTGAGTTCGAATGTAGATTCTTCTACAAGTCGACTTAATTTTGAAAATTACTTGTTCTAATTGTGACTGACAGTTAGTCTATAAAGACTCTATAGTAAGCATTTAATGACGAATGTTTCCCGCAATGAACATCATTTTTTTAAATAAAAACGTTCACTATGGGGATCATTCGTTTTGACGTCAAAATCGTTCATTTGCTTCGGTTTGTATTGGTGCGTGTAGACTAGTGCCCGTCGGTTTAGATTGCGCGGTGTGTGTATGTGCCTGTGTGGCGGACCTCATCAGCTCATAACTCATTAACATATATCGCTGTCTGCCATCCCTCTGTAAGCAATCTGCAGCGGGCGCGTGTCATATTTGAACTTTGACCTGACTAGTCAGGCAGAATATTGGCAAAATTTAACCTGACCTGGAAATTCATACAGAAGTTTATATTTTGATTAATTTGTGTTCAGCAGAGGCTAGAATCACCATTTACACCGGGAGTACTAAATTTCACCCAGTGGCAATTTTTTAATTTGCATATTTCCAAGATGGCCACCAATCGATAAACTAAAATCTAAAAATGGCATATCTCTGCACATAATTGCTCAAATTATTTGATAATGGAGTTGATTTCCATCAAACCAGAAATCATAAGTACATTTATGACATTTGAAGAAGTAATTGGAGGTCAAGGTCAAAGGTCAAGGCCATTGTATGGGTCCGGTAATACGATCCCAATATTACGACGAGGGAAAATACATTAGAAAATTAGGTTACACCTGTTACATATTATGTCACCTATTATGCATACTCAGTAGGCCTATCCCATGCCTGGCAATAAATACTTAGAAATAAAACTACTTAGATGTAATATACTTTAATGAAGTAGGCCTAATGAACATAACAGTTTGAGTCAGATTACAATATCTCAACGTAAACCCTGGTGATAATTGTCCTTGCAATGCGACTCAACCTCACACCTGCAACTGTATAACGTGGTGCAAGCCAGACCAAAGCATTTGCACGACCCATGACATTCTGATTTGAAGCCACATTTAGTCAGCTGCTGGCATCTCTCCGCAATAGTGGAATTTCTGGCCAGAAGATCCGCCAAGTAGTGTCTTCTTTGTCCATACCCAGTCTGCAGAGCTCGCTATGTCTGGCTGGAATACTGTTGACTGCATGACTCCATATATATATGATGCCCGTCTGATGACATCTCCTTGCAAACATCTCCAGTCTTGCATCATCGACGCCCTCAGCTGTGCTGGATCTCTCATACTAGTCTAGTGGGAAGAAGGGGGTATCGTGCACCCCCCGGGAATCAATTTCTAATTGATGTTTCCAGATTAGAAAAATGTCACAGAGTTGGTAAAATGTCCCACATACCATTTTTATGCAAATTAGTGACGCCATTTCTGGAAAATGTATATTTCGCCATATCTCAGCTGATAGTGCACATAGCTCAACACTTAAGGTGTCTAACCCCATGTTTTGCGAGTCTAAGATCATTATACAGCTATTCTTGAAGGGATCAGATGTGTCTAAAAGATGTTAGCGTGCCAAAGATTGTCGCTATTTGGGAAAAATCTTAAGTTTCGCCATATATCCGCGGATAGCAATGATAACTGCATGCATTCATTCATATCATTCATTTATTTATTATGCTTACATATAGCGTCTAGACCTACGTTCTAATGCTCAACGAATATAAAAATATTATTATTCAAGAGATCAGATATGTACGAGGCATGTGATAGTAGGCCTATGCACATTAGTGCCATCATTAGTGAATAAAAGCTGGTGATTGCACGTGTTACCTATCTAGACCTCATGTATTTCTGAAGGCTCAATAGCATAATAACACCATGACAGAATAATACTATGATATGTCTTGTTGTAAAATGAATGTTATGAAGTATATTATCATGTCCTAGCACATAATAACACTATGATGTGTTCCAGTACATGACATGTTGTAGAATGTATAATAGCATGTCCTAGCACAGAGTAACACCATGGTGGTAAATCTAATGACTCCGATATGGCGGCGGGGTGGGAGGAAGGCAGGGACTGTACTGGGCATGCGTGGGAGCCATGACTACGCGTGGAGGGGTGATTAGAGGGAGTGTAAGGTGTCTCAACCTGTATAAATGAATGACGATGTTTTTTTGTATACAGATAATCACAAGTGATATAGTTTAAGTGTAAAAGATAATATACATGATGCATGTTTCCAGTGCCAAATCCAGGGATAAAATGATATCATATTGGTGTATAGCAGGATTGGGTGCAAGTACATCTATATGAATGAAATGAAAAATTTCTAATGCGCCTAAATCCTCGGTGTCCAGAGCTCAGAGGCGCTGCAAATCCGAATCAGGCTCGATTATCATTGTCCGTTTGACGTTCCAATTCGTAGATCCAGCACGCGGCGGCCGGGACACAGAGGATTTAGGATGGAAAGGCTTGGCCGAAATATAAAGCTCTAAATTTTTTCCGAAATGACTGTGCAGATTTAGATTTTGTAATCTCAAGAGGGATACAATTCATGGTACATGGTACTTCCCTACAAGTACACTGAAAATGATCAAGTACAAGTAGGCCAGCCTACAAGTTTTCTTCAAATATACTGTGGTACATTGCAAGTATATTTACCATGTACTTGGATACAGTTACCAAGTACCTACTACAGTATCGTAATTATTGATATGTTATAAATATATGCACAACAAAATAAATGAAACTAAATATTTATTATTGTTTTTGTCACACTAAATCTCGTATATTATTGTTCACTGACTAATCTATTTAAACAACTCATTTAATTCTGATATGCTTAATGCTTCTTTTAAGCATAGATTATCTATCCTTGCTTTTAATATCATCTTCATTCGTTTCAAGCTGGAATTGCTAATGCAATTTCCAGCTTCAAATAAATGAAAAATATTATTATTTATGAAAAATAGATATCTCACAAATTAAATTATTTGATTAACTCAGAATCTACCACAAGACATGTTACACATTTTAGTGACATTTTATTTAGTCTGAAATTTGCTTGAAAATGTATATATACGGTCCTAGCAGCACAAGGGTTATTAGCTCAATGATCAACCATTGCTTGTTCCAATAGTAAGTTAAACTGAATGCGACATAATATTGGATTTTTCTTCGTTTGTGTCCACATAATTCATACGTAAAAAAACGCACATTACGCGTTGAAATATTCTGTCGTAATAATCAAACTGAAATTCAACTTTCCGCATATAAATGATTGAAATTGATATCACCCAAATTAAATTCCTTATATTTATTAAGTTATTTCTCAAAAGAAAATTTAATAACTGTCGACGCTTCTATAATGGCGATTACATCAGCTCTTGTCACTGAAAGGGTTAATAAGAGTGACCTCACTATCTTGTCACACCTGCTAATTATCGGTAACACCGCGTGCACTGAAGCGAAACGCCAATTGGACAATTAATCATTTAACCGCCGGTGTCGCTATTATTCGGGTTTCCATTTTTTATTAGCACATTAAGTACCACCTTTTAAACATGTTAATGATAAAATATGACATCAATCAGCAATATTTGAAAAGAGTTGACCTCCATTTGTCGACTACCACTTAGTCAAATCTGAATAATTTTCACTCACTTGAAGTTGTGGATCGCGTCAGCGAGACACAACTTCAAGTGGGTGAAAATTCAAATTGAATAATTTGGCGGTTGAAGGGTTAACCCTTCCACCACCAAGATATTTCAGTAGTTGTTTTTTCAGTTTATTGTTCAAAATGACATATAATTTTTTTTCACAAAATAAGACATCGGAATTTTCTGAAAAATTATGATATTATTGGATTGCATTCATTCACGCAAATAAGAATCTCAGCCCAACCCTAGTTTCAATAATTATAATAAATTTGTATACATACGAGAGATCTCGCAACCTCGGGGTTGTGTAATGAAAGTTACGTAATAATAATCTCCACTTTATTCTTATCTTATACTTTCGACTTGATTTTATCCGCCCGCCACCTTCCACTAATAAATATACAAATTAAACTCGACAGAGTGCTTTGTCGCCGATTAGAGATAAATACATAATGTATAGTTCCTTAACTAAGAAGATATATCATAACTCTGTGCATGGATTAATTATAATTCCATCAGTAGTTTAAACGCTGTCAAACAATGTTTTCTTAAGTTAGCATGTATGGTTGCGATGGTAATTAATGGAAGTCAATGAAATATATATTCAACATACATTTGCTATCAGAAATGGAACTAGAACTGAAAAAAATGCGTGCAAACTCTTTTCAACTACAAGAAACAATATTTTTTGTTTAAAATAACTGCGTGCATAGATGTGCTAACTGAAAATAACACTCTATTGAAATTCAAGCAGGATATGTTGTAGTATTATTCGCTGCATATGATAAATAATAGCCTGTACGATATAATATATACTTTGACATGAGGATAATTGTGTAACGTATACTATTAATTTCAATGATTGCTATTTTTATTTGATTACTTCCCAATGGGTTATCGTTTTTTAATATGCCTGCTAGGATTGACTAAAGAGCAAGTCACGGATGTGCCATGAAGTTAATCTACGCCTGGTAGTAATTATGCTCAACAATCTGTTACGTCATTCTTTGATCTCCCACTAACGGTGGCTACCCTTCTCTTGAGTGCAATGAACAAACCCTTTGCAATGCCATTTAAAAAAAGGGGGGTATATTCTTGAAGGGAGGGGTAGATTCTGAGAGTGTTGCATATAGTTGTTGATGAGAGGGGTATATTCTGGGAGGGAGTGGTAGTTTCTGGGAGGGTCGCATATAGTTGTTGAAAGGAGGGGGGGGGGGGTTGTGGGAGAGAGGGGTAGATTATGGAAAGGTCTTCGAGTAGAGTTTACCATTAAAGAGGTTCACTGTATCCCAGGTATTGGTGACAGTAGATTCGTTTCTAATCCCCGTCCACAGTGGGGTGATACAAAGAGGCAATTGGAATAACGAAACGTTCTCACCAAGAAACTTCAATGTATCCCAATACTGAACATGCTGGATATAGAAGATCAGAACGATTGCCGGTGGCGTATTGACTCATACATGCAGGCTATTAATAAAGCTATTCATTCAGCAATTAAGGATGCTGGATGCACACCTGAAGTACGCTTTAAACCAAAACATTACTGGTGTCCCGAATTAAGTAGGCTGCGGGAGAAAAAACCCAGAATTTGAATATATTCTGGAATAGTATCAAAGCTAAGCACAGGAAGAAAAGTAACTCCTCTTTACAACCAAGTAAACTGGCAGATTATTACAGTTCTATAATGCAGGACAACGCCGAACTCACGGAAGATCAGCAGAGAATATCAATAGATGTGCATGATAAATTTAAAAATAATGAACAATATGTAACTGAGTCCTGTATGATTAAGCCTCGATAGTGATATGAAAAGTCGCCTGTCCGGGGGTCGATGGCATATGTAGTGAACATTTCATATATTTGAATAGCCCCACTTTGTGTGAGATACTGTCATGTATCTATTCAAGTGTCCTCAATAGAGGCTGTGTACCTAAGTCCTTCCTGACAGGAATTTTAAGTCCAATTTAAAAAAAGCCCACTCTCAATCCGAATGTACCCGAAAATTACAGACACATAACGCTAAGTTCGACTCACTCTAAACTGATTGAGATGTTAATAATGCCGAAGGATGAGCTCTATGATACCCAATTCGAATTAGGAGAATCCAGAGTTACCTCTATGCCTTGTGCTCTTATCAATGACATTGCGTTGTATTTTAATGACGGGGCTCCCCTTTATATATCTGTAGTCTGGACGCTGAAAAGTGTTTTGACTCGATATGGCATGACGCCCTATTGTACAAACTTTGGGAAAAGCTTCCACTACACCACTGGCTTCTTATGTATAGATGGTACAATAATTTAAATGCTGTAGTCCAGTGGAACGGGGAATGTAGCTATTCCTTTAAAGTCACACGAGGAACTCGTCAAGGCAGTATTTTATCTCCTCATATATTCGGTATATTCATCAATGACCTCCTAATTGACTTATCAACTAGTGACCATGATGTGCGAATAGGCTCAATTAAATTTGAGTCATTTGCCTACGCGGTTAATATAAATTTATTTAGTGCAACTGTTCCAGGCTTACAGAAAATGATAGATAAATGTCTAGTTTATTAATAAACTTGGAGGTTTAAATTCGGTATTAAAAAGACTAAGTGTGCAAACAATATTAAAGTGTTAGCCAAAATGGTCGTTAGGCCAGGTACCTATTGACAATGTAGATAATATTGAAATTTTAGGCATGATTTTATCCAGCGATGGAAAATGCATCAATCAGGTCAACAGCAGAATTTTAAGTCATATTTTAGTCTTAATAATGTTTGTATGCCATACCCTGGCCTTCCAGTTGATCTGAAGCTCCACTTATGGCACACAATATGTGAAACCGTTTATTTAAATAGAGCAATTTATGGTAAGCTCGAATCGCTTCAGGGTACAATTGTTAAAGCTTTTCTTGGTCTGAGGTACACTCATCACTCCAAGCTGCTGACGGCTCTTGAAATTTTCCCAATTGAAAAGAGTATTAAATCTATGTCCGTAAGCCTGATGAAAAGGATATTTTTAGTGAATTCTCCATTACGGAGTCTGTGCTCATTTTGTATGTCTAAGTATTTATTAACCAGAAAGTACAGTAAAAGCACGCTTTTTGGCAAACTACTTGACATGGGTCTATCACCCCTTCTCTCTGCACTCTCAACATTTAAATATACTGCTAGAGACGGGGTGGTTGACTCATTGCAAGGCGTGTTGTATAGAGCTGACTTTCTGAATGGAAACTCTACTGCCCATATTTTAACTAAGTTAAATGGTAGTAACCTGGTAACTAAGTTACTGTGATACGTTTGTATGAATGTAATATACAATATAATATGTTTTCCTCACTTGTGGGGGTTTTAATAAATAAATAATAATAATAGGTGTTGAAAAGAGGGTATATTCTGGGACGGAGGGGTAGATTCTGGGAGGGTCGCATATAGGTGTTGAAAGGGGAGGTATATTCTGGGAGTGAGGGGTAAATTCTGGGAGGGTCGCACATGTAAATTTGTTGAAAAGGGGGGTATATATATCTTGGACATTTAGGATTCTGGCCCATGAGGAAAACCAATACAGTTATGTTTACAAATAGTGCAGCAGCAAGCGGTCGCTGCAGTATTTAAGGAGTTACCCAGCCACAAAAAGTAACATTATGTGTTATATACCAAATTAAAGCTTAGCATCTCTGGAGTAAGAAAAGTGATGGTGCTAAGTTCGCAGCTTAGAGGGATTTTTGTAATTTGACCTTGAAGTACACTACCGTCGGACATAAAAGTGATCAAAATTTGACATGTCAAAATGACTGATACGCCAGTAAAGAGATGTATTTGCCTCAAGTGTCTACTGAATGCTCTCAATAACCAATAATTTTTAACCAGCCTTTGATTATGTATCAAGGTAAACACGAAAACATCTGTTCAATGTTGGGCCAGCGCTGTAGACGATGGTACAACATCGAGCCATTGTTGGGTTAATGTCCCTTTGCTTGCTGGATTAGTAATCAGATATTTATTTCAATGTATCGATCCTGTAAAGAAGACACAAATATTAAATACTGGTTTAATATTGGCACAGCGTAGCAGACGATGGTCCAGCAATAAACCAACATTGGATCAACGTCTTGTTTGTATGCGTTACACATTTCCTGACATTGGAGACAGTATATGCCTACATATGTATCTAATTCGATATATCCAGAATAATATGGTAGAAATGAAGAGCGGGTACAGATGCCCCGAATGTCTTCGCAATAATATTTTATAGTTGGCATTATAATAAACGTGCATGTCCTTATATTTGAAGATGCACGTAGTTTTCCAAAACAGGACTTAGTGCATGTACTTGTATTCGAACACACAAATATTTCAAAAGACACGACATGCACATATATGAAATGATCTTAGCAAAACTATCGCAACATTTATAAAATAAATTAAAACATATAAACTTTTATTTTGCACCAATAATGGTATAGCCTAATTATTACATTACTATATCTGTACCATATTATTATTTAACGGGGCCTAATTTTATGCATTACATAAGAAACAATTTAAATATATATCATTTAATTCGTCATGCGAGAATTCGAAGTTGTCACAGTTTTTTCCGCATTGTCAATATATCTATTGCAAATCTTACATTATTATACAATTTCGAATGTGAATTATCACAAATCCGAATCTTTTAAGACACAAGCTGATGACAGAGTTGTTTAAAGTATCATAGTGAGCGACAAAGACACTGAAAATGGGGGTGCACTTAGTTAAAAAAAAAGTGCATGCATTTATATTCGAACATAAAATCATTTCAAAACATCCCCAAAATAAACGTTTTCACTTATAAGTGCATGCACGATTATACGCGAGGATACGGTATGCACAGTCATAATTATATCTTTTCAAATATAAAACACATTTTATTATATATCACAATAAAGTGTTTCTTACAGATGTCAATTCAGATACAAAATTCATATACACAAAAGACAAAGCAATTGCTTTGTATTTAAACTAAATTAAACAGAAACATGATTATGTTCCTGAATAAGAAACTGTCCAACTCAATGAGTAATCTCGATTAAGTTTACTCCACAAAAATGTGATAGCAGTGAATAAATTACCAGTGTTGTTGCTCATCATCTCACTCTTCTTCGGTCATAACAAAATAATAATGATCACTGAGATAATTTATTAAGAGTATGTGAAAACTTCGTTAGTGGCCAAGATCACTTTTCTAGTGGCTGAGATAACTTTTTAAATGGCTTAGCATATATATTTCATCGCCAACAACAATGACATTTATTAAATATGGTTGTTGTTAGCGACGAAATATGGTTCATGGAATTTACTGCAAATTGATTAATTTCGCCTGTCCGCGCTCCGTCAACTATCTGCCTGCCTACGTTTTTAAATATTATATGTTTTTAAAGTAGTTTTTAGGTTGCATCCATAAAAAACACCCAATAATCACAAAACATTTGTATGATATTTATACAAATGTCTTGTGTTTACTAGGAGAGCGATTTACATTGTAATAGCTGATTGGTTAATGCATTGTCTATTGTCTTCTTCCGTAGCCAAGATCACTCTGACAGTGCCTGAGATCACTTTTAAAGCGGCTTTGATCACTTCTCCAGTGGTCAAGATCATTTTTGTAGTGGCTGAGACAACTTTTAAAGTGGCTGTGATAACTTCTTCTGTGGACAAGATTAGTTTGTTTATTGCCAACATCGCTTTTGTGGTGGCGGGGATAACTTTTAATGTGGCTGTGATCACTTCTTCTGTGGCCAAGATAAATTTTGTATTGGCTGAGATAACTTTTAAAGTGCCTCTGCTCACTTCTTCAGTGCCCAAGATAACCTTTGTGGTGGCTGAGATAACTTTTAAAGTGGCTGTGATGATTTCTTTAGTGGCCGATATCACCTTTGTAGCGGTGAAATAACTTTTAAAGTGGATATCACCATTTCATCCGTGGCTAAGATCACTTTTGTAGTGGCTGAGATAACGTTTAAAGTGGTTGTAATCACATTTTTAGAGGTCAACATCACTTTTTAAAGATATTTTTCAAAGTGGTAGTGATCACTTCTATGGTGGACAATATCAGTTTGTTTGTGGCCGCGATCATCTTTGTGATGGCTGAGATAACTTTTAATGTTGCTATATTCACTTCTTCAGTGACTAAAATTATCTTTGTACGGGCCGAGATAATGTTTAAAGTGTCTGAGAGCACTTCTCCAGTGGCCAAGATAACATTTGTAGCGGCAAAAGTAACTTTTAAAGTGGCTGTGATGACATCGTCAGTGACCGAGATCAATTTTGTAGTGGCTGTGATAACTTTTGAAGTGGCTCTGATGACTTCTTTTGTAGTCATGATCACTTTTGTAGTGACCGAGATCACTTTTTTTGGGACTGACATTAGATTGTTAGTGGCCAAGATCACCTTTGTAGCGGTTAAGATAACCTTCAAAGTGGCTGTGATCACTTCTTCTGTGACTAAGATCACTTTTGTAGTAGCTGAGATCACTTTTAATGTGGTTGTAATCACTTCTTCAGTGGATGACAACATCACTTTTGTAGTGGCTGAGATAACTTCTAAAGAGGCTGTGATCACTTTAGAGTGGCCATGATTGCTCTATAGTGGCTTAGATAATTTTTTCAGTGGCTGACAGCAGTTGGTTTGTGGCCAAGATCACCTTTGTAGTGGCTGAGATAACTTTTAAAGTGGTTGTAACCAGCGCATGTCTTCAGTGGGCAAGATCATCTTTGTAGTAGCTGAGATCACTTTTAAAGTGGCTGTGGTCACTTTGTCAGTGACCAAGATCACTTTTCTAGAAGATGAGATCATTTTCAAAGTGGTTTTGGTCACATCTTCCGTATCAAGATCACTTTGTAGTGGCTGAGATAACTTTTAAAGTTGTCGCAATAATTTCTTTAGAGGCCAAGATCACCTTTGTAGTGGATGAGATTACATTCAAAGGGGCCATTATCAATTCTTCAGTGGTCATGATCACTTTAGTAGTGACTGTAATCACGTTTTCAGTGGTTTAAATCAGTGTGTTAGTGGCAAAGATAACTCGTGTAGCTGCTGAGATAACTTTTAGTGTGGCTGTGATAACTTCTTCGGTTTTCAAGTTAACCTTTGATAACTTTTAAAGTGACTGTTCTCACTTATTTAGTGGCTAAGATCACTTTTGTAATGGCTTAGTTACTTTTTAATGTAGCTGTGGTCACTTCTTCCGTGGCCTAGTTCGCTTTTGCAGTGGCTTAAATATTTCTTTCGGTGGCTGAGAACTATTTGTTAGTGGCCAAGATCACCTTTGTAGTGACGCAGATAATTTTTAAAGAATATGTTATCAACTTTTGTCGTTTTTCAGATATCTTTAAATATGGCTGTGATCACTTCGTCAGTGGCCAAGATCACCCCGTTTGGGGCTAACATAACCATATCAGTGGCTGACACCATTTTGATAGTGGCCAAGATCAGTTTGTTTGTGGCTAAGATCACATTTTTGGTGTCTGAGATAACATTTTAGGTGGCTGTGGTCACATCTTCAGTGGTCTAGTTCATTTTTTGCAGTAGCTTAAAACAATTGCTCGGTGGCTGACACCAGTTTTTTAGTGGCCAAGATCATTTTGTAGTAGCTCAGATAATTTTTAAAGTGGCTGTTAATAATTCTTCAGTGACCAAGATCACTTTTGTAGTGGCTTAGATACTTTTTAAATTGGATGTTATCAATTCTTCAGTGTCCAAGAGCTCTTTTGTAGTGACTGATATCGCTTCTTAGGTGGCTGACATCAGTCTGCTAGTGTTATTTTTGTTATTTGTTATTTTTGTACCGACTGAGGTAACTTTTAAAGTGGTTGTTATCACTTCTTCTGTGGCCAAGATCACTCTTGCAGTGGATGAGATGACTTTCAAAGTGGCTATTATCAATTATTCAGTGGTCAAAATCACTTTTGTAGTGACTGAAATCACTTTTTTCAGTGGTTGACATCAGATTGTTTATGGCCAAGATCACTTTCGTAGCTGCTGAGATAACTTTTAGTGTGGTTGTGATAACTTCTTCGGTGCTCAAGATCACTTTTGTAGTGGCTGAGATAACTTTTAAAGTTGTTGTAATCACGTCGTCAGTGGCCAAGATCAGTTTTGCAGTGGATGGGACAACTTTTAAAGTGGCTGTGGTCACTTCTGTGGGGGCCAAGATCACTTTGTAGTGGATGAGATAACCTTTAAAGTGTACTAGTCTTAATTAAATATACATTTTTCGATAATGGCGGTACAAATTTGCATAGAAATGACACGTGGGACCTATTTCCATCTTGCAGCTAACATAGCTATCCATTTTCTACGGGGGTTTTACAAGCTCGATACAACAAATAGAAGTATACTTCCGTGGGTGCACGGGAACCCTCGCAAATATACTTAATCCCACTAAACTACACGCGTCGGCCCTGAGTCGCTTAAAATATGGTAATAACGGCATACAAATATAAAATTTCTTGTTTTAAGGTATTCAATGCTAGCTAATAATAGCAGAATGTGAATAACGCTGCAATCACCAGACGTCTCCCTAGACGTTATAACAACATAGACCAACTCACTAGGATCGCCGTATTTCATCGATTATTTATATTTCCATGAAATGCTTTATCCCTTACTTGCAACACCTGACTTATTTTAAACAATAACAATATAGAAAATCTGATGCATATATCATTTATGTCATTTTCTTTAATAAAAATCAATGCAGGTTTATTTTTCAGTGAAGGACATTTATTGACTTCAAAGCAACAATTTTATTAAAGCAGCTCCTTGGGATTACATCAATTTTCGTTTTTAATTCCGTACTGAAGTAGTATATCCTACGGATCATGTAATTATTTTTTTCAGAATTTTCATATTTTTACAAATATTTTTAATCAACATTTCTATGAATCCAGAAGTAAACCAAACAAACTATTTGTATACCTGAAGGACGATTGAATGTTCTCACAGCATTGGGTCACATGCTGATGGCATCCGCCCAGCGTTGGGTAGACAATCAGTGCTGTGGCCTCCCGTGTCCTGACTATGAGACACCAATTAGCGGCGACTGGTTTGATCTTACTGTCTGATACGTGGGAATATGTGATGTAAAGTGCTGAATATCGCTGACTTGTTTTGTTTACATGTCAATATACGACCTGGAAATACAATTATTTCATTTTTTTTCGGTGCTTTGAAATTGTTTTTTGACTTTTTCGTATTTTTAGTTAAGATCAGTAGGCTATATAGCTTCATATAAATTAAATTTTCAAAATTTGACAACATTGAAAATGTCTCATCCCAAGGGGTCCCTTTGACAATGCGAAACTGAAAATGAGAGAGAAAAGCCCCACCTAGTGATTACCCGGTAATTAGAATTGCTGATATTCCTGCAGACACAACGGGGCAACTCTGGTGCAATGCACAACTTCAGTGTTGTGGCTAAAGCTGCCTGCTTGGAAACTCGGGAGTTTGTAGGTTCGAATCCCATTCTGGCATTCAAACAAAATATTTCTTCTACACTCACTCGTGAAGATTCAATTTGTGGGGAGCTTCCGTGACCGAGAGGTAGCCCGCTAGGCCTGAAACCGCTAGTGCTCGAATTCGAATCCTGTGTCCGGATGGCAGTGTCATCTAAATCATCACACCATCCTCAGGAGGTTCTCTTGGCCCAGTTTAGCCTATTATGTGGACAAAGGTGGCCTAAAACCTCATTCGAGACACACGACATGGTTCAATTTAAGGCGTCTGCTATGATAGTTGGTGATACATCACCCACTACAGCGCCCAGCAAGCACGAAACATATATCTGATCTTGGCCAATGCTGGACCACCGTCTCCGACGCTAGCCCAACATTGAAGCAGCATCAGGTTCATGTATCGTGTTTGCCTGGGTAATATGAAGATATAGCTCTGCACATGCGTTGAAATCGCAACACTTTAGGGTCGCAACACATAAAGATGTTATATTCTAATTTCACTCTTTGACCCACTACTGCGACCCAGAACTTCAAGTTGGTAAAAATAACTTGGAGGTTTAATTTCTACATTTATTGCTGATTTAACGAAAACATCGCCCATAATAAAGTTATTTAGGATTCTGAAATATGGTTTGAAAACAAATCGTGATTGTCAAAGGGTTACAATCGTGGTGTCAAAGGGTTAAAATGTAACAGCAATTCGCAATGTCTCCACTTTGTGTATACTTATTTTATTTTATCCACGGAGCCATTGGAAAACGTTCAATTAAATTAATGAATAATTAATACTGCATTCGCTAGGGATATTGTCTGCGTATAATGTAGGCTACACCAATAAGACATGTAAGAGGTCATCTTGTACAAACACAGGTGTAGTCTATATATTATAAAGGGTTGTACAAATATGCCTGGTACTTAACACAGGCTGACTTTCTCGTATGCACACGTACATACAGTGAGCTCTTACAACCCGAGAATAATTACCATCAACAAGGTCTCCGTCATCAAGAGACCCGGTCTGTGTGTCCACGGGGCTAGCGTCAAATTGATTTTCAGCTGGCGACTCTATCGTTATTGACCCTTATCCCAGCAAACACAAAACATTTGTATGCCATCTGTACAATGTTGGACGTTGGGCCGACGTTGTAAAAATGCTATACAAATGTTGTGTGTTTACAGGAGAACCGCATGGCTTGGTGTTCGCTTATTTCTTCCAAATAATTATTTAATGTTTGATGTCTTCATGATATATGTACATTATGTAAATGAAATGAAAAGGGCTTTATGTCACTTTTGTGCACATACAGGCTAAATTAGACCAAGAAAACCTCCTAAGGATGGTGAGATGAGTGAGATATGACACTGCCCCCCCCCCCTCCAGACACAGCATTCGAAATTCAAACCCTGGAGGTCTGAGGCCGAGCACGCCACCTCTCGGACACGGAGGCTCCCCACAATAATGAGTTTTACGAGTGGATGGGGAAGGAATATTTTTGCTTCTTTTAAATCGCCGATACCGGGAAACGAACCCAGAGTTCTAGCGTGAAAGGCAGCGGTGCTAGCCACTAGCATAGGGCCCCCGCCCTGTACATTGTTTACATTATTCAGATTTCACAAAATGGACGAAATGGAGCTGAGATCAATTATTTTGAAATCTTGCTGATTGATGTCACGATTTACCTTTAACATGTTTAAAATCTGACATTCAAAGTGATAGTAAAAAAACGAATATAGGCCTAATCGTGAGTAACCCTATTTTCATTCATCAGATCCACTATCTTTCCACTAGCGTCAGCTAGTGGCTGTGAATGATTGCACTGTAAAATGTGTTATGTAGATGTATTCATGAATTTGGCCTGATTTTGTATCTGGCCAATAAGGCAATACCTGACAAAAGTTGTGTCTTTAAAATTCTTAACCCCGTGGTCAGGCCGAGGAATACATGTAGTCAGTCACGTGACTATTTTTATGAAATAAACAACCTCTTTTAACCTCTTTAAAAGAGGGTGGGGTGGACCAGGGAGGGGATTGACTACATTACTACATCTAAAATGTTATATTTGGTGTTCAACTTGGCCTGACATCTTGTGGATATTTAGGCCTGACATTATGTGCTCCTGTCAATATTTTCCGATAATATATAGGCCTACATCTGTACATGTATTAATGTGTATTGACTATCCTACTAGTATAGTTTTATTATATAAGTTAATATACACATGGTCAATGTTGATTTTATGTTGGGCCAGCGTCGTAGACAATTGACATACATCAATCCAGCATTGTTAATCCTACAGAGTAAACAGGATAGGTCTACACCGGCCCAATGTTTTCTTAATGTTGGGCCTGTGTCGCAAACGATGGACCAACGTTAAACCAATATTGGTTTAGTGTGTCGTACTGACTGAGACTGCTGTGCACACCAGTAAAAACGATGACCCAGCGCTGGGTTCATGTTAATCCACAATCTGAGATGCTGTCCCAACATTAAACCAAGAGTGGTTGTTATCATCACTTTGGACATTCTGCTGGTATCTTTGTCTTACACAAAGGCAAGTCTACAACAACACAAGTAAAAGACGCACATCCAATTTTGCTTTTATGCTGGGCCGTCATTGTATAGGATGGACCAATTATACTACAACACAGGTTGATCGCATGCACTGGTCATAATAATACTAGGCATATAATGACAACCATAACCCAGTATAGGGGAGACATAATTATATAAACTTGTCTCTCATAGGTGCAAGGAATCTTCGAACTTGACATAGTTTCAGGCTCAGGTGTGGGTCACGGTACACCAGATTTTGCGGCCCTATCAGAACGCAGCAATTACAGAAGAGAAATTCAAAGCACTGTAGCAGGGTCACCTAGCTGTGCTAGTAGTCCAGTTAAATTGAACTTTAACTGGACTACTATAACAAATTGCAACAGAATTTATTTTGATGGCATGCGACTCTACATGGGTATCTACATCACATATAAAAAGTCTACAAAAATATAATGGGGGGAACATATTTGTAAAACAACAAAACTGATTTTTTTATTATAAAAAAATAGTTGAATTATAAAAAATATCAAATCTATAAAAATCAACTGAATGACCAAAAAATCACGCACCAAACAGCTCAGAGTAAACAAAAGAAAAACATAATAAAAATCCTCTAAAATACAATTGGTGGAAAGACACCAATTTTCCAAAAATCCAAGATGGCCGCCCCCATTTGTTGACCATAACTTCTATATTTGATTTTTCAACAACTGAAGCGGGGAATAAGCTTAAAACCTCCTTTTGGTGTGCATGTGATAGGGAAAATATTTTCCGGTGATATTATGATAATTTAAAATTATCTTGAAGGTCATAAGGTCAATTTTAAGACATACAATGTGGAAATGCGATTTTTAACAAACATAATCAGAAACAAGTGTAATACATCTTTTAAAATTTAATTTTGCCTTAATAATCTATCGATGTTATTATTTTGGTGATTCAATGTCATATGTAAGGTAAAAAGGTCAATTTAAAAGCCAAAAATAACATAAAAATATTTTAACAAATACAAATGAAAACAAATGTAATACCTCGTTTTGGGGGTGTTTTTGACAGGATAATCCTATTTCTATCTAAGGTCATATTCAGGTTCAAATTGTAATTTCAAGGTCAAGTAAGCAAAGATTTAATTTTCAACAAATATAAATGGGAACAAGCCGAATTATTACCTCTTGTTGGTGTGATGTTAACTGACAAAAATAATTCATGTTCATGTACAGTGTCAAAAGATCAAGTTAAACGTACTAAATGTAACAAAATATTTTTTACATATGTAAATAGGAAAACGTTTTTTTTTGTTTTATTTTGAATGGAGGATGCATTTCTGTGATTTTGTAACAAACACAGATAAGAATTTATTGCAAGTGCACTACATTATACCTCCGATAAACAAATTGGAAGGGCTTGGAGTTCCTCTTCTTAGTCAGTACTTAGTGAAGTGAAATTCGACAACGTAGGGCTTAATAGTACATTCGAATTTGACAACGTCTATTGAAATACCAATAGGATGCATGTTATAGGAGCACTCTGTATGACACAATGATGGACTACACTAAACTTTTAACAATACATCACTCCAGTAGAGCAGAATAAACGTAATGCGTACTTATTAGATTTGAAACAAATACAATTATTCAACTGGGGTCAGCCTTCTATGCACAGGTGGATGCTGGGATGCTAAGTTGCTGAAACCGCTCTCTAGAAACGCTATTTTTTGTAATGTGGACCAGTTTTGAAAGATTTGGTGTCTTTGAAACCTAAAGTCAATTATGTGCTTCTCTGTTGTAATCCGGAACAGATTACGGAATCACTGTTTCTAGAAAATAGATGTCAGGATAGTCGCCGCCGGTCATTTTGTAGTCAGCAGCGTGCCTTGACCAAACACTGTTCTTTTAAATGCATTTGTGTCTTAGCAGTATATAAACATTTTTTTGTCGTTATTCAATTAACATTATGCTCAAATGAAAGGAATTTCCTACTTCTGCCAACACGCATTGACAATCGTCACTCATTATATGCCTACTGTCATATTTGGTGTGCACCTGTAAAATAAAAACTTTCGGGGCTTAGGTTAAAACACAGTCAAATATCTCATAAATCAATCAAGTCAAGTAACAGAACAGTGCAATACTTCTTGTCGCATAGGCCTATTATTATGTTCTAAGATAAAAGTACGTATTACTTGCCGTGGTGTTGCTTACTTAGATTTCAATATATATTGCTCGTGGGTTCTATTTACTTTCTGTCAGTGTATGCACTGTATGGTTCTCTGCATCGTTCACTTTTTTATTTAATGTAACATTTGATATCAATTAATTTGTTCTATCATGTGACTGTCAGAGGATCTGTTTCTGTGTAGGTTTATTAGTTGTATTACATATAATGCAGATACACGTCATAACATTTCCAGTTTATAATTATAATTCTTCTCTATCATTCTGTTTTACAGAAGACACGTGAGACTTTTCTATGATGCTGTTAACCAGGGGAATGTTTGATTTATTCGAAGTACTACCAGAAATAGTTTATCCAGTCAAAATAACACACTGGCTCCTATTTTCTTCTTGAATCACATTTTCGCTTTTTGTTCCCTTGAAATTGACTTTTGTCCTTGAATTACCTCACTAATACAAGAAAAAGGATTCTCCAGCCAAAATTAAATTACAAATTTTAACATAAATTTGACCTTCAAATTGACCTTTTGACCTTGAATATAACCTTGAATCATCATAATATTACCAGAAAAACACCAATAATCACTTGCTGCTAGCTATATTCGATTCAAATGGAATGGCGGCCATCTTTTGGTGGGACTTATATGGTGATGTGGGCTTGCATTATATTAAAAGACGATTTGATAAATATAGATATAAAATCATTTTACAGCCAAGCAGAACATCATCCCTGAAATCTTTATGTGCTGAATAAGGGGTCGACTACAAAGGGTGTTTTGAAAATGTTCCCCCACTTATATTTTTGTAGACTTTTTTTCTGGAATCCCTGAATATTTTCTGAATACTTTGCCATAAAAAATAATTCTGTTGCAATTTGTTCTAGGTTAGGTCATTTTTCACCCTATATTGACTGGACTATAGTGTGGCCCTGAGAAGGAGCCTGGAGGCTTAATTAAAGATTCATACAACTGCAAAACGTGCATGCATGAGACCGTCACGTGTAGGCCTATAGTAGCATATATAGAGTACAGGGCTGTAGGCATGCAGTTACCTACTGTACAGGGTGACGGCATTAATATCAGCAACTAAACTGATTACAAGATACTACTTAAACGAGACATTGAACCAGTGCTGTTTAAATGTTGGACAAGCGTCTGCGACGCTGGTAGAACATTGAACCAGCTTTGAATAAGGTACAATATTTGAGTGGAAGTCCGCTTTGCCCAGCAAACACAAAACATTTGTATAACAATTTTATATACAACGTCGGCACAACGTCTTCGACGCTGGTCCAACATTGTATTAAGTCATACAAATGTTTTGTGTTTACTGGGTGGAAGTACAAGTGTGAGGTCACCCTGTTTCAAGATACCCGCAGTAAAACAGTTAGTTTGTTTGCAAGCCAACGACCAGCTAAGAATTAGGGCTAAGGGCTTTAGCTTTGATGGAATTATTAACTCATAGATGTCGCTCAAGTATATATGAACTTGCTGTGATTTGAGAACTTGCTCCTAATGAGTATGAAACGCATATTTAGTATTATTATCGAATAGGGCCTTGGCCTACCTACGGACAATATTGCATTCTGGGGGACCCTTGTCCTGCGAATTTTGACAGTTGACCATACCTTTAATTAACGTGTGTGTTGAGTTCATGTCTATATATGGCTGACACGTTCGAGTTTTCACAAAAACCAAAGAATATAAATACAAGTTCTTATGGCTGACACGTTCGAGTGTTCACTAGAAACAAATAATATAAATACAACCCCCCCCCCCCCCCTGTTACATGTACAGTTAATGTTGAGGCCTCATTATGTGTGCATAAATACTGATATTCAAGTGGAATGACTAATCAGTAGTTCAAGGCTGTACAAAGATAGGACACCATTGACCACATTGCAAGCACCATAACCGTAATTGTGCATTAACCAGGTTAACACTGGTGATAACATGATGTCAAAGATAATGAAATGACAACATGTATACTGTTAAGAGGGTTAATTATATTATTTGTTTGAAATTTGTAGAATATTCAGTTAATTTGTTTCCAGTAATGCAACATTTCACAATCTATTATGCTATAACTTTCCACCAAATTCAAATTGAGTCTGTACTCATCCGCGACGCAGAATACTAGGCATTCATGCACGCATACACTTCTCTGGACTCACTATAAAATAGAAACCAGTTAAACACTCAGTATCTTGCAGAGCCACCTAGCGAGTGCCGCCAATAATACTTACCTTTATGTTTAGCGATCTATTATATCCCTTTTCAAACAGTTATGAGAGGGAGATCGACTCGTATTCTTGGCCTTGTAAAATTTACTTTTCGTCAAGTAGTTTTCCATTCTGTCTCAAACTATACTTATTTCAGACTCTGATTTGACACTAGCATCAAGCGGAATGCTGCGCCGATAGCTAGGATTTGGTAGCGGGTGCACCCCAGGCTCAGAGGCTACGCCATCGTCTAGATAGCGTGAAGTCAACCCGACAAGAAGACTACTGGCAAAGTCGAGGTTTGTTGTCAACGACAATTTATTGTTGCTAGTATCTCAGTGACATGTGAAAAGATGTCCTTGATAAAGCCTGTGTACACGGCGGCTACAAGGTATAAGTGATCGTGAGCGAAATGTTTCATTAGGCCCTACAGAAGAAACAATGAGTATAAATTTGATGGGACACTTAATACATTTTTAATCACCGGAAAACTTGATTAGAAGCGTACGTTCATTGGGTAGACTCATTTCAGCATTATTTGAAGGTGGAATTGCTACCGCAATTTCTAGCTTCAAATAACGAGAAATATTTTTATGTCTTAGACTTACACGTAGATAACACTCCTATTGAATTATCTGATTAAGCCTGCCAGCGCCGGGATCTACTTTAATCGTCAGAATTTGACGTCTATAGGACTTGTGTACACTTTGAATCAAAACACATGGCAATCTGGTTAATGTAATGTTCACTTCTGTTTCAAATTTTGTTATAAAAAAGAAAAATACCAAGGCTGGAAATGTGACGTCACTAGCACTTTAACCCTTGAAGCGCTGAATTATGTTTGTAAAACACATGGAGACTAAAGGGATTTTATCTGCTTGAAATCATTATAAATGACTTAGTTAGCTCTTTCCGATTCATTTGAATACCTATGCTATGGGTCTACGGCCATTAGAAATATGTTTACTCTTACCAGCTTACAGTGCGGGAATCGACTTTAGACGTCAGATTCTGACGACTAAAATGGATCCCCAAGCTGTAAGCAGGTAAGGGTTAAACCTTTGCCTGCTGATTGTCGGCAATTGTCGTTTTTAAACAATTTTATTCGCCGATTAAATCACAGGTATTTGGAATGAAGTGACTGTTTAAACATCAAAATTGGTAAATATTTGGGCTCAAACTAGACAAATATGAGTAATTTTCAACCACTTGAGGTTGTGGATCGCGGTAGCGAGACACAACCTGAAGTGGTTGAAAATTTAAATAAATTTACTCAGCAGGATAAGGTTTAAGGGTTGATATGGACGTAATAGAGGATACCAGAGGGTTTCCTTAAACTAAAGCACTGGGGGCTCTGGTTTGAGCTCTGCTTGTTTTAGAATAATGTTTCCATCACATGGATAATGCCATGACAAATAACGGAGCCTGATAAGTCACGATGTCTCCTCGCCCAGTTGATAGAATAAAATGATTCTCAGCAAACACAAAATATTGACCCAAAGTGGTAGCAATGCGTGGCAACGTCGTAGACGATAAGCCAGCATTGAGCCAACTCTGGGTGAATGCCTCTTGCTGGAATATTCTTAGCCATAGCGCAACAGAAAGCAAACTTGAGCCCCATCCAAACTCATATTGATTTTATAAAGACGTGAAAAGCCGGAAAGCACTATCTACTTAATTGTCAAGTAAGCATATACTGCCTTTTGGCTTTGCATGGCATAATATATCACCATTAATTTGTCAGACAGTACATTGGAACACTTGAGTATAGTATAATTATACGGGACCTCTTGAATGTAATGCAGTAAATTTGACGAATATAATTATTACAATTGATTTTCTGTTTTATCTTTATTCCTTAAATAAGTATGCCTATTTTTCATCAGTTGGTGCAGTGCTTGGAAAGTAGGAGATCGCGGGTTCAAACCTCGCTCTGCCATAGCATTCAAGTTTCAAAGAAACAAAATGTTTTTTCCCTGCTCACTCGTAAAGAGTCAATATTGTGGGGAGCCTTCGTGATCCAGAAGTAGCGAGTTCGGCCTCAGACCACCAGGGTTCGAGTTACGAATCCTGTGTCTGGAGGGCAGTGTCACCTCCTTCATCTCACCACCTCGAGAGGTTCTCCTGCCCCAAGTTTAGCCTATATGTGCACAAATGTGGACAAAAACCCCATTCATTTAATTTTGTCTTTCGTCAGTTGAAGGTGGAAATTGCGCTAGAAATTCCAGCTTCAACTGATGAATAATTAAATATCCATTGAGAACGCTAAGGGCTTGTGGGCGCGGTGTAATATAGATATTCTGAAGTGCTTACAAACATCGGCATTCGCTTTCGACGAAACGTCAAATTAGACGAAGGTGATGTACTTATGTGGTGAGGTAGCTGCCTACAAAATGATTACACAGAATAAGCATGGATTGAATGAGATCAAAGGTAAATCGCCCGACATCACACAATCATGTTAAACTGTGACGATATAACCTCCCCCCCCCCCCCATATATAATGTCGCTCACAGCCTATGAGCGACATACCAATACAAATACAGGCCTTTAATTAAAAAAAATCAAAAACAAATACAAATACAAATAAGGATGATTCAAATACAAATACGTATTTGACCCCATCCCTGCTCACAGGGCATTGTACACGTTGTCTTCTATGTTTAGTTTAACTAGCGTGACTTGTTGAACATGTTAAAAATGTACAACTTGTCTTTTATTTGCAAAGTTTTGCTTTGTATTGTTGTTGTGAGAAAACAGCTAGAAAATTCATTTTCGTGTGTGTACTTATGCGTTTAAACTATGTGTGAGGAATTCAAGCTACTGTTTAAAATTATTGTTAGATCTGTAATTTAAAACACAGAAGCTGTTGATATACCTTGAACTGTACCAGCCCATTGCTCGTCAGTTGGCGAGCGGGCCTTCAGTGTTACAGCACCCAAATTGTGGAACAATTTGCCCACAGATCTACGCAATTTAAATGCTTAATCTGTTTTAAAGCGGAAATTAAAGACACACTTCTTCCGTAAATATTTTAGCTGACATCTTAAGCTAGTCGCTCAAAGCATTTATTGCTTCGATAATGTATTTTAAATTATTTAATTTTGCTATAATTAGTCATTTTTAAAGTGTTCATTATCATGTTTATAACTTATAATATTTTAATGTTAATTTATTTCATTGTACATCGCCTTGATCCACCCTGTGGGATATGTGCGTTATCAAAGAACCTTTTATTATTATTATTATTATTATCATTATTCTATACTGATTCAATATTTAATGGTTACATGATCAACAGATCAAGGAGTGGAAATTGTATCCCTTCTAAATAAAGTGCGGCGTTATCTCTGAGTATTCCACAAATAAGATACGTTTACCCGGCGTTGTTTAAATGTTGGGCAAGCGTTGCAGACGCTGAACCAACATTAAAACAACACTGGGTGCACTTTTCTACTTGACATGTAACTGGTGGTCAACAGTGGTCAAGAGGAGAGTGGACACGTTGATTGACTTGGAGGTGCAGCTTACTGCCTGGTGCACAGCATTTCTGTGTACTTATCACAATGTAACAGTGTGACTTAGTGCCACTTGACACTTGAACCAATGTAAGGCTCACCCAGAGCAGCAAGGGTAGAGGAACACATTTTATTTAAAGGGCACATGTCATTTTATTATTTTGGGAAAGCTAAACCTACCCTAATTTACAACAGTAACTGCTGCTCCATGTGTGATAAAGCTGGTGCCCCGATGCAGTGGTTACCGGGCCTTCATGTTTTCAAGAAACAAAATATTTCTTCCCCGCTCATTTGTAAAGATTCAATATTGTGGGGAGCCTCCGTGACCGCGCGGTAGCGTACGGCCTCAGAACGCCAGGGCACGAATTTCGAATCCTGTGTCTGGAGGGCAGTGTCATTTCATTCATCTCACAATCCTCAAGAGGTTATACTGGCCTGGTTTAGCCTATATATGCACAAAGGTGGTATAAACACCATTCATTTATTCCTTGTTTGATATGCACCTGCCTAGCCCGTGTGATCAATTTGGTTCAATATATGTTGTGATAACTGTGTGTATACATGTATGTAAGTGCACATTCATAAAATAAGAGCAGCACGTGTTACATGTAAGGCATACAATGTGTACACTCCAAAACACATACTTTGAAATAACCAGTATAACTGGTCAATATATATGCTCTTGAAATGGATAATTTGATTAATTTAAACGATCAATTCGGTTGTTATGACAGATATTATCTGCATTGGTTATTTAAATTAATGCGTGTGCTATGAAAAATATCACACCCATTTTGATATTAAAACTCATACCCAGATATTTTTCAATTCTAACCAAGCTAAATGTATGGTACTAGTAAACTTGTTTTTAGACAAAATCAATCGATCTTTGAATTGAATTTGCATTTCACACACTCAGCTCAGGAATGTCACGAATGGTTCTATCGTTAGACCCAACTTGTAACAAGAGAAGGGTGCAATAAAATAATTCATCTTTTCTGAACGGGCCTATGACGCAGGTATTCCAGCGTAACAGACTTGTCAACAAGTTTTGAACACAAATAGGCAAATGCCTTATTTTCATCCACAACTCTCCCAGTAAACATGAAACAATTTGAAAAGGTAGTTCAATCAATGATACAGTGATAAGCAAATCAATATGATTAAGAATAAACAGGACGGAAAAAGCCTGAGCAGGAAGGTACGACGACCCAAATGTTTGAATTGAAAGGGTTGAGTAGAACAGTTACAGTGAACGCCCCAGGCTGACGGAACCCGATTCTAGTTGGACGTTTATTCAATACTGGGCCAACGTCGCAGACGTTGGCCCAGTATTGAATCAACGCCCAACACGTGCACACATATACCTATGGCATATATACAGCATAGCACAACCACAGGTGTATGTGTGACTAAGGGAGGCCTGGTCTACATAGGGGGCAGTGCGCCGTACTGATACGTCCTTGATACAAGTCCGTTAAGTTATCACGGATCCTCCTGCGTGACTCTGGTCAGTGGCGGACTGTTAAATACGGTCACTCCCCGAGACAGCTCCACATAGTCCTCAGTGACGCTCTCAATCTCACCATCATGATCCCGGTGTGGGTGACACTTTCTGTGCTAGGAGCTGCACGTAACGCCTTAGGAATGGAGCAGTGCGAGGTGAGAATTTTCACAAATCTGCTACTTTGATATAATTATGAGCACAGGCAAATTAAACTAATTACAGTTATATATCAGGATAATTATCTGTATTCGCTTAAAAATGTACCTATGTTTTTTGATGAGGCGATGCTAAACTTCACCACCTCTCCCGGTATGTCACCCTATCTTAATGGGTAAATTGTAAAGAAAAACATCCGTGCTCAAAGAAGATGACAGTCATAAAAGTCAATTGACAGTGATATTTACCGATCAGACCTAAGTATTGTGATACTAGTACTAGATTAACAGGTTTACACACATATCACCAGGTTATCACCATAATTTTGACGGATGACGGCATCGAGGTGAAAATACCAACGCTAAATTTTGGAGCAAGTTTAAATCTCAGATTCAAGTCGATGACTATTGTGAAATGCCACTGAACATTTCATAATAATATTATTTTTAAGAATCTGGCTGTTCAATGTTCTTGTTCACTTTCTACTTACTTTCCACTTTCTTGTTTAATAGTTATCTAAGTGCGTACCATTAACATGCTAACTCCCAGAGTTCTGAACTATCAAATTCAAAGGTGTCTCGCTACCGCGATCCACAACATCAATTGACTGAAAATGACATAGATTTCTATAAAAATCAGCGACTGTATGATTTTTATGTTTCATACCATGGAGACCAAAGGAGTTTTTCAAATTAAAATCATAATAAATGTCTTAGTTAGCTCTTTCTGATTCATTATTAAATACAAATGTTTTGTGCATGTTAAACATCCCTAGATTGTGTTCACCGTGTAATTTATCTAATTTCTATATGAAAATAGCTCAAAACCCGACCTCAAACTATCTTCAAAGATATATAATTAATGAATGAAAGATAAAACCAGGTATAGTGGAGCTTGCAGGGTTATACTTACCTTTATAGCAGAAAGATGGGCATGATAAGTGCATAAAAATGTGGCGTGTATGATTGAGGGAGTGAACAGCTTGTGTGGACAAATCACGCAAAAATAGGAAAGGAAAACAGTCACCTTGATCCATGCAATTACCCAAAAGATACACGACGTTGTAGCGACGTTGAATCAGCGTCAATGACGTTTTTTTTTTTAACTTTTTTTTTTCGGATTTCATATACATATACATTCATAATACATATACAATACACAGTACAAAACAAAAAAGAACACGATTATACATAAGACGTGAGAAAAACAAAACAAACAAACAAAAAACAAAACTATGCTATGTCTATGTGCAACGTTTTCAAGTGATTATAAACTGATTACAACTGATAAAATATAAAAATGGATAAAACTTAACAGAAACGATAGTATGAATTGTTTCTATTCGTCATCTGGTCACCCAGCAAACAAGCCCTATGCCGATTCAATGCCGGTCCACCGCCTACGTCGCCGGTCCGGCACCTAATCAGCACTGCCAATGCCAATACGTCGTGTCTATTGAACGTCAATGACGTTGATTAAACGTCGCAACAACGTCGTGTGTCCCGTGGGTAGGTGATCAATAAAACTAAGGAGTGCTCATCTATCCAAAGGTGTTGAATTGTGAACCAATGTCAAAGACGTTCGTCCAACGTTACGCAGACCATGGGCCAACATTAGAACAACATTGGTTCAGCAAGCTCGTGCTTACTGGGCAGTTTTTGAAGAAGAATAAATGCGAGACACTGCATAGAAATAACAATTGTGATGTTATCTGTAATTAATTCTGATATATATATATATAGATTCTGCTCGTTCTGTTTCTCTCGCTTTGAGCAGCTTTATCGATCCGTTTCTGAGAATCATCGTGTTCGTTTTCAATATCATGACAATTACCATACCACCTGGCTTCTCAAACAGCATGCTGTCAAACATGAATTACGGCCAGAAAGAAATTACGAGTTTAAAAAAAACGTCTGTGACCTTATATTCATTTTGTCATTGACATTGCATGATTGTGAATCTTCGTTTATGGTACTATAGAAATTATACGTCCGCATAGCTGTATGGAGATATATATAGTAAGTATTTCCTATGGAGTGAGTAACAACATAACAGCGGTACGTGACACAACATAATCTGGAAATTTCCTGGTTGCTGAAACTTCCACGATTCAATATAATGCATGGGTACACTTTCCCTTTATCGTAGCTAGCTATGTGATTCCCATATTGCTAGGACACCATTTACCACCACATCTATGCTATTATATGTACATTAGCACTATTACACGGTTAGGAACATCGCTGTTATTTTCTATTATGTCATTGTATAATGACAAACATCATCTATTATGCTGTGTAACATGAGAACCTCTTGACTGTAAACAAGTTAGAGGCACGGTGTCACGAATGTCGTCACCATACCATTGAACGCTGGACGTTCGCCAAGCGCTGCATCAATGCTGGTTGATCGAAGTTGCTGCAGGGGCGGATACAGAAAAAAATCTGACAGGGTTTCACTAATATATTGGCCAACAAGTTTAGTAGTTTCAGTTTTGTTAGGTCTATTCTTAGCATATGTTATTCATTGCGCGGTGATAAAATCATTATGTTAAAGTATTGTATATATTACAGCCCTACTAACCCTAAAACCAATACTAATTTATCAGAGAATTAGAGGTCTATGTTTTTATTCAAACCACCACAACCGACAACTTTTGAGCAGGTGGTTGTTCGTACACAGATTTTAATGTTTAACCCTTACAGCGCGGGGACCGACTTTAGTCGTCAGAATCTGACGTTTCTAGTCGTCAGATTCTGACGACTAAAGTCGCTCCCCGCGCTGTAAGAGTAAGAATATTCACAATGGCCATAGAACCATAACATAGGTATTCAAATGAATCAGAAAGAGCTGTCTAAGACATTTATGATGGTTTCAAAATGAAAAAAACTCTTTGGTCTCCATGGATTTCACAAAAAGAATTCAGCACTTTAAGGGTTAAACACATAGTGATTAGTTGTGTGTAGCAGGTTAAGGGTTAATTGATGATACAGATGGAAACAAGTAATAAATAACAGGAATATTTCAAAATTACTACGATTGCAATGTGCAGAGCGCGTTCAAAAGTGTACATATTTTTTAAAGTTTTCGGACACAAAGGGTGGTGGTGATATATGTACTAGTCCATGCGTGCGGCCCAATTAACAAACTGGTTGTACAAACATAATAAGTTACCGTGACATGTAATTGCACCTGCTGCTGGTGTTTAAAAATAGCCCTCTCTCTCACCCCTCCACGTTTGAAATTAATTACTTTTCAACAGTCGGGCCATTAGCCCTTTTTACTTCAAGCGATTCTTAGACATTCATAGGGCGGGGGCCCTAGGGTAGTGGGTAGCACCGCTGCCTTTCACGCCAGAGTTCGGGGTTCGGTTCCCGGTCTGGGCGTTTTCAAAAGAAACAAAAAATGTTTCTTCCTCATCCTCGTGTGAAAGTCAGTATTGTGGGGAGCTTCCGTGACCGAGAGGTAGCGTGCTCGGCCTCAGACCGCCGGGGCTCGAATTTCGAATCCTGTGTCTGGAGGACAGTGTCATCTCAATCATCTCACCATCCTCAGGAGGTTCTCCTGGCCCAGTTTAGCCTATATGTGCACAAAGGTAGCCTAAAGCCCGATTCATTTCATTTCATTTAGACATTCATAATCACATGAAAGTCTAATTAAGCTGCAAAATTCTTTTCAACTGCTTTTCATATTTAGAAACTGAAATAATAGTTCGAGATGGAGATCAGAGATACGAGGATAGCAATTGGCTTGTTTCAACACCTCTCTCTTTAGGCGACTCCTGGAATTCCAATGTCATTAAATTCAATTTCAACTTTCCAGGTTCCAGCCCTCCTTTCCATCCAGACATTTTGTATACAGAAGGAATTGGTAGGCTAAAAAGGACTCACTAACAAGAGATCCTAATGCCATTATCTCACTCTTCGGGTGCTAGGGTTCCACACAAAAAAACCCTCCACAACTAATAGCGCTAATGCTTATCTTGAGATCAAAGAAACGGACTGCCCCATTTGCTAATTAACCAACTATGTATATCAGTTTGTTTTGGAACCTTGTCATCGAAATGATGATTGGGTTCTAATGAACTCTGTCATCAAAACAATGACTGGGTTCCAGCTTGAAAATATCAAATAATTTCGTGTTTTTCAGGTATCCAATCCTGTGTAATTTGATAGATTTGAACATGCTGACAGGGTTCCAGAAACCTGTCAACCCGATCTAAATCCGCCCCTCTGCTGTACCAACATTGAGGCAGCACTGGGTTGAAACTCTCTGTTATCACCAGATAACCTGTCACTCACCTATGTTCGCTCATCTAGGCCCCCCACGCCAAATGTGGCCTACATGACAACCATCACATCCAGCCTGTATCGTGAAAAATGATCCTGTTTAAGATCGTAGTGATGAATATTTGTGGGATAATTAGGGGGCATTAATTAATGTAATTTAGCTGTCCATTGACCACCATCTAGGTCAATGAGAAAGTGGTCTACATAACCACGAGAAACATACATACGAGTTATGTTCGTGTAGCATACTATAAATAGGAAAAGGAGTGGATAATCAATGCATAAAATGTGACGTGGTTGATTGAGTGAACAGCTTCGAATCTACAAAATCAAATCTTAAACATTTAGATAAGGATAATAGTCAACTTTCCCCATACAATTGCTTGATCAATAAAATTAATAAAGAACCCTAGTTGACCCAATGTTGGACCTGACCCAGATGACACCGTGTGTTTGATTGTGAGGTCACTGAGTGGCATTAGGTCGATTAGAGCCATCTGATGGGATGAATGAAGACTAACAATACAGTTGCACTTGTTTCCGGTAATCTTTGTCATTATTTCTGCGCATCAAATAAGCTTACTGAAAATAAGTTTAAATTTATCATGCGTATCGATAGATTGTCCAATCAGGATAATATCATATCACATCTATTTATCTGAAAGTATACATTTAGGCATATCCTTTATTTATTCATAGGGGGATACCTCAGATAAAATATTTTTAGAGGATGATACAGAAGGATGTAGGCCTACTGCATATTGAAGGGCACACACATTTACATGATATGCGTGCATACGGCACCCTCAAGTACACTGAGGTTAAGTTCAGCAAACACTTCATGTTTGCATAAAATGAACAAAATGTGCATTCTGCCGGCTTGTTATTTAACAGTTAGGACATACAATGAACATAAATACGTTTTTGCGAAATACCTCCCCTTATTTTAAAATGTAAAGGTTATAAAATCATGTTACTAATATATCGTCCCATTAGAATGAACCGATGTATATTCTGTCACTTTTATCCCCAGGGTACATTTTGTTCTTTAAATAACGCTTTAAGTAAAAGTATAGGTCAGATGTACATACATTTAGAGGATGTATTATTTTCCATATTTCTATTTTTAGAATTTGTGCATTGACTTGAACTTTTTTTCTACAGGCCCACATTATGTATTGTTCGATACACTGTGTATGTACTTTTTACCTATATAAACTAGATCTGAATCATTTATTGGAGCATTATTACGATTATAATAATTTTACTCTTATCTTTTCCAATATATCAAGCAATGGGTATAGTTTAATAAAATACGCCTTTAATCTATATTAATTGCAATTAACGTTACTTGGTCACACATTAAGAAACTATGAAGAATTTTCACACATTTGAAGTTGTGGATCTAGTTGAGAAAATGTAATTAAAAGTGAGTGAAAATTTGAATTATTTCAGTTCACGCCCAAATAGGTTAACATAGCTGGTATGTTATACTTATGCAGATAAAATTACATAGCTAAACATTGGAACCGTATGATCGTAATCCAATTTCCCGTTTATATCTATTCGACAAGAGCGCTGAAGACTTGTTACACAGTCACTAGGTAGGCCTACCAACAGTTTTGCGTTTTTCGCCAACGAAGTATATCTATATTCTAAACATAGTAAATGTCCAAGCATAGTTATGGTGGCCTACATGTGCTAAGGTTAAACAATCCACCATACTGTTCAGATTGTGATAAAATCACCAAATTTCACACACTGGTTCTTTTTCATCTTCTAAATCACACCTAAATTGTCTTAATTTGCATATTTTCAAATGACCGCAAATAAAACTAAAATGTTTTTGTTTACAATAAATCTCGATTTGTTCTCCGTATTTTGTGATTTTATTTACTTCTATGACTTGTGTAACTGAATCTTAGTATATTTGGATATTTCTATGATTATTCTGAAAGCCTAAAACCGCGAAGAGAAAACGTTATGTAACCAAACCCGTACATTATCCTTATCTGATTTTTTTTAAATGGCCGCCATGAGCAATTAAGTGGAATATAGATATTGTGACTACATATTGTGATTTCACGAGAATTGTCAATTTTGTCATTTTTTATATATTCTTCAATATTATCTTATCATCTTTATATATACCATAACTAAATATTAAAGTATATAACAGCTAAAAGGCGTACAAAGTAACGGGTCTCCGAGTTTTAGAATTCTTAACAAAAACATACACAATAGTTTGCCACAAATCTGTGTTGGGCAAAATTTCGTCTTACATAAATGCCGCAAGTTCCAGATAGCTTTGTTTAAATAGCCAGCTACATATCAGGTAATGCTGTTCCGACATAATTCCACGTGAAGTGCGCCCTCGCACATAAAAGATCAGCACATGTATAATTATAGACCTACGGGAGGTTCAATCTGTTTACATTTGCAGTACTCTGGACGCCTAGTTTTGTGGGCAACTGGATGCATCTCTGGAAGAGTCATTCATCGCCACCCCAGTCATGTGGATTAGGACGTTTAAAATAATTTAAATCACTTAATGTCTTCCGCCAGATATACACAGTTTAAAGTTTCTAAATTTCATTCACAAGAACTGTAAGTATATATGCATGCCGATAAAGATATACGTAGCAACTCGTATACAAGCATCTGTACTTAGTAATCATATTTTCTTTTTGAGTTCATCACCAGTGACAATGCTCAGTATCGCTCATTTTCAATGTTCTGCCCGCAAACGACTAATTCCCTCACCAGATATTACCTATAGTTCATGTGTTGTTTATAACAACATTTTCTTGTCCTCAATGTATGTCACGAGATGTGAAGCATAATTCAAGAGCGTCTTCATAGCGACATGACTAATGTGTTTACATTTTCATATCGACTGGTGCATAATACACCCCTTCATGGTGTTGTAAAAATCAGTTTTTTTTATGATGTGGCTTTGTATTTGCAACACGATCAGCACACAAGATAACAAAATACAACTATTTTTCCCTCTTAAACATTTTTGAAACTCATTGACGCGTATCTATCCACGCCTTCCGCCTTCTCAATTATTTCACCAGCTTCAATAGTTTCTTAGACGATAATGAGATATACATGGAGATACTGCATATCTATCGGATGTCTTAGCATAAAGGAAAATATACATGTAAGCATGCATAATGGCATTGCCATGGGTTTTCTGCTTCGTTTCCCTGCATGAACATTTTGTACGAGTGCCCGAAGGTATGTTATGTATATGTATGTAAGTTTATAATAAATTGGCTCTCCCTGACTCTCTGAGACTTTTTTACCAATCCAGTGGCTGCTATAACTGGAATTTGAGATGGATTAACAATAAGTATGTTAAGTTTCAAACGTAGAATGTTTATTATCCCCGGAATCCGCATATCAGCTGGACAAAAGGGTATAATATAATATTGTGCCTATAAAAGGAGGTTAAATGAGCTAGACCTACACTATGCACTTTGTATCTCGATGTTTAAACACCCATTGGTGCAGACTAGAGGTAAATCTAGAGGTAAATTTTACCTCACATTTCGTCTGCATAACGCATTAGGGGGAATACGGCCCTGCTTGAGGTGAGAATTGAGGCAGCAATTCGTATCTCAAGCTGGTTCTATTTTCCTTGGTTTAAAGGTGATCTATTACCCCTTATATAGTATGAATCAGTTTGTGACAAATAAATCAAAGTTGTCACAAGATGGGGTACAAGTGTTTCCTTATATGGGGTGATCGGCTATCATGTGACCATCTGAGAGGGTCACATGATAGCCAATCACCCCATATATGGACATAATTATTCATACCATATAAGGGGTGATAGATCACCTTTAAATGAGAATGAATATCTGGATGCTGGGTGGGTTCAAAAACCTTTACATTTATTTTTCGTCATATACTCAAACGTGTACAATTTTGTATGTATCGGCATCGAGGAGACACAACTTTAAGGGATGGAAATTCAGCTAGTCACCAGTATGGATTTTAAACCTTTAACTTCTAATGTTATGCTCAACCTTTCTATTATAAAAACATTGAAATACATGTGATAAAAACATGAAAAAACATCTTTTGAATGTGGAATATGTCTCATAATTGTAAAATTTGCAAACACCCCATTTGACAGATCGGAATATTTTCACTCACTTGAAGCTGTATATCGCGCGAGCGAGGCACAGCTTCAAGAGGGGGGGGGGATTAGAGCTGGGAAAAATAGTGATCATAGTCCCAAATTTCGCAACACGTAATTTTAAAGGAACATGCCTGTTGGGTGTACTTGTACAAGATATTGTATTTATCGTCGTACATGGGTCATTATTGGTATACAATCCAATGTTATAATACAGGCTTATCACTAACTGATACCATATCAATCAGGATTAATCAACATGTGAACACGAAGATTAATCAATCATAACACCAGATGTCAGTATAGCTGTTTGTCATTAGCGCCAGTCAGAATTAATGAACACTACAGCTAGGCCTTTGATCAGGTTACAGTGCTAAACATAACGCCTTGACGATAGTCATGTATTTGAAGATTGAATAATAGCTGACGCAATTGCCATCTTCATATGTAACCGTTAAAAAGTGAGCCTGTTATAATGTACACATTAGGTCTTGGTGCATTATCCGAGATATGTACAGTATGTACCTGAATGATCATAATTATGATACATTTTAGTGAATATACTTTTGATTTCAAAATCAGATTTAAACCTTTGTAAAGCGTCGGGGCCGACGCACTTTGTTGACATATATCTTAACTTTAGTTTTATAAACGTGTAGTCTTCATTGTTTTCCGAAAGCTCGCTAGCTTTGGCATGCTACCCACTCGTATAATCTTAGGCAATAATATTCTTGTAAAGCTATCAGCAGTTCGACAAACAACGAAAAAAAACTTTCCTAAAACTAGGCTCTGCACTCTGAAATAGGTTAGTCTGAATATTAGTCATGATTGTGGTTGGTCGATGTGACATGCCTATAATCTTTGTGCACATATAAGCTAAACCGGGTCAGGAGAACCTCCTCAGAATGGTGAGATAAATGAGATGACTACCCTTCAAACACATAATTCTGGCGGTCTGAGGCCGAGCACGTTACCTCTGAATCTTTATGATTGAGCGGGTAAGAAACATTTTGTTTCATTGAAACTTAGAAGGGGCTCGAACCCGCGGTCCCCGACTCTCCAAGCAGGCAGCTTTAACCACTACACCAGGGTCCCCGCCCAATTAGGTGGACGTATATTGTGCTCGAAAACATTTTCGAATATTTCAATTATACTTGATATGAACGTTATCACCTTTAGCAGTGCTTGATAAATACATGAATGAACACTTGGTATAGGAATGAATAAATTGAATAAATAATTATTAATGCATGAATGGAGTTATGATACATGCCCTCTTGGCACATGATTCAAAACTCGATCCCCGAGTCTAACTTCAAGGTCGAAAACGCTACCTCTGAGGGGTTCCTCAACAATATTGAATATCAACGTGTGGACGGGGAAGAAACTGTTTATTTTGTTGAAGTCTGTATATGTGGGAGAAAGAAGCATGCATGTCGGTGGCGTTAACCAGTATGTCTTACTACACCTAATAAAATGTCTTACTATACCCAATAAATACAATATTGGCCCATTCTTGAGTTATTGTTGGTCTACCGTCTGCGACGCTCTCCCAACATTGACAAAATAATTGGTCAATGTATAATATTTGCTGGGTAGCTCCCATCCTTCCTTCAAGGATATGTATTCCTTTTATAATGCGGGATCAATATTTCCTTATTTTGCCATGTGATTAGCATAGGCCTTCTTAGAAGACAGCAGGGGGCTGCCCAGATCAATGATATAAATTATCCCTTGATCAACTAGCTACTCATGCACGTAGGCCTACTACAGATTAGATATCATCGGCTAACAAATTGTAGAATAATACGACAAAAGCAATGTTGATTCCAAATATCTATCCCTTGTATAATACCATAATTACATATACCTTGTACATAACTAAAGCACTTGAGCGGATTGTGATGAAAAACAAACTACATCAGAAAAGTAGAATTAATTTATTCAGACTTGATCTGGCATAGGAGCGGAATCGTACCAAACTTTATTATCGCATCAAACTTTTAATATTTTAGAAGTGGAGCTAGTCAGAGGAACATATTGCACATTTATAGAGACTGCACAGTTTATTACTCTATTGTACGGTGAACCGTCTGTGACTGTGTCCTTATGTTAATTAAACCACCGTTGTGTCAAGTTATTGTGTCTATTGGAAGTGTCTGATTGTAACAAATTAGTGATCCCACCTACATAATGTTTGACTATCTCCAGTTGGAATTGAAAACAGTGAGTCTGTATACGTGATGTTATTTTCAATGTTATTGCTATTAGCACTTTAAATACTGATTTTCCAGATTGCGAGATGAAAATACACATATAGGGCCTACGCTCGTACCACCAAGGAATGGATTAAGGAATCTATTCCTTGGTGTCACTGATTAATCTGCTGTAATGTAAATTCGGCACTCTATTACAAATTTGTTTCTGGGCTCCGTGTAACTAAGAGTATCATATTAACGTCTAGTTATTTATCATTCAAAGCATTAAAGTTACCATAGTTTTGTAATAATTGTAACGCTTTAGGTGAGATAACAATTGGATAAAATACTTCATAGAAACTTGAAAAATTTGAACGAGTTTAAATCATGGACTGTAAACGCAGTCAGTCGCTTTTATGGGAAATTGTTGGAGTAAATTTTATTGAACGTAAAACATGTTGTAATCCATCATTATTTTAAACTGTTCTTTGCATAAGACACTGGAGTAATTAACCCTTTCAATGCGGGGACTGACTTTAGACGTCAGAAGCTGACGTCTAGGCGTCAGATTCTGATGTCTAAAGTCGATCTCCGAAATAATTAAATATTTATAATGGCCGTCTACAAATAAAGCGGAGAGAGAAAGCTAGGACATTCATGATGATTTCAAATTAAAAAACCCTTCGGCATCTATGGTTTATACAACAAACTCAGCTTTGTAAGGGTAAGGCGAATATATATTTTTGTTCATATTAAATTGGGAATTAAGAAGATTATTAACCCTTGTCCTGCTAGACCCTGAAATGGACAATACAGTTTGTGCTAGATGCTCAGTTAGTAAAATAACCCAATTTAGAATATGAATATTTTCGAAAAATATCTATATTTTTCGTCATTTGAAGCTGGAAATTGCGTTAGCTGGGCGTTTCTGGCGCTGATGCAACAGTAATCCAGCGTTGGCATAAAATAGCGTCCCATGTTTGATGATGTCGTTCTAGGACTCGACATGGCCTAAGCGATGCATACAATGGTTAGTTATGATCTCACTCACTTTTTCAGATATGTATGCTAGTGCAAGATTGGGTAGTATACTCATATCTTCGATAGAGAAAGTTATTACGGTATCTTTTATATAACATAATTTATAAAAGGCATGTCAGTGTTTCTTCAGCTCCTGACATATAACATATTTCTAAAGGGAACATCAATCAAAACTGTGGCACAGATATTTTTCGTAATTGAAATCATTTTAAAAATCCAAGTAATTTTAGGTCACTTGAAGTTGTGGATAGCTCTAGCGAGACACTTGATGTGGGTAAAAAATAAATTTCGTAGCTCAAATTCTCAGGGATCAGACGACATTTGTATGGTAAACGGAATCGAAAAACTGTTAACAAGCTAGTTGAAGAAAAATCTTGAAAGTAGATTTATCGCAGATCATAAATGAGTGGAAATGAGAAATTGAATCCTTTGCCTAACCATACATTCGCTACTCCTGCTGTTTAAATTTCACAATACTAGCTCTTTCGAGATAACACAGCTCAGCAGCTCTGCCTACGAGTACATTTAAAAAAATAACTATTGATGGGACATATGTTATTTTATACTTGTCGGACTCAAAATTGTGTGAAAATATTGTATTTAGTCTAAACATTGACCTACATACTGACTGTGCTGATGTGAAGTAATTTTGTGTGTGTAAGTCATGCTTCACTAGCATATAGATGGTTAACCCTTTCAGCGCGGGGACCGTCTGTGGACGTCAGAATCTGACGTCTAGACGTCAGATTCCGAACTGAAATAATTAAAAAATAATAATAGCCGTAGACCTATAACATATGTATTAAAACAGAAAGAGCTAACTGATAAGCGTATGACATAAAATTTAAGAAAACCTTGGTCTCTATGGTTTATACACAAATATTTCAGCGCTTTAACCCTTTGAAGCCTGAATTTATCACTGTCACTCATCATCATCCACTACAAGCCGCGAATTGATGTCGCAATTCTCGACTTGTAGAGGATGAAGATGATTTGATGTGGTTTCAAAAACTGGAGAAAATTGCCATGTATTGGTAAATAAGTTTCATGAAAATTTTCGTTCTAAAACCTTTTGTTGTAGGAAAATTAAGTCTGGGATGTAAAATAATGCTTGAATGCATAGTTAGGACTTAAAGGGTCTAAGGGTAATATGGTTTTAGGATGGTTAAACATCCACTTGCTGTATTACTAATGTATATTTCATAGGGTATCCGTTATCACTGTTCAAATTTTACTGATGACTATTATCAGAAATCACTGTTTTATCTTGGCGATGCTTCAACTCTGACCAGATAATAAACTGATAATACATGTGCCCCAGGGGGTCAAGGCTGTCACACAAAATATGTGATTGTCCTGAAACATGATGCTGGTTTAATGTTGGTCCAGCGTCGCAGACGATGGGCCAACATTAAACCAACATCGTTTCAGCGTCTGACGTTTACCGGGATTGTAGCCAATGTAGCGTTATATTTGTATTGTAAGCAATATCTCCTTTTTATTTGGCCGTATGACAGTTATAAATATATAAGCCTGCACATTAGGCGTGTATCCCTTTAAGTGCTGGGGTGTCTCTCTTCTCTTCCGAGCTGTAAATATAAGATTTTTACAACATTCTAAAAATACAGTGATTTATTATAGCTTGATGGAATAGTTAACCATGTTAACCATTTTAGAGCGAGCGACTTTTTAAGCGCACTTACACCGTGTGATAATTATCACGATAACAACGTTGAGTGAAATATATCAGAAGTACAGACGGGGATCGTGAACCGGGCAAAAAAAATAAATTATACAAAGTCCATTTTTTTAATTTAATTTTATTCAACATATATAACCCTGCACATCAAACATGTTGAAAAATCCTATGAAAAATGAACGAACAATGTCAGATGTATTGCAGTGCTTAAACAGTCAATGGTAAGGATATGGCTTTGCAAATAAATCACACACTATAATAAGGTCTTACTCTGTCACAACTTAGTCATAGGAATGCTGTATGCTGTGAACCTTTCCTATATTATATCATGGGTCGACTTTAAGAGATTCCATACAGATAGTCCATTTTAATTATGAAAAATTGAGCTACAATTTGGTTTCAGCCTCAAAATTGTGAAATTATTGTAAAGGCTGTACTTATAATTACTTACTTGTCCAATGTGAAATATGACACTTTGTATGCAAGATACATTGATATAATATCCTCAAGTGTGTATATTCAAGCACATTATAAAATACAATAGCATGCTGTGTGTCAGGTGCGTTATCTAAGAATTAGCCTGAAAGAGCTAAACGTAATGTGTAGGTGTGTACAGAGTAGGCCTATCACAGAAAACTTCACCCAGCGTTGCTTGAATATTGGGCCAACGTCGCAGACGTTGGCCCAATATTTAACCAACGCTGGGCTATTTTTAATCCTCGTGTACGCTTCAACACAGCCCGGCGGCAAGATAATGTCAGAGACGAGCCGAAGTGGCGGGTGTCGATGTCGACCATTAATTAACATATTAGGGAGTCCGTACCTATATAAAGTTGTCCTGACCTTAAGTGGAATGAGGTTATTCGCTGACACCCGGCTGGTGGAACAGTGCTACTCCACCGGTGGATCCTTGGTGCTGGTGCCTCTTAAGGGCATATCCAACATGGGATTTCTAGGCCGCCTGTTGAAGTCGAGGGTAGGTGTCCGAGATACTGATATGGCTGTAAATTATGCTTAATCGCTGCTCGAGTTATTATCTGTTCATATTGTTTCGAATGTGCATACTTATGTCTGTTTCTTGGACTTTATTAATTTACACATTGCGCCTTAACGGCGTTACGATTACGTCGACATGTTTACAGAGCTTGTTAAAGAAATAATTTAAATTAATATACATGTATATACTTATCTATAAATGTTATCAATGTGACATTGGTGATTAGCGGGGTTGTGAAGTTCGATTAGGTAGACTTATTTATATATCTGTTGTACAATAACGACTTGTGAGGGTGTCATTGCCATATTTTCAATCGTTCGATCACTTACCTGTATAGAGCATAAAATCTGGTATACATTTTTTTACCCACTTTCCGCCACAAGAAATAAGTATAATTTACAAATGTTCATACTACGGCCGCAAAAGAAAAAAATCGATCCTGTAGAATTTATTAGAATCATTCCTCAGAAACAACCATTCATTTTTGTGACAATGAATTAAATCCGTCCTCAGAGAGAAGCAATCATGCGAGGAATGTATATATATCTAATATGATAAAGATTTGAATACGATAAGGAAACATGTGAGCACATGAAGAGTTCGTGCTCTTGTGTCAGCATGATTATAAATTCATTTTACCCACACTGATCGATGATAGACTCCATCAATAATTAATTTAAAGAAAAACATCATATTATTTAGGATAAATATATCAGAGAGTTATATAATACCTAAATACAAACGCAGCAATCTTGCCAGATCGCTCATGGCTGATTGAATATCATACATTGTATGCATGACATATGCAGTAAGTGTGAAAAGTTCGTAAGGCACCTACACACATAATATTTGACGTTTGCCGCAGGTCATCATATTTGACACGCTATGATTTCATTTTGTGTATGCCGACGTTTAACCCTTTAACCGCCGGTGTCGCATATATTCGGGTTTTCATTTTTATTAGCACATTAAGTACCATCTTTTAAACATGTTAAAGATAAAATGTGACACCAATCAGCAATATTTGAAAACAGTTGACCTCCATTTTGTCAAATCTGGATAATTTTCACCCACTTGAAGTTGTGGATCGCGTCAGCGAGACACAATTTCAAGTGGGTGAAAATTCAGATTGAATAATTTGGCGGTTAAAGGGTTAACGCATCGTTAACCTTGCTTACACGGAAAGCATTTCAGCGGTTCACGATATTTGATATTTTTTTAAGTGAAATGTTCATCATTCATTCAAATAATCGTTTTTATATTGATCGACATTGTAATCCCTGTTAAGAGGAGGGGGGGGGGGGGGAGGCGGATTGATTGTGCCAGAGTTTTAATCATTTTTATGTCTGACAATAAATCAACTTGATTTGATATTTAGCTAAAATAATCATTCACCCGGGGTGCGACGGTTGTAGACTATTATAGGCGTGTCAGTGCTTGAAATGCCACCCTTGATCAGTTATAAACTGCTAGGTGTGGGGATGTCATATATAACAAATCATACTACAAAGGTAAACAGCAGTAACTGCTTACTCTTTGAGTAAGCAGTTACTGTTGCTTACCTTTGTAGTATGATTTGCCTTCGTACAACACTTCACAGTGGACCAGAATTTGTTGATACTTACGAGCAGTATTCTCTAGAAGTCACAATCACCAACCTGATTGTTGATATTAATCACCCTACTTTACCTGGCTTCACTGCTATCTTACTTTTTTTATCGACAGAGTGTCATAAAATCATGCTCTTCAATATGAACACATTTTGGATAATCATTCTGTTTTCACGCCATTTGTTTTTATTTAACGTTACATGGAGCTTTTACATTTTAATATCCGACCACTTAGAGATAGCGTACTCTCTCGGATCAAAAAGGCGCGAATTTCGAAACCTGTGTATGCAGAGCAGTGCCATCTGATTCATCTTGTAATCACACAAAAGTTACCCATCTATTCATTCATTCATTCATTCATTCATTCATTCATTCATTCATTCATTCATTCATTCATTCATTCATTCATTCATTCATTCATTCATTCATTCATTTATTTATTCATTCATTCATTCATTCATTCATTCATTCATTCATTCATTCATTCATTCATTCGTTCGTTCGTTCGTTCGTTCGCTCGCTCGCTCGTTCATTCGTTCGTTCGTTTTGTGTTTGTGTAACAGAGTAAATACATAACACAGTGTAGATGAATTCTCACACGAAATAGTTTTGATCCTTCCCCGTTATGGGAATCTAGTGAATTCTTCTTCTTCCATTTTGACCATTTAATTTGCATTTTAACATGTTTAAATAATGCTCTTTAATGTGATTACATGTCTTTAAAGGCGACATTTAAACATGATTTGTTTGTGGAATCCGAACTATATGCACTCATTTGAAGTTGTGGGTGGTATCAGTCAGAAACACATTCAAGTGGGTGAACATTCTACTCGTAAAGCTTCCATGACGCTTTAATTGTAAATGATAACGCAGGGATAGTAAACTATAGTAGGCATGGCAGTTATACATGTATGGAGGGAACATGAGTATATAAATTACTTAGCACCTATCTCTAACTCGTAGTTAATAATATAGTTGAATAAGAAGCAGCTATAAACACTTATTTTTTAGACCATATCTTCAGATCATTCATCATTTCCCGACACGGCCACGTAAGAGAGTTTTTTTCGACCACTCAGTACATAATTATTACCATGATAACCTGATTCCTAATGCATGCTCTTGATACGAGAATGTGTATATGCCTTGTAAGATTTGCTTCTAGACCGCAGATGATTGATTTATATTTCCAGTTGAACATACTGGAATGTTTAGTATTACACTAAAAAAAAATTGTTGGCTACATAATTTACAATAATAATAATAATACATATCTTTCTTTCAGTTTGGGCCCAATGTCTCCACTGGGGAGACAATTCTTAAACAATGTTGGCCGATGCTTGGTGATAACGTTTATTGTCAACAATGTGTCGTATATCAAACACTCAAGTCTGTCATGACATAGAATAGACCAGCACTTGAAAGTTCATGTGTAGGCCCTACTCCTTCTGTTTTTTAATAGGATAGTACTGCCGTGCAAAGGCAAAAGGTAGTATCTGCTTACTTTACAAGTAAGCAGATACTGCCTTTTGCCTTTGCAGAGCAGAGCAGGCCTACCTAGCTCTAGGCCAATGGGAAGTCATACTGCCTTGCAAGGGGGGTATTTGCAACAATTTATCCTTGCTAGATCGGACGATGGAAAATAGACATATGCAGACATGGTTGTGGACACAAATATTTGACCACCCTTATTGATCTCATGGATTGTTATATGCATTTTTTAAGTTAAAGATGTTGAAATGATAATGGGATAAAGTCACGAGCGATAAAGTGTTCTATTGGAAATGCGAATAAAATTGTAGCCTACTTATCTGGTGGGCGGTTACATGTACATGTATATTTGTATTTTATTGTTGGTCGCAACCTTGCAATAATTAATTTTCTGAGCACAATTGTGGTATCGTATAGAAATGTAATATACTGCCTTACAAGGACAAGCAGCTACTGCTGTTTGCTCCCAAATTACAACGCTAAAATATTAAAAAAAAAACATGGAGATCAAAGGGTTTCTTTCAATTTGAAATCATCATAAAATTATATTTTTAACGTCTTAGTCAGCTCTTTCCGCTTCATTTGCATACCTATGTTATGGGCCATTATGCATAGTTCACTTCTTCAGTGCGAGGACAGACCTTAGACGTCAGAATCGGACGTCTACAGACGTCAGATTCTGACGTCTAAAGTCGATCTCCGCGCTGAAAGGGTTTAAGGGCAGTATATCGGTACTAAGTACCCCAGCAAACACGAAACGTTGAACCGATAGTGGTTTAATGTTGCGCCAGCGTCGCAGCATTGCCTCGACGTCTCGTGTTTGCTGGGACTGCATTTGAATAAGCATGCATGTCTGATCTTGAGAGTTAGGATATTGGCGTGTTTATTTTGTCTGATGCACGTGTGCGCCACAAAAAAATCATCCGCAGTCTGTATATTAGTAAATGTATGCAAAACCAACAAGAAACCCTCCCTGCAAAACACGTGGTGTTTACATGTTTGATAATGACCCTTTAAGCCCCTACGATGCATTAAAGCATCATTTTACATCCCTGAAAACATACTTAATTTTCCTAAAACTGAGGGTTTTAGACCGAAAATTTCCATGAAACTTGTTTAACAATACGTGGTAATTTTCTTTAATTTTTAAACCACATCAAGTCATCTTCATTCACTACAAGTCGAGAATTGCGGCAGCAATTCACGGCTTGTAGTGAATGATGATGACTATGGTAAATTCAGGATTGAAAGGGTTGAGCACCATGAGCAAACAATATGGTTCCCACGCCCACATGCAGCTTGTTTAGGAGGTAACGTATTGCCTCCTTGGATTTGAAAGGGTCCATGCCCCACTTTGTAAAGTGTGACATACACCCTTTCAAATCCAAGGTTTTCACGATTCAGAGTTGACTGGTTCAAAATAGTTATAATCGTCGAAGAAAAGTATTACGTTAAAGTATTGAATACATTTAACAGTGTATCAACATAATTTTACCATTTTGTTCTGAAAGATTACTAATGATTTTACTTCACTCTGTTAGAAAATGTAAATGACTAGAGCCTATGCGACGCTAGAGCCAAAGCGATGTTTACTGCTAACTATCAATGTGAGATTTAAAGCCGTAGACCACTCCAATCTTGTTCCTGGTTATTGTTATTTCCCAGTTGATTTTCTGCAATCCGCGCAATGCTTTCCGGGTACATATTTGACCCGCTGCTGGTACACAGTGGACTTCTCCTTTAATGTGCAGAGGCTTATAAACCATGGAGACCAATGGCCTTTTTTCAATTTGATGTCATCATAAATGTTTTAGTCAACTCTTTTTGCTTCATTTGAATACTTATGTTATAGCATTATACGGCCATTATAAATCCAGTGCGGGACCGTCTTTATCATGTTTATACGTCAGGATCTGAACGGATCGAAGTTATTAATATTAGTGATTGGACCAACATTGTTAGTCTTGCTGGAATACTTAAATTTATTTTGCGGTAACTGTCGCTACGGACTAGTTTGATGAACCTCTCGAAATACATTTGTAACTTATGTCTCCGAAAGATATAAATAGGCCTGCTATCTAACAGTCTAACAGCTAGTAATAAAACTCTCAACCTATGTGTACCAGCCTCGTGCCACCAGCGCCGAAGAGTATCAGGCGCATCGGTTTACCAGATACGTCCATTTAACTTAACCTTTTAAGGTAATTAACACAATTTTTCACCCACTTGCAGTTGTGTTTCGCTGACGCAAATCACAACTTCAGGTGGGTGAAATTTATTCAGATTTGTCAAAATGGAGTTTATTGATTTTCAAATCTTGCTGATTGATATTGTGTTTTATCTTCGACATGTTGTAAACTGGTATTTAAAGTGATATCTGAATAAAAAATGGTCTAGCAACATCATTTTAACCCGAACCTTGCTATTTGTGACATTTATGTGGTGAATGAGTGAAAACCTTGCAAACATCCGCCTGACAGTTTTCGCATTGTACACACATGATCAACCACTGTCGTATTACCAATGATCATTTACAATAAGTTAGTCGACTCTCCCCAAAACGTGAAATCGCTCTCAGTGCTGTCTCCCGGTATTGGGGCTTTTACCAGCAATCAAGTATGATTTTACCATATTTCGACGAGTAATTATGACATTGATCCTATTAAAAACAATACATACTTTACATCTTTAAAAATCATAAAAATAATTATTGATGGAGGTTTACTTGTATTTTTATTCAATAATTTGATGGTTAGTTATCAATACTTTTTAATTTTCTTCTTCCCCTTGGTACTTCAGGGGTTGATGCGCCCGTATAAACAAGTATGCATATTCATTGTTTACAAACAACAGGTGACGCCCAGCTAACACGAGACGTCCACTCAATTATAGTGTAGTGCTGGTCCAACGTTTGTAATGCTGGTCCAGATTTACCCCATCATTGGTTCATCTTTTCGTATTTGCTGGCAAGTGACGATGTGTGCAAGGGTAGATACGGGTAAAGAAAACCAAGATAATGAAAAAGGAAAACATAATTACTATACTTCATAGGCCAATTAAACGGATCATTTGTCATGTTTATCATACGGAATATACCTGAACAGAAATATTTTGCTGATATAAAGTATGTTACTATTACTGCTGATTCACCTGATCTGGGTGACCCGAATTGGAATTGGGTCAACGTTAGAGCCAGTGGCCAAACATTAAAACGCTAAACCAACAATACGATATCAACTTCTCGTGTCACTTGGGTGACCAACAACCCTATGTACTGTAATACATAATACTGTTGTTAATGCACTGATGGCTGAAATGCAACATTTTCACATTTGAACTATTTCAGACAATTCTACTAGTGATTTCTACTTAGGTGAGAGTGAAATGATTGGCGATGGGTTGGTCAAGCATTCCAAAGAAGGTGAACCAATGTTGGTTTAATGTTGGTCCAGCGTCTGCGACGCTGGCCCAACAATAAACCAACATTGGTTCAAGATTTTCAGTTTTCTGGGATAATGCCCCGGTCTTAGTTGAGTTTACAAAGGGCGTGTGATAAACGTTATGACCGCTTGACCACAGACATCAATCACTGTGTAAACTAGTGCGTCCACATCAAATACGCATACTATTATTATTATCTAGATGGATATGATGAGACTCAATATTAGGCCTACTTGTAGGCATATAATATTATATGATTTTTGAGCTTATACCTTTGCACGTCATCAGGTGGATGTCAAACAAAACAATCAAGAACATCTTAAAAAGCAGACCTACACAGTTTGCATTGCGATAGACGAACAAAAAATAATAAAAATATATATTTGTGGCGATTTTGTTAAATACTAGTATAGAGGGTTTTTGCAAGAGCACTTTCTAGCTATAACAAAATAAAAAAAAATTAAAAACAACAAGTTGATAATCTAATATGTTGTAGTGATTTGTTGAATATGCTGAAAAGGCCGACAAGAAAGTATACGACCAAATCGAAACAAATTACAAGCTATCATATTTGAAATACCTGATTTCTTTGTGAGGTTAATATATTTTACCAATCACTAGCAACGGCATATTTTAAGTAGTACATAAAATTTAATGTGGGTAAAATGATATATTACACTCTACATTTGGTCAAGACGTACGTCTCCTCACAATATTGCATCTTTTAAAATCCTGATACCTATAGTGGGGAGCGGGCACCAAACGCGGGCATTGCAGGTTGTAGGGCTAACCACTACGCCCACAAGAATCTCCACAGAGGCACACTAGGATTACAATTATACAACATGTTAATTCTTATCTAGTGACTAGGTACGAGTGAAGCATTATGTGCTGTATATTGCATTCATCCTAAAGGTATAGTCAATTGTCAAAATACACTCGACAAGACCGTCCCCAGAATGCAACAGTGGCCCCTGGCCATTCCATAATGACATACCACCCCACATCTACAGTTATCATAGACAATAATACTATTTGTGTTTCATACACATCGCCGCATAGAGAGCAGGTTCCCAAATTATATAAACTCTATATACTTGAGCGACATCTATGAGGAAATAATTCACCAATTATCTTATATAGGCCTTGTGTTGAGAGACAATCGGTTGTGTCGGCCAACGTCCCAGACGTTAGTCTAACATTAAAACAACATTCGGCCAATTTGTCGTTGGAGTAGTATTTTGTAATCAGTTCAGTCACTGATATTATTGCCGTCAAAGTGTACTATATAGACTAATGTGAGCCTACACCTGACCGTCCCATGGATGCCTATTTCGCAGTTGTATGAATCTTTAAAACACATGTTTTTTGTTTACAGGGTGATGCCTGTGCGGGACTGGTAGAGTCATCTGGTGAGAGCAGCACACTACAAGAGGCCACGTTCATCCTCGCCGCTGTGGCATGTGCTGGCATCGTGTTTGACCTGCTGCAGGTAGGGATAACACCAGCAAACACCTGGCGATAAACCAATGTTGTCCTAATGTTGGACCGTCGAAGCCCGTTGAAGACTGCGGTCCAACATTTAAAGAACATTGGGTCCTAGTCAAGTGTACGCTGGGCTGATCCTTGTGAGTGTCCAATGTAGGCCTACATGAACCTGAATTCAACCCTTAGCGCTGAACTATGTTTATGCCAACCATGGAGACCAAGGGTTTTTTTCAATTTGAAATTATCAGAAATGTCTTAGTTAGCTCTTCTGATGTATTTAAATACCTATGCTATGGGTCTACGGCCATCATAAATATTTTTACTTTTACAGTACGGGGGGTCGACTTTAGTCGTCAGAATCTGACGTCTACAAACTTTTTGCACAGCTGAATTTAGAACTCCGAGGGACTTAAAACACATCCGACCATAATGAGGAACTCTCATAATCAACAACTCGGTCACACCTGATTGATTATAGCGCCATAGGCCTACCATGATAATTGATCTGTGCTTGATCAACAATAACTCTTCATTCCCGGCTTAGCATGTAATTGTTGGACAAAGAAAATATTGTAGTTGTGTGTTTTGAAAAGCACCTGCTCAGTCTTCACTGTGTTTTGTGTGGTTTGAATGCGATTAGAATAATATCTCGAATAATGCAAGCCATTCATACTAAGTATTACGTGGCTAGAAACTTGGTTCCACTGTGAACACTATCGAAGCCTACATGTAACACCTTCTTTTTGATACGTCAACATCATAATTATATATCAAAACAACAAATAAAATACAATAATTATTACTGAATAGTATTTTATGAAGACATTATTGTATCACCTAATATTCAATATGATTTTTCCTAGAGATACATTTTCGCGAAGGATGAGCCATCTTTACCAAATAAGAGAGCCGACGTGGAACAGAAGGAGGAGCAGGTCTTTCCATCAACTTCCCGCAATTCATCAGAGGAACCCGTCCCGGTTAATATTTTTTTATATCGTAACCAATGATTTAATCCTATAAATTAATCACTAAATCTAAATTTCACAATTCATTTGTGTTTAGCGTGCTGACATTTCAGCATAAAATTATAATCAGGTATGTCCCACAAAAAAGAGGTTTAGTATCATGTAGGATATAATACATATTTTAATATCATTATACACGCTTAGGCTCCTGTAGAAGAACAGCATGTGACCGCCCAGTTCGCATCTTCCACCAGCAGTGAACCAGATAAAGAGAAGAAATCAGATGGAGAAACTGTAGTGAACCAGCCAACAGAAAGTGTACATAGTACCGCGCCACCTGTAAAACCTGAAGATACGGAACAGCTTAAAGATTTCGTGGCCAATTTACTGGATACTATGCGCACACCAGTCGACTTACATAGTGAAAAACAGGTAATCATTGTATTGCTTTTTCTACATTTCAGGTCGATTTAGAAACCACTATTCAACTTAGCCTGATATAAAGTGTCCATGATCATAACAGCATACAATATAAGAATTATTATAAGCATTTTTGGTCCGGAGAAAATTCGATGTATATAATGAGCTTATTTTACTTGTTTCAGGAGCTACCAAGCAAGTTTCAAGAACAGCTGCAAGGACTGGCCTTATTGGAAGATCCGTGCAAGGTCAGTCAAGTACAATGCCGATAAAACATGATAAACATGATAAATTAATGATATTAATCTTTTAGATGATGAACTTATGATAATTACAATCCGATAATTAGGTGGGTCAAATATGATAACTTACAAGTCGAATAAATTATTGAAGGTATTTTTGTTCCAATAATCCGATTATTCATAACCAGAATAACCTGATAATATCTCATAAAACAGTGTTGTCGTTAAACAATAAAAATACTATTTGGAAATAAAGCTGTCATATAATGCATCATATGAGGTGATGTGGTGGTCATATGGAGATGAACACAAGCTTTTCATAATGCCATTAGTTATATTGCGAGTGTCATTATGTCTAAGTGGACAAAAATGTATAGCAATGCGAATGCTGATATTAAAATTCGGTATTTAAGTATTTTTTAAAAAAACATTAATTCTTGGTTTTCAGGCTTTGTCAGCTAAATTTGACGAATGTTCAGCGTCAATGGTATCAGAAGCAAATAGAAACGAAACAGAGGATGAAGAGAGCCAACAAGAAGCCGAACAACCCTCGACTGACAGCTCATTTAGAGAGCAGCAAGTCGATCTGCAAGTATGCACACTGTACATCTCACAACATATTTACTATAATGAAGCTTTCTAGTAGGAATGAAGTGATTTGATATGAATATCCTACTCTATTCATATCCTACTTTTTCTTTCGTGTGTTTTTTTTATGTAGCTACTTTGTGTTTGACAGAAACGATCTACTATTTTACGAGACCACTGGACTGCCATAAGACGCCTATTTTACTGTGTGGATGTACATCTGAGAAATGCTACAGCCTTCCAGCAGGTTTGCCACTCCGTTTGCTTTTACATTTAGAAAACACACTTAGTCCATTAGTAATAAATAAACTATGTTGGGGAAATTAAAATGACGCACATTTCACGTTTTAGTGGTTGTGAAGATATTTCTATCAGATCAACGGGATACGTAAAAATAAAGGTAATCCTATCCACCTTGTCTTTTTGAATGGCTAAGATCATCATTCACAAGCGATTGCAATTTTTTTTCGCTCATTTTATAATTAAAGGCCCATACCCAGGCTAAAATCATCAAAAAATCTGTGATTTTATTTTAGCTTCCTCATATGACCGTATAAATGCTGTAAACATATCCATAGACTAGATTTCTTATGATTTCTTATTTTGGACAACCATGTCAAAAATAATTATCACGGAATTTCGTCTTTATATCTAGCCTAACTTGTAAATGCGCAGCACAAAAATAATTTTTTTTTTTTTGCAGTTCTAGTCCATGGACATGTTTACATCATATGGTCATATTAAGAAGCCAAAATAAAATCACCGATTTTTAAATGATTTTAGCCTGGGTATGGGCCTTTAACACTTAAACGAGGATAAACAATATATCTAGCCAGCACGACACATCATAGGATTTATTTATTGCGCTAGAAGTGTAATGAATCAGGGGTCTATTTTACTGTGTGGATGTCCTTCTGAGAAATGCTGCAGCCTTCTATCAGGTGTGCCACTCAGTTTGCTTTTACATTTAGAAAACACACTATTAGTGTCACATCAACGTGAGACGTAAAAATAAAGCTATGCCTATCCAACTTGTAAACACGTCTTTTTGAATGATTATATATCATCATACGCAAGCGATTGCTTTTTTTATTATCGCTCATTTTATTATTAACCCTTAAACGAAGATTTATTCATTGCTCTAGAAGTATAATGAAGCAAAGAGCAAAGACTACAAAATGAGCGTTATTTGTTCTTTTAGTATTTTTATGAGACTGATCAGCTGCAGTCACAGCTAGCTGAGTACACTAAGCATGCTAACCACCAGGTACAAGAACCCGCGCCAGTCATAGATACATCAGAAGCTTTGGCCAAACTGCTGGCGGATACTAAAGTGAGTGAAAATTAACCCTTTAAGTGCGGGGACGAATTTAGACGTGAGAATCTGACGTCTGTAGACGTCAGATTCTTACGTCTAAATTTGATCCTCGCACTGAAAGAGTACAATATTTATAATAACATAGATATTCAAATGAAGGAGAAAGAGCTAACTAAGACATTTTTGATAATTTCAAATTAAAAAACCCTTTGATTTGTAGGTTTTATACAAAAATATTTCAGGCTTTTAATGGTTAATTAACCCTTCATAGTCTTGATATCTGTTCGTTGCACAGTAATAAAAAATGAGATATTATAAACAAATAATGTAGGCCGATCTACATAACATAATTATACTTTATTTACAATACTCATCATCATGATCATCATGTCCGTTCTCAGAATTATAAATATATAATCCATTATGTTCCAAAAGCTTATCCCAGTCATATCATCCAATTTACTTTGCTATCAAACTGTGTAATGTATATATCTCTCAGGCCACACAATCTACCATTCGCCTGTGGGAAGCCCATGTCAACCAACTGAGCGATCAGAGCAGATCAATTGTGCCATTGCACATGCGCACTAATCCTGTGTCAGAACCGGAACCTATCAACATGCTCTGTGCCTACACAACCCCAGAAGTAAGTGTTTGAACATGAATATATAAAGCAAATACCATAATTATATGCCTTACTCTGCTTCTCACTTCAAGCTTTTAAAATTATTCATTATGTTCAATGTATTATTTCAACTGAAAGATATGTTTATTTCGTTCCAGGCTAAACTGGGAGATTTTGATCGGTTGATGTTGGTGAATAACGAAGACAAAGAAAATTGGAGGGTATGTGATATACAACAAAATTCGAAAAATGAAAGTAACGTTGTTATTTCCAGTGTTTGTGAGCAATGGTATAAAAACTTGATCTGTTTCAATTTTATAACATTTTTGCTAGTTGAGCGGTGCATTAATTTCAATCCGCATTTGAATTTTACTTTGTTCAAGTTCATACAATAATTTTGTTGTGAACAGGCAGTTCCAATGCACTTGAATACGCTTCTTGCATTGCAGGGTAGGAATAGTAATGGTGCTAAATGAGTAGAAAATAAAATAAAAATGTGCTTAATTAATTAATAGGTTTATGCCTACACATTGTAAAATATGAGCGAAGGGCGAGGCTGTAAACTTCTTTTTTTTAAATGACATAATTAAATATTTGTGACAGGTGGAGACTGCTGATGGGGTGGAAACGGTAGTACCTGCCATGACCTGCCTCATCCCTCCTCCAAACAAAGATGCCATATCTGCAGCTGCGAAGTAAGATTCAATTCAATTTATTTGGTGAATATATACAGATACATGCAATAAACCAGTTAAGTACATGAAATATTTGTGTAATATATGTACGTAATAAACAATGTGATAAAGACGATGCAATAAACGTAAAATAGTAAACAACTAAACATAGATCACCTGGGAGAGATGTTAGACAGTGTAGCTCTACAAGTAGATCCCACCTAATACATGTTATACAATATACATCAGTAATAATATTATATGATTTCCCACCAGCCCCTCACACGCTAACTTTACAAACGACAAAATACATAAATAATTAAAATGTCACGAGCAACAATCGTTCCTCGTGAACTGACTATCTACAGTGTACCTTTTCTAGAAAACATTGTTTTAATTCAGATACAAAAGTGTTATAAACAGATATGCAACGGATACTCTGTGGAAGAGAGTTTCACATTTGAACAATCCTATTGAAAAAAACTACGTTGAAAATAATCTGTGCGACAAAGTGATGGTATCATTAAAAATCTTGAGTCATTATGTATATCATCCCATTGAGTTGCTAGACTGACATACTATTATGTGCAGATTTGACTTGCACAATAAGCAGATGAGTAGCAGACTTTTTATCTGACAAATTGAGTCTATGGCACTGTAAAACAATCTATTTTAAACTGCTAGATTGTACAATTTCTAACTGAATAGCTCTAAATTGATCAATCCACAATATTGTTGAAATAGGATATTTTATAACCGGAAATGTTTTTCATACTATTATTAGTATTAAACTGATTAATTTGAAACTGTTGAGGTCCGAGTTTATTTAGTTTATATTCACTCAATTTCTAAGTAGGATTATGTTTTCACATTCTCAGTATCATTTATCTTTGCAGAAAACTATTTTAGTGGACGAATTATAACCTACAGGGCTTGGAATAATTCACTAAACAGTGTGTCATTATTTTAAAATAATAGTATGTCACATATACGATTACCCAGCAAACACAAAACATTTGTATAACATTTATACAATGTTAGGCCAAAGTCGAAGACGTTGGGTCGACGTTATATGTATGCATGTGTATATATCTATAACTTTATTTGTGTCTCCCTAATCATTATTGTGTGATGCTTGTTTCATGACAGACTACGTCGTGCCATGCAGGAGAGCTACCAGGCAACGCAAGCTGCCTATAAACATCTTCTCTCAGCATGCACAAAAGATGTGTTCGCACAGCTCCTGAAAGATAAGGTCGGTAAAATCCTGCATCTAAATGTCATGTTTCCGGCTAATCCTCGTGATTAGCCCAACATTGGTGCTAGGCCAACTAAAAACTGCTGTATTTTATAAACACGCGCTTTAATTAACAGTTTTTACGTGCTATTTATGTTTTATGTCCGCACAATTCATAAGACACTAGATCCAAATTACAACGAACTTAAATATCTTTCAAGCGTTTGTGGAATGAGTCAACGATCCGCAACCTAATGTGCGTGAAAATTAAAAAAGTATCCAGCATAGTTCTCTTCTCGCGGCGCCGTGAAAGATAAACTTTCCCCGGCTTTCATTTCGCGGCGCGGCACGGCGCGGTGCAGCGCGGCGCGGTGCAGCGCGGCGCGGCTTCTAGTGTAGCCACTGCTATGATAAACAGGTTATCTTTTTTTACCGCGCCGCGCGGCGTGGCGCGGCGTTCGGTGGGGCCGCACCTACTAAATTTTTTTGGCACCGCGCAGCGCGGCGCGGCGCAGCGTTTGGTGGGGCAGTAGCTTTAGCGTTAATAGTGAAAAACTTTTTTCTCTGTTATAGCATCTAATATAAAACCTTTAGTAACTCTTTAAGGGCTGAATTCACTCGACTTATAGTGGATGAAGATGATTTGAAGTGGGTGACAAATGAAAAAAAATATATTGTTAGTAATAAAACAGTTTAATGAAAATTTAAATTTTAAATAAAAACACAGATGTAGGGAATTAATTATTTCTTCAGAGATGCAACATGATGCTTTGATGCATTGTGAGGGTTTAAAGGGTTAATCCGTTCTAAGAGTAGATATTAACCCTTAAAGCACTGAAATAATTTTATGCAAAGCATAGATACCAAAGGGTTTTATCAATTTGAAATCATCATCAATGTCTTAGTTAGCCCTTTCTGATTCATTTGAATACCTCTGTGATGGGTCTGATGCCAGTTTAAATATAGTTTTACTCTTACAGTGCGGGATCGACTTTAGACGTCAGAATCTGACATCTACAGACGTCAGATTCTGACGACTAAAGTCGATCCCCGCGCTGTAAGGGTTGGGCATGTGATCGATAATCATGTAATTCCAATATACTACTATCCCCAGCTTGCCCAGCTTGAAGTCATTCATCCAGACCACAAGAAGGAGCTTCTGGACGACATGGCAGTCATTGATGGAATCATCAACTCGTGCTTCACCAAAGAGGACAACTACGAGGAGCTGTGCGATATGTCATCTCAGATCATTCATCTTATTAAGACGGCTGAGGACGAAGGCGAAGAAGGTTTGTATTTTGTCAATCATACGGATTTCTGAAATAACGAAATAATTCGGTACCAATGGTGTGGCTGTTCTTGCTGATAGTGAACTTAGAAGCAAGTTTTTGTTGACATTTTTAACATTTTTATCGTTGGTGGAAACTTATAACAAAACCTACTGTCTTGTCTGGATAACAATTTCTACATTGACCCAAAGTTTGATAAATGTTGGGCCAGCATCAAAGACGTTGTGCCAACGTTAAGCCAACATTGGGTCAATCATCTGTCATCGTCTGTTAATTTTCTTTATTATAGTTGACTGCATAACCAAGATAAGGGGAGGACGTGAATCTATAATAATTTGGTCGAAAGAGAGTAGTAGTTGCTATGCAATTGACAATATTAGACCATACTAAACAATAACATGTGACTAAATATGCTTTAAGATTTGTATAGGTTATAATCCGGTCCAGCTATGATAAGTTGAAATAAACTTTATTCTATTTTGATGATAACATTTCGACGAGGTGTGAAGTTCATCTATTTAACGTAGTCTATAGTCTCGTAAAAAGCATGTCGCTTATCTATGCTAGTTTGGGGTTTGGTTTTCCTTCTTTCAGACGAGGTATTGCTAGCGGAGGTGAGAGACATGATTGCTAACCTGGCAGCCCTGCTTAAGCAATACAAGGTAACTTTCGCCTCTATATGTGGCTTAGCAGCTTTACATGTTAACATCTACATGCTTTGTGTGGTGATATTAATTTGCTATAGTGCATTTTTCTAACGCATATGTATAAGATATATGTGAATTCATAATTTTAAATATTAATCTAGTCCGATTATCAGAATGACTCGAGCAATGTTGATAATTTCCGTATGATACATGCGTCATAGGTGGTGCAGAAGTAATCACTATCACTTACATGTACGTAATTATAACAAAGATCTATCCCACTAGGCAAACACTAGACATTGACCAATTGTTGGGTCACTGCTGTTCCAGCGTCGCAGACGATGGCCCAACATTGACCCAACAGTGTGTCGATGTCTTCTGTTTTCTGTGTGTTATCCGGCTGATCCAGTTTACGCAGCATCTTGGTTTTATACACACTGAGCTCGTGTTTGCTGGTTTACATCTTCTGGGAAAGCCACGTGTTTGCTTTCGGTTCTAACAATCTCACATTACACAAAGTTAGGCAATTTATTTCAAGCATGGTATTGTCAAACACTTAATCATTCTGAATTAAACAAACCTTATACTAACCTTACACAAGTACTACATTTACTGAGATGGGAAACAAAAATATATTATATTCCTATGTACGGCAAATAAATGTACCTCCGGAGATAGTGAAGTGAGGGTACTGATTATCTCCGATGTGTCTTGCATTTAATAATCCTATTTTTGAAGTGTGGTTACTAAGCAATTACGTTTATCAAGAGTTACAACTCGTCTCTGTTAGAGTCAAAATAATATAAGTACACCATTTTAACACTATAACCGCCAAATTATTCAATTTGAATTTTCACTCACTTGAAGTTGTGTCTCGCTGACGCGATCCACAACTTCAAGTGAGTGAAAATTATTCAGATTTGACAAAATGGAGGTCAACTCTTTTCAAATCGTGCTAATTGATGTCACATTATGGCTTCACCATGTTTAAAAGACGGTACTGAATGTGGTAATAATTAAGTGAAAAAACGAATATATGCGACACCGGCGGTTAAAGGGTTAACCATACGACTGCCAAGGTGTGTAACTGAAATTTAATCACGTAAATACATTTCTAAGGTGGCGATTTTGCGTACTACATTTGGGGGTCAACAAAAAAAACTGATGGTCGACCTCTTCCTTGATTGTGTTGAAGTTACCTAAGCCTGCATGTAATTAGTGGTGTCTAGCATTAAGTCATGAATTATTATTTTACTTACAGAAATTAGCCAAGAATGGAGACAACTTCCGGACACTTCACCATCATACTAGCCACGATGACCTATGTAACGACGAGTGAGTATAAAAACAAAACATTTGTATAACATTTATACAATGTTGGACCAACGTCGAAGACGTTGAGCCGACATTGTATAAATGTTATGCAAATGTTTTGTGTTTAATGGGGTTACATAGCTCCTCTTTTTCATCTATTTTGCAATTATTATTTTTTAAAGATTACCTTTTCTATAATCCATGGCACATGCTTATAACATAAATAATACCGAGTACTGGATTGTGATGTTTGAAAATAACCAAATTGTCATAATAAATATAGAGAATTAACTAAAATAAAATGGCATATCGCATATAAGGGGTCGTATCTGCCTTTTTAACACGTGACAAATACGACCGCTGAGCCTTGAGGGGTCGATACAAATATCGTTTATTGATAAACATGCTATTCTACTATTCACCAGGGAGTGGGACACATTGGATGATGTTGATCAAGCCACTGCTGTTGAGAGTTCTGTTGATGTGAGTGTTGCCCGCGAGAGAGTTCATCAAGGTGAAGCCACAAGCTACACGTCCTCATCAGGAGAGGTTCGACAAAAGTTTAGTATTAAATCAGTCATAGATCCAGAAACTCAGGAAGAAATCTCCATGGATGAAGCTGTCAAGCGAGGTGTAGTTGATCCTAATAAAGGTTTGTATTGCGATGATCGCCGAGGAGTTAATATGCCCATAGCGGAGGCCATGCAGAAAGGCTTCATCTTGGTGGAGTCTACACAGACCAAGAAGACACGTGAGATGGTGCAGGCTGTGGGTGTGGTGACAGTCACATTCACGAGGGAGACACGTCCTTACACCATCAGACGTGTGCTGGACCCCCGTAATGACATGGAGATAACTGTGGACGAGGCCAGGGAGCTTGATATATTCAGTGCCGATCGCGGTGTCTGGAGAAATCCAGACACAGGAGAGGAGACGTCCATAGAGAACGCCATTGATTGTGGGGGGCTCATTGTGGATTACGATGCTGAAGCCAGCGTGGGGGAGCTAGACGTGACCACCAAAACGTTCGCCGTGTATGGCGTGATGGACCGGAAGCAGGGCAAAAGACTACCTTTCTACGAGGCCTCGCAGCGTGGCCTAATTGATAAGGAGGCAGGCAAGTACATGGACAATCTTACTGGTAAAGCCATGTCTGTGGTGGATGCCCTCAAACTGGGCTATCTAAAGGCACGTATAGTCACAGATCCAGACAGTATGGACTTAGGACAACTCTCCCGTCAACTCTCCAAACAACTTTCAGTTTCATCAGACTCTATTAACTCTGATAATAGTGAAAAATAATTTCTGTCATTTTGTTATTATTCCGTAATATTTTGTATTCAACAGTATTGGATTATATTACGAAAGTAACAATTAAACTGCAAATCCATGACAAGTGCTAACAAGAGCAATACAAATTGTCATTTAATTTATGCAGAATATTATCAACAAGTTTAAATTAGTCATAAGAAGCAAACCTATACATACCGTACTTATTATTTTCAACTTCATTTTTTTAAAAACAATGATATTTTGTTCTCAGATACCTATTATAATAATCAACTGTAACAATAGAGTGATATCATTTTTTACCAGACAAATGTTCAACTTTTCAGTTATTTTTTAACATATATTTATTTCTATTATGTTTGCAATTTTATACAATTGAACTTATGTTGTCATTCCTCGGGGTTACATAGAAGGCTAGTTATTTTCACATGCTATTATATGCTGTTATTGATGATTGATATGTGATTCGATATTAAACTATTGAGATTACGTTAATGTAGGTAACATTTTCTTGGCACACATAATCACTAAATTTGTTCTCTCATTTGTATAATCCATGTTATTAATATTGGTTGTTCCCTTTCTAAACACACGAAGACAACATACGTATTTAAATAGAGTTACAAACAAACTACATCTATAACTTATATAATTATGTAAACACTATGATAATCCTTGTCATTGTTCTCTATTAGAATACTCCTTTTTAATTTGATGCATTTGATTATACAGATAAATTACAAAAAAACGTTATTTTGTAATATAGGCTATATAGTCGGAATATAAATTTACAGTATTTCTTAATCATGCCATCTCCATGAAAATATACAAACTAGATATTGGTTGATCTCTATTATTTAGTTGAAATTGAATAAAGCATGTGAATTTACATTTATCCTCGTTGTCTATCATTTTACCAAAATGATTTAACACACTCATTAGTCTAACATACTGGTTATCTTATACATGTGTAATTAATCATTTAATTATACCGTATATATTAAATATTATACAATTTAAAAGAAAAGATATTTCAATAGCAGATCCTTACTGCATTATTATCAGTTGCTACATGAAATATTTCGATCACGAACGCTGCACACAAAAGTGATTCCGCACCTATCTGACCGAGCGATAGAAATAATTTCATTTGAAATTTATCAAAGTATGATTGTGAAGATATGAAAAAATGGAAGTATGGAAGTATGCTCGTGAAAAAGCGTACATAGTGAATGGTAAAAAAAGTAACTACTCTCAGATTCGCCTAATTAAAATGTAAAAAACATCGCCGATAGCAACTTGGGATATTAAATGAAAAGTCATCTGATATGGGTGATTATGTATAGGATAAAGCCTGAGGAGCTCTTTTTAAAAGATAAGAATGTAGAGCTCCGAGGGTTTTAACTGACTTAAAACACATCCGACCATAATGAAAATCCCTCATAATCAACAGTTTGGTCGCGCCTGGCTGACTATAGTACCATATGCCCACCATGGTAATTGGTCTGTACTTGATGAAAAATAACTATCCATTCACGGCTTAGAATGTAGTGGTCAGACAAAGAAAATAATGTAGTGGTGTGTTTCAATATGAATTTGATACCAGTCTGGAGGATAGAGTTGTTAACCATCATGTTTCAGTCGTAGTTTGCAGTAGAATGAGCTTGTGCTATACTTTTTCGAAAATACAGCTGGTGTACAAAATATTGTACATTATAACATGATTCTTCATTCAATTTATTTGAAGTATTTTCCACACTTTTTGAGTTTAACCCCTTAAGTGTTAAACACGATTATTGATTCTCGTCATTAATCCATTTTATTGAATGAAATGTGTGCTTAAACATCCAAATTTGCAAAAGTTTAGTCTTAAAGTAAACAAATATGGGTAATTTTTCAATCAACCTCAAATGTGTGAGAATTTTAATTAGATAACTTGATGGATGACGTCATAGACTTTCAAGTCTGCTGGTTATTTTTATTATGACTACAGTCTCCGGTCAGTGCCAGACAAGTGTCCAGATGGGGTGTAGGTATGTCCCTTTTTACCCCCCCCCCCTTCCCCCCACGGAGTCATGTGCACAGTGCACATAGGTAGGCAAACGAATAATTTTATTCATTTGCAATTCTATGAAACTCAATAGCCTTGACCTCCATTGTTGTCACCGAGGCAGCTAATACAATGAAGATGGGGGAAGGGTCTTATATAACTGTTTTCACCGAGTTCCCATTCAAAACGGTTTCCGGTGACGCCACTGCGTTTCACAGAATGGTCTTAATTTATTTCGTTATATCTCAGCATTGCCATGACAACTGCATAGACATTTTTAGTATCATACACGTCTGCAGGGGACTTGCATGGTCGACATAACATCCTTTTTAAGTTGTATAAAAATATTCGTGTTAATTCTGGATAAAAGAAAGCCCACTACCCATTCCTTAAACCCACAAACACTCTTACATATTCTGCATACGTCAAGCTGGTAATTGTAGGCAATGTTTACTGGCTTACAAAAGATTATCAGCTGAAAAATATGGAATTCTTCATTTTGGCATACGTATGTGCAGTAACTAATAATCACTGGGTGACTGTGAATTTACTGGGCAAAAACTATTAGGTTTCGTTAAGTAAATAATTTATGTGACACTCCAATCTAAATATTGAATTATATTTTTATGAGAACACACTCGCTATAATAATTCCTAGATAGCCTGTCGCTCATCTATGTTTGTTCCTGAGGCCACAAGCCAAATTAGTTTAGATAAGCTTTGCCTCACAATTTTCGTTGCCTCACCTTTTCCCCTGGGCCCGTATTCTCGTACAAGTTACAATATATCGTAGGCTTCTGATTGGTCGAGATGGCCATCTCGACCAATCAGAAGCCTACGATATATCGTAACTTGTACGAGAATACTGACCCCGGTCAATAATAGCAATAACTCTTGGATAGTAGATTTTAATATTTACAACGCGGGGATCGACGTCATAATTTGACGTCTGTAGACGTCTAAGGTCCATCCCCTGCATCGGAAGAGTGAAATTATTTATAATGATTGTTCGTAATCTAAAATAATAAAACAGTAACTGTTGGTCTACGTGGTTTATACAAAAATATTTCAGCGCTTCAAGGGTACAACGATACAAGAATACAAACAAATTATTAGCCCTGGCCTATTGAAGGCATGGGGCACAAACACAATTACAATGTAACAACATTCAAAAGGTAACCATAAATCAATGAAAACAAGTCAAATGAATCAATCAGGTATGGTGTTTAAATATACATATTAAAAAGTGCTGCTAGGGATTTATTATCAGAATATCAAAATAAACTTTTCAACCACTAAACTAATCAATAGTCTGCTTGCCATAGATTAAGTACAGCATCAACATAATACATCTGTTCGCATACACCGATAATAAAATCACTTGCATAAATACAGTGTGTCGCTTTTAAATTAATTCCGTAGGATTTCTGCTTACTTATACTCAGCCTGATGCCTACATCCTCTATTCAAAGTAAGAAGTGTGTGAACACTAACATCTGCAGCCGAACGTGTCAGTTTCAGTGTGTTAATGCTGACAATGACAAGACTGGGTATTACCAAACTAGTATGGTTAATGGTGCATACTGTTATCATAGTCCAAGGCAGGCGAGGTAGGCCTAGAATGGGAGGAGGTGCGCCTGGAATTCCAGGAATGGGAGGAGGTATATCGGGAATAGAAGGAGGCATTCCAGGAATGGGCGGAGGTATTCCAGGAATGGGCGGAGGTATACTGGGAATGGAAGGAGGCATACCAGGAATGGGCGGAGGTATACCAGGAATGGGCGGAGGTATTCCAGGAATGGGCGGAGGTATTCCAGGAATGGGCGGAGGTATTCCAGGAATGGGCGGAGGCATTCCAGGAATGGGTGGAGGTATTCCAGGAATGGGTGGAGGTATTCCAGGAATGGGCGGAGGTATTCCAGGAATGGGTGGAGGTATTCCAGGACAAAAAACAACACATACGCGAATAAAGCAAGCCAAGGACAAACAAAATAGCGCTGCTCGTCTAGTATTGTCGACAACTTCTATTGATGGAGACATCGAGGAAAATGTTCAATTTGCTATTGGCCAAGTTGCTTCATACCAATGGGGCTGGTTAACCGAAATACCAGCAGACGATGTAGGGCATGGTTGTAGCCCTTTGACGGAAAAACATAAAGAGGGAAAGTTGATTGCATTGATCAAACGAGGAGGATGTGATTTTTCTGATAAAGCTATCAATGGTGGCACCAAGATGTCTATTATATATGATACCGAAGAAACTGGGGAACGGCCTACTTCAATTTCTGGATTCGGTGAGTAGTAATGTAGCCCCCCCCCCCTAAGGTAGAATTAAAATTTATGCGGTTGCCAATTTGCTCGCCTGTCATCCTGTCTGCCCGCCGATCTGTCTGCCACTCATTTCTAGGAAGAATTAAATAAATCACTAGCAGCATATCGTCCTACAGGCAATGATGTTGATTCCATTAATCGCGGAGATAGACTGTAGTCGTCAGAATCTGGCGTCTGTAGACGTCTGATTCTGACGTCTATTCTATCCCCGTGCGATGGAAAGAGTATAAATATTTATAATAGCCGTACTCCTGTAACATAGGTATACAAATGAATCAGAAAGAGCTAACTAAGACATTTATGATGATATCGAATTGAATTAAAAATTGTTAATTGTTAAAATTGTTATAAAAATATTCAGCGCTTTAAGGGTTAAAGCGTTGAAATATGTTTTTTTTAACAATAGAGCCCAAAGACTTTTTTTCAGTTTGACATCATCCTAAATGTCTTAGTTAGCTCATTCCACCATTATTATAAATTTGTTAATTCTTTGAGTGCGGGGGTCATCTTTAGACGTAGGAATCTGACGACTCAAGATACGTCAGATTCTGATTTCTAAGGACGGTCTCCGCGCCGACGGGTTAAATTAAGTATTGCTACATGTACATATTTATCTGAAGTAGCTGCTGTTTCTAAATTCAGAAACAGATATTTAAAGAAAACGTCCTGTATAGATGTAATATATATTTTTTTTAATATACCAACAAAATGTTGTAATGCTTTTTAAAGAATTTACAGAAAATAATAAAAATAGTTTTATTACAATTTGTATAGAACCTCTCTTCTTGAAACATGCTCAGAAAGAGAGTTGTTTTATATTTTAAATGTTTATATTTTTCAGAAAAGCGAAACGATATTACTGCAGCTTTTGTCACCAAGTCAACCGGAAATAAATTAAGTGATAGATTAAAAGAAGATAAATGTTTGCTGGTGCAAATCAAATCTATTTTTGATAAAACCCCTTGGAGGAAAGTCAGTGATCTGTCACCTTGTCCTTTCGATGAAACTGCAAATGAAACACAACCATTGAAGTCTTTGGAAGCTGATGCAATGGAACTGGAAAGTCAACGAGGAGGAACTGTTACATACCTGATGAATGCAAATAGAGTAACTGATGATGCAGACATAACAAAAGCTACTGGAGAAAGCACAGGTAAATATGTGCATAAGGCGTTGGCTGAAAAACAAGTCAGCACAGCAGATCCGACACAAAAAACAACAGATACGGGAGAGCTAGGTGATGTTACTAGTGGCACTTCAGGAAGGATGTTGGCACATGGTGTGATGTTGTTTCTAATTATGCACTTGATTACCTATAGCTGAGTTGCACGTCTGCAGTATTACCCATTGGAATTCATTATATATGTGAACCTGTAAGACGTTTAAATATTTGTGTATAAACCATGGAAACCGGACGGGATTTTTTCAATTTGAAATCACCATAACTGTCTTAGTTAGCTCTTTTTAGTCCATTTGAATACATAGTTATGGGTCTACTCCCACTAGAACTATTTTATTTCTTTCAGTGTGAATCTGACTTCTGTGATTGTGACGTATAATGACGGACCCGCACTGAAAGGGTTGAAATGTGAGGTCGTTTAGATACATTAAAGTGCGTGGCTTAAAATCCAGAAAGAAGGGATATAAATAAACCTATATGGCATGATGCACAAATGGAGATAAGTGGCGACTGGTTGTGGTGATTATGACCCATAATAATATTATGACCGGGATACTGATACTTTTGTGAATGGATAAATGAATTGGGACAATACACGAATAACGAGTTGAAGTTGTTTTATTTGGTTAGCCGCTAATTATGTTGATAAGCTATCTTTAAACATTGAATTGCTTGGTTTTCTATTGCAAGTGATACTAGTTTTTTTGTGAATGGTAATGCATGAATAACGAAATGAAAAAATGTTATTTGGATAGCCACTAATCATCTTAATAAGCTATATTTGAAAATTAATTGTGATAGTTTCCCGCTCTAAATGGTGTGGTTTTAATAAACAGCAAGATGTAAGCATTTGTAGTCAATAATTTGAAAATTTTGAGCACAGTAAAATTCTACAGATCTATATGGATTTAATTTCAATATATCGTGTAGTGAACATCATTTCATATTTAAAAACAAAATTATCTAAAGGTACATGAGTTATTAGGAAGGCAAGAAAATTGGTAAAGGAAGATGTGTTAGTTACACTGCATAATTCCTCTATTTTTCGGTATCTATATTATTTTCTGGGGTGGTGTTCAAGATACTCTATATATTTCTGTAACAATTCTTCAAAAACGATTTCTTAGACTTCTTAACTGCGCGTCATATATTACACACACAAGGTATTTTTCATCAATTAAAATTACCATTACTGACAGAGCTGTATTTGTAAGAAGTTTGATTATTAATGATGCATGTTATAGTATGCAAAATTGTTGCTTTAAACGTCACTTTACGACCGATCATTTAAGTGACTTAAGAACAATGCAAAAAACGTATGCAAACACAAATGAAATAAAATATACAACAACTTTTCAGCTTGTCAGTGAACAAACTGTTGCTGTTACTGCTACATCACGTGTTTCTGTTCTAAACGTTGTGCCAGCGTTGTACAAACTGACTGCAATCGTAACGCACTTACTTCAAACTGTGTTGTATCGTAGTAAAAGTCAAAATCGTTTCAACCCGTCCTCATCAGGTTTCCCGATTTTTACAGAACGGGTTGGAACGTTCTCTGACTGGTGTGACTGGGCCGCCCAGTCACACTGAACAAGTTTCTTTACAATTAGAAGCAGGGTCAATTTAGAGAAGCCAATAAGCGTAGTCTTTAGCCATTCCCTCACCCAGCATGTTCTAATTCTCCTCATTCTCCGCGGCTCTTCTTGTTCTTATTCTTCATCTTGTTTTCTGATCTCTTTATATTGTTTCTTTGCTACCACCATCATTGATAAGAAACAAATATTCATCATATATAATGTTGACAACACTGCGCCATGCTAAAATACAACATACTTTTAATTTCCAAATGACCCATCATACTGAGCCCGTTCGCACTTCGTTCTGGAGAACGGAGTAGAACGTGGAGAAACGTATTAAGAATGGAATGGACGTAGTACACATGGAATACAATCGTACTAGGAGGCATGTCATGGACGGGCAAGGACGGGGATGGTGGTTCAGAACGTCGACCATCTGTACAATCCGATCCCGTTCTACCCGTTCAAAATAGGACTGGGTAAGGACTGGGTAAGGTCGTACTTCGAACGGGATTATAGTACTTGAAAAAAAATTGCCGTACTGCGAATTTGGAACAAACTGAGCTGAACGTCGTGCGAACCTGGGAAAATAGATGTAGGACTACGATCCAACACCAATGTTTTTACGTTCTAGCCCATCCTACCCGTCATCACACATACCTTACTACTTTCCATTACGTCTTTACCGCGTTCTTAACATGCAGTGTTAACCAGTTTTTAAAGTTTGTGATAAGTTCCGACTCATATCTAAAAGTTCTTACACAGTTTGTATTTAGATCTACTCGTCTCTACTACATTGTCATTATTTCCAATCCGCTTGAAGCCAGATCTACGCGTGTCTACTACATTTCAACTGCATCTACCCGTTTGCTGTCGGATCAGCAAACTTATCGGTATAAATATTGCATATTGATGATCTCCTCATTTTGGCCCAGTCAATTAGAGTCATTACAATTGCACACAGTTTGTACAACGCTCGCACAACGTTTAGAACGGGATGACGTTACGGTTGATGTCGCTGATGTCGCCCGCAGTCTGTTCTTAACAAGTTTCAATCCCTCCTGTTCCGTTTAAACCCACTCCCAGTCAGTTTCAGTTGGTTCTAGGCCCGTTCCAGCCCATTTCTACACGGTTATCACTAATACATGTCCGTTCAAACCAGTTCATGGTAAGTCTTGCCCGTTTAGTCCTTGGGTCAGGGGCCAAATTTTTACGATTTAGTACCAATTGGGGTGACTTTGTTGTGTTTTTCAGTTAGATACATATATGAGGGGACTAAAAAAGTATGATGGCCCTTTCAGAACGGTAGCTTAAGGGCGGTATTCTCAGTTTAAAGAGGGGGGGGGGGGATCTCTAAATCAAAAAGTAAGTATTAATCATATCTTTTAATCTATGAGTCCTACAAAAATCCAAAGTTTATCGTTTCTGACATAATTTGGGTCAAGGAAAACGTGATGTTTCAAAAATAATTTAACCAATATCTCACCGACAAATCCAAGATGGCCGCCAATTATAAGCTGTATTTCTTTACTCTATGATATAACTAGTTTATTTACGTCTATGATGTTCGAATTTTGTCATGCAAATATTCTAGTTATCTAGACAATCAAACTAGCATTAAATTAAACTATTTTTTGTATATCTTGCAATTATAAAAAGCAGTTTAGTTATCCAACAGACGCGTGCTTCATAGCACTTGTTGTGAGGACCGAAAACGTGTATCTTTGAGATGTGTAACAATAAGACATACATGTCCAATGTTGGTCTATATTATCTTTTCTTTTCTTGGTTGAAACAAATAATACATATTTATTACTTTTCCTCAAATTAAAAAGAAACACTATTTATATGTATGATGACGTTTTCAGAATAATAGCTTAACCCTTAAAGCGCTGAAATATTTTTGCATAAGCCACGGAGATTAAAGGATTTTTTTAATGTGAAATCATTATAAATGTTGTAGTTAGCGCCTTCCGATTCATTTGAATACATAATTATGTACCTACGGCCATTACGGCCATCACTTCCTTAAATCACATATCGATCTTTTTCTTTTTAATGTAGGGCGTGGACCCTGGTGTAATGGTTAAAACTGTTTGATGCAGGTTCTTCCCCTTCTCTGGCATCCATGTTTTTGAAGAAACAAATGTTTCTTTCCCACACGCTTGTAAGCATTCAGCATTGTGAGGCGACTCCATCAAGGAACTTCATGAAAACATCTGCCATGAAGCATGCGTAGAATTCTACTTAATCCTTCATGTATTCGAGTTTGAAAACTACAGAGAGAGATATGACTTAAACTTTGAATATGGCAGAGTTTCGGAGCAGCTCCCCCACCCCCTCCAAGATGTGTTGTAACCGAGGATATATATATCTAATTCATACTGCAATGTTATTATATTAGTACACGTATTAGTTGTGCAAACAAAATAACAACATAAATATGATACAAATATAATTTTTTTTATTTCAGATATATAATTACATGATTTTATTATTTCAAATATATACATACATGATTTTTTTAAATAAAATTATGTACATTCTGACTTCATTTTTTTAAAAGTCGGTGACATATGTCTGCTATCTGTTTCAATTGTTAATTTAACCGAATAATATTGTTTTCATATGGTAGTCGAAATGACTCCAAGCAATATCACTCATCTCAGGTGTTGACAGATCGCCGTGGTCAAATCTAACACATTTCACACATTACTCAGACGGGTGGCTTATTGCTCCTACTTTCAGGTTGCCGGAGGTGCGACTATTGTCTTCCTGTTATTGTAGGGCTTCACCATGTTCACATACTGGTCTTTTTACAAAGGCAAACCATTCAACACTCAAATAGGTGATGACACAATCACCCAATGTTGGTACAATGTGAGCCCATTGTCTCAGACACTGGCATTGGGTGAACATTGTACCAACATTGGGTGAACGTCTCGTGTTTGCTGGGCTTTGTCATATTACTGCCGTCAAGAAGTTTAGGAGGGGTTCCTACTTTGTTGGGGGACGGGTACGGTGTCAAATGCAGTGGCCCAGCATAAAACCAATGTTCACATCGTGAACATTATTTGCCGGGTTTTATTAGCTAATTAGCCTCCCACTAATCCCTTACACGTTAGGTGCATTTAGCCAGCGTTGGGGAAATGTTTTGAAAAGGATATAAGCAATGCCACAATCACTATACAAACAAGTGGCGTTCACACAATTAGCGTGACTGACCGTCATCTGGTGACAGAACTATGAGACGCTTAAGTCATGCATTGATTCAACCCTTTTGTCATTGAGATTTGATAACGGAGGCGGACAACGTGACAGAGCAACGGGACACTTTATGTATTGGTTTAACCCTTTCGTCCCCGAAATTTGATGTCGGAGGCAGACATCGGAATGGCAGAACATAGAAGCAAAAATGCCTTGGGCAGATCCGTTCCTGTGCAAACACTTCATCAGAGAGATTGACGTGGTATTTTCACATCAGCCTTATGCACAACATTTATTCCATCGATGATTGATGCTGAAGAAGAATTTTTTGTTTCAGCCGGGTTCACCATGTATGCAAGTTTCTTCTCAAACACAGCTTGGGAAAGTGAGTAAGGAATTGGTCCAAGAGGATGTGCTGATAACTCGCACTTTTCTAGATTTCTGCTGTTTGCAATGAGGATCATTTTTCCAAAGAACCCATGGTGTGCCTTGAGAATTGTCTCTTTATTAGCTGTTTTGGTTGTTGTTTCTTAGTATTGCGTTCTCAGGCAGTATTTAAGACGATCAAAACGGACTTCCAAAAATGGGGAGATCCAAAAAGCAGAAGGGGAAATGTAGAATTTTCAAGAAGCGTAGTTTTTAGCGAGTCCCTCACCCAGCCTGTTCTATTTTTTCTCATTCTTCTCAGCTCTTCTTAATTGAAAGATATACATAACATATAGTCCCTAGGCTGGCAGTAACAAGGCATATCTGGGATTCCCAGATAGTTTATAAGGACATGGCAGCTGCATGGGAAAATGGAAAAAGTTCATTAAGGACCATTTTTGATTTTTATTCCCGAAACAGTATAACCTGGTGATCAAATATATATATTATAGGTATATATAAGGCCATAATACATTTTAGTCTATGTGAGGGGTATTATGTGTGGTTTGACGTTAATAGTGCACGATTAACTGATGTAAACAACATTCGGCCACCACATCACCAGGTGGGGTTATTAGGACTCCTTGTGTAAATAGCTGTAAACCACTTAAAAAAAATTTAAAAAAATTGATATAACATTTTTTCTGCCCGCTAGAGGTCATTTTAAGGTCAACTATTGCTAAGTTTTCAATATACCTATTAATCCATGGGCCAGAATCGGTCACCATGCACCCCCATTACTCACCCACACCAACTTTATTTTAAGCTTTGATATGTCCGAAACATGAAATGAAATATTATCAGTAAAAAAATTGGGACGAACTTTATATTTTGACCGCTTTTATGGGGTTCCCCCAAACCTGGAATTAAGGGGCAGGGTTACGTAAGCGTCTGTCGTTGATGTTCTGATTAACCAATCTTCACATCCAATATACCATATAACAGATAATTAAATTCCCGTTAATTAATAATAATTAATCACCCATTGCAGTAGAGTAAATAGTTGTCTCTCCACATACGCTCAAACATGTTTTTTTATTATAAAATAATCATAATGAGCAGCAAAACAAACTAGTCAATATGGTCGTTAAAACAACATAATAAATGATAGTTATTAGATATATCTATATCTAGCTTAGGTTTTCTGTGCCCAGATATGTGTATGCTTAAAAATGTCATACATATTTTTTTATGGAAGAATAATTGCAGCCTTTTATGAAAATAAGTCTATTTACCCTGGGTTCAAATCTGAAACATGAAACGTTGTTTGGGATTTTAGTGTATACTTTTGTATTCTCTCCACATAATTTGTGTGTGCTGAATGCGAATCTGTCGGATAACGCTCTATATTTGGAGACTTTCACGGTCAAATTAGGAAAACACAAAATAGCCACCAAAATGTTAAGAAAACCCCATATTTTCTATAGTTTGTCGCACATAAATGCACAATTTATGTTTTCTGCATGTTTTTTAATTGGTATTTTTTTCTTGTTTCTTTGGAAAGAAATTACCTTTACATCCAAGACATCCAAGACATCCGCCGTTTTTTATGTATTTACTGTTGCTATAAGTATAATACCAAACATATTGACGATAATATGACGTATTTGTGGTAACATAGTGGATTAGGACTAAACGTTACTGACGAGTAAATTTGAAAGAAAAAATCCAATCGAAAATGGCCGCGAAATTCACATTCATATGAACAGAAAACAAAATGGCTATCAAAATGTGGCTCGGAATTGCTCATTTTTTTTATTTCGTGTGACTTCAAGGCCGAAACAAGCATTTCTGGTGTTTATTGTTCATTGTCTGACCTATAGTTTATCGTAAAATCCAAGATGGACGTCATTTTGCATATTTACTATTAAAATAATGATGTCATTCTAAATACTTAGCACATCAAAGCATATTAGAATATACTATACTTAAACACAGTTTCGAATGCCTTGCAACCTAATCTGCCGTATTACGTATTACCATTAAACAAGTGTTGTTTATGATATTATAGTTCACGTGCTTGATAAAACGCTTTTATTTGTGTGTTGATGGTAACCATTTTTAATTTGAACGTCAAATAGAGGTTATTTTTATCGAAAAACATGAGAGATAAATTCATGTCTCAAAATCATGCAGAAACCAGAAAACGTGCAATAATTTGCAACATAAATATAGAAAAGATTTGGTTTTGGCGGCAATTTTTTGATTTGCTTATTTAAAGGTGAAAGACACCAAATATAGAATTTTATCCGACATATTTAAATTCAGCACACACAAATTATATAAAAACAAGCGGAAGAAAAAACATAGACTTAATTGTAGAGCTAAGTTCAATGTTTCATATTTCAACCCAGGATAAGTACACATATTTTCAAAAAAATACATATGCAATGTGCAATGTACAAATCTAAATACCACCCAGATTTAAGGATATACACATCTGGGTTTAGAAAACATAGGTGAAAAATATGGCCAATAATTATGTTTCCTTAAGTCGTTTCCATTGACCATGTTTACTAGTTTGTTTTGTTGTCGATTTTGACTATTTGTAATAAAAAAATAGTTTAAACGTATGTGTAGAGATAAATGTTTAATCCACTGCATCATGCAATACATCAGTAGAGCGGAAATCTATTTATCTTTTATATGGTATATTGCATGTGTAGATTGGTAAGCTAGCACTACAACGACAGATATTTGCGTAACCCTAACCCCTAATTTTATGTTTGGGGGTAACCCCACATAAGCGGTCAAAATATATATTTCGTCCCTATTTTTTTTACTGGTAACAGCTCATTTCATGTTTTGGACATATCATGGTTAAACAAAAAATGGTGTGGGTGAGTAGTGAGGGGAGAGCTGCACGGTGACCAATTCTGGCCTATGGACTATATGTGTGTTTTGGGTTGCGACCTTCAAGAGACCGGAAATGAAATTTAAAGCTTCAGAATATTTGTTAATTATGAATTCTGACTATTTCGTGCCAATTTCCATTAATTTGATATATTACACGACTATATTACCTTAACATACAAACGTTTTCAAAAATACCCGTTTGTTTGTAAGGTCATGACCTTTAGGACCCCGGAAATGACCTTTAGAGCTTCAGAAAAAAATGACACCCATTTTTATTTTGTTCAGTATTATTTTTTCTTCAAATTGAACATAGATGTCAAGAATTAACATGCAATTCCCAAGGAACCACATTTACTGACATATGACCCTACACTATATCAGGACTCTAAGCTGACTGCCTGCTTTGTTTTCTAACTTCCAATTGACCCCCCCCCCCCTCCAAACCCAAAATCCTCCAAATATATAACTCAAATTGTGACATCAGCAAATCTAAAAGTTATTTCCATCAGGTTAGTGCAGGCAATTGGGTGTTGACATAGTGATGCATGTCTGGTATTGCTGTGGTGAAAGTCAGCATTACTGGTAGAATAATCAAAACTAAGGTAGATAGCAAATCATGAACCTGCCTGTACTCTGTCAAAAATAATAGATATTTATCGTTTGATCTTGCACAGATACGGTCTTCTTGGAGTGCTCTCTATTGTAGACATACGATGCACTATAAACATGAGAAAGAACCATTGAAGTCATTCCATAAGAAAAGGTCATCCTTCCATAGCGATATTGCCATGTGACATTGCAGAAAGTGACATAAAACAATATTCAACTAGAAGGGAATATTGACTTTTTAATTAACAATAATATTTGGGCTAGGTTTCATGTGTTTTTGTGGCGGCTATTTTGAATTTTGTTGGGTTGTTTTTATTATGACAGATTGATTTGAATTTCCAGTATGAGTTTTTTGGCAGCCATTTTGAACTGGAATTTTAGATTTCAGACGTCGGCCTTCAGACTTCAAATTTCAGCGATCAGAAGTCCACACTGAGCTTTTGCTCTTTGAAATAGATTTATATTTGTTTGTCAAATGAAATTGTATTCAGAGTGTCCAGTAAACATTGATTTGTCTCTCTGTTGACTTTGTGTTGTATTACTGTCTGCGACTCTAACCCAACACTAAGACAACGATGACTCAACATTTTGTGTTTGAATGGAATTGCAACTGTTATTTTAATTGTCTGATGTAACATTTAAAGGGTTTCCACTGCTCATACCAAGACAGTATTGTTTCAATACTGGACCATTGTCTGCAACGCTGGTCCGGAAATGAAACATTATATAAATGTATATTTATTATGAAAACTAAAGGGTGGAGTCGGTCTACACATAGGGTGACCCTGTTTATCCTCCTGTTTTCATTCAAGCAATGACTGGAGAATCACCCAACATGTACATCATTAAACCAACAATGGTCCCTATTATAGGCCTACTGCCGTGCAAAGCCAAAATACAGTATTTGCTCACTTTGCAAGTAAGGAGATACTTTGTCTTTGCAAACCAGTATATTGATCCAGAAAATACGAAAGAACGTAATGAATGACTTAAAAAGTCATAGCAACATACTTGATTACTCTGAGAAAATTGTTTCCAAATTTCAAGTTGATTAAATAATCGCTAGAAATGGCGTCTCAAAAAACTGCACAGAATAATATGATTAAAGATCCAAAGAGAACTCAATATATTTGGGCAGAGCCCAAATATAACTAGAAGGGTCTAGTTTTTTGCAAACAAAAAAATGGAGATGTCTCCCCTCCAGCAGCATAACCATAAAGGTTGATAGCTAATAGATGTAGTGACAATGTCTTTTTGTAATTAATGTTATTAAATGGCTCCTGTGGACAGTAGAGACTATGTATTACGGGAATTTATTATTCCGTTTTGGAACCAGGCGATGTGCTAAACACAATGAGGCTTGCAACACTAGCCCATCAAACAAGAGACGTTGACCCAATGCTGGTCCAATGTTGGCCCACCATCTGCGACGCTGGCCTAACATCAAACCAGCACTGGTTCAACGCCTCGTGTTTGCTGATAGCAGCTAGCCTGTTAGTGCTTATAGTCCATGGGTCAGATAGGGTTACCGTGCACCCCCCCCCCCCCCCCAGGACAGTCTGAGACCAAGTTTTTTTTGTTCCTTGGACCTCCCCCGATATCAAAAGTCGATGCCATCAAAAAATAGTTGGGATGGACTACCTATTTTGGGCCATTTTGAAAATGGCCGCCATCGAAATCTGGAAATCACGTTTTGTGCCATAACTTGAGTTCTAAGGCAGTTAGAGTCACAAAATTGGTGTCTATGCATATGTTTCTGGGGGTGAGGAATACAATTATGGCAATAAAAAATGTTCTTTCTTGTGGAAAATTTATAAACAGCTATACAAACGTATTTTTCTTGCATTTTTGGTCATTTTTTGTGTTAGTCTTTGGGCCAGAGAGGGTTACTGTGCACGAACCAAGTTTGTTTTGCTCATTAGACCTCCCCCATATCAAAAGTCGATGACATCAAATAAAAATCGGATGGACTACCTATTTTAGGCCATTTCAAAATGGCCGCCATGTAATTTGGAAATCACATTTTTTGCCATAACTTCAGTTCTAAGGCAGTTAAAGTCACAAACTTGATGTCTATACATATGTCTTTGGGGATGAGAAATCCAATTATCCCAATAAAAATATTTCTGTCTTGTAAATAATTTATAAACAGTTAAATAAACATATTTTTCGTGTATTTTAGTGCGAACTCAGAAAAAATCGAACCTTGAAATAAAACTTGTAGTGTTATTTTATTCCGTTAATAATTACAGTGTTAAAAATTGTAAATAAAGATTAAACTTTGCTTATGACTGGCATGATAAATGAAAAATACTTAGTGTAGAAAATATTAAAATAACAAAGTGGTGACTGTTTCATAAACCGATTACATGTACATGTAATCTTGATTCATAATATATCTGACCAGCAGCTGAGTAGAATATATCCTTTGTTGCAAAAAAACCCCAGTACTTTTACACAAGATCATATCGCCACTTAAAAATTTAAAGCGGTAGATACACCCTTAACTTTCAATTCCAAAGGGAAGATTTGGTTATTGACAGTCATTCTTATGTATTGCACACTCTTTTCACCAGTTTATCTAACACACATTTAATAGCAGAATTTCTAACATAATAGTTGCCATGTCATCAAATTCTTATAGTGGTGACAGCAGAAATGGTGGTAAAAGGGTGGTAAAGTCCTTGTTCCACCAGAATTTGAAACGCGTTTGCACTACCATAGAACATAAAATAAACATATCGCAAGCTACTGATTAGCTAAACCAAATCCTCATCACACTGTCACTTTCAACTACTGCACTGTCATCAGACAACACTCCTTACTCTGATGAACTTGCTACATCGCCATCACTTTCTAATGTATCATCTTTCTCTGCTATGTCTATTGGAATAATTGGACCTTGACACCAGATGGGCACACGTTTCCAATTGTTTTCAGTCTATACGTGACCATTAATTGCTGGAGGAATATATATGGCTGAGGACTATGGGCTAATTTCCAAATTCCAAATTGCAATGAAGGAAATATTCTACTCAGCTGCTAGTCAGATGTAATATGGATGAAGATTACATGTACTTCTAATCGGTTCATGGAACAGTCACCACTTTGTTATTTTAATATTTTCTACACCAAGTTTTTTTCATTTATCATGCTAGTCATAAGCAAAGTTTAATTTTTATTTACAACTTTATCACTATAATGCTCATTATTCACGGAATAAAATAACACTACAAGTTTTATTTTTAGGTTAGTTTTTTTCTGTGTTCGCACTAAAATGATCAAAAAACACAAAAAATACGTTTATTTAACTGTTTATGAATTATATACAAGACAGAAATATTTTTTATTGAGATGATTGGAGTCCTCATCCCCAAAAACATATGTATAGTCACCAAGTGACTTTAACTGTCTTAAAACTAGTTATGGCACAAAACGAGATTTCCAAATTTCAATGGCGGCCATTTTGAAATGGCCTAAAATAGGTAGTCAATTCGATTTTATTTGATGGCATCAACTTTTGATATTGGGGGAGGTCTAATGAGCAAAGAAAACTTGGTCTCAGACTTTCATGGGTGGAGGGTGCACAGTAACCCTATCTGGCCCATGAACTAACACAAAAAATGACCGAAAATGCACGAAAAATACGTTTGAATAGCTTTTTATTAATTTTCCACAAGACAGAAACATTTTTTATTTGCATATTTAAATTCCTCGCCCCAAAAAACATATGTATAGACACCAATTTTGTGACTCTAACTGCCTTAGAACTCAAGTTATGGCACAAAACGTGAATTCCAAATTTCAATGGCGGCCATTATGAAATGACCTAAAATAGGTAGTCCATCCGACTTTTATTTGATGGCATCGACTTTTGATATTGAGGGAGGTCTAATGAGCAAAAAAACTTGGTCTCAGACTTTCATAGGTTGAGGGTGCACAGTAACCCTCTCTGTCCCATGGACTAACACAAAAAATGACCGAAAATGCACGAAAAATACGTTCGTATGGCTGTTTATAAATTTTCTACAAGGCAGAAACATTTTTTATTGGCATAATTAAATTCCTCACCCCCAAAAACATATGCATAGACACCAACTATGTGACTTTACCTGCCTTAGAGCTCAAGTTATGGAACAAAACGTGATTTCCAGATTTTGATGGCGGCCATTTTGAAAATGGACCAAAACAGGTAGTCCATCTCAACTTTTTTTTTGATGGCATGGACTTTTGATATCGGGGGAGGTCCAGGGAACAAAAAAAACTTGGTCTCAGACTGTCCTGGGGGGGGGGGGTGCACGGTAACCCTATCTGGCCCATTGACTATTACTGCTGGTGGCGATTACAAGCCGACACCCACCCAATGTCTGTTAAATGTTGGGCCAGCATCGACGGTGCTGGTCAGTATCCATTCAGCCCTAGTCAGTACTTCATGCTGCAGGAGCGTGTGCACATTCAGAGTGGCACACTACTGCAGACAGCGAAATGGAAGTATCTGTTTATTTCACAAGATTTTTGGAAAGGCTATGACAGGCAAAAGAGAGCGCAGTGACGCCAGCGAAAAGGAAGTATATACTTGATTTTCAAGTGAGTACATACAGCCTTTTGGCAAGACTGTTCATGCAGCACAGAAATGAATGGGACACACAGATTCACAGAATGAGACAGACGAAGCGGACAGATGTAAAGCAACATGTCCCCACCTCTGTGTACAGAGGGGAGACATAAAAAATATAAGTGTCTATATCATATAGTAAATCACAATACAAAATTATTATACAAAATATAATGCAGCTTGTCATATTGTGGGGATTGTCAGTACTGTGGGGAGCCTCCATGACCGAGAGGTAGCGCGCTCGACGTCAGACCGCCAGGGCTCGAATTTCGAATCCTGTGTCTGGAGGACAGCGTCATCTCATTCATCTCACCATCCTCAGGAGATTCTCCTGACCTAGTTCAGCCTATATGTGCACAAAGGTGGCCTAAAGCCTGATTCATTTCATTTTATTTCATTAGCTTGTCATATTAAATTTTAAAAGGGACTGTGCACATCCAAAGTTTGGATTATATGTCAAAGGATTTTAAAGCAAACATTAAATTATTAAATCACAATAATTTCCACCCAGCTGAACCTGTGAGTCGCGTCAGCGAGACACAGCCAGAAATCGGCGAAAACTACAAATTAACAGCAAATACGTGACATTCAACCATTCAACCAATGCTGTTTCATTGGGTGATGGACATTGCCATGTCCGACATCGGAGTAATGCAGGCTACACCCACACATCACCGGGTCAATGGTGATGTGAATAACGCTGGCCGACATTGAGCATGAGACAAAACATGACCCGGTAAGTCAATACTGGGCTGATGTTGGGTCAGCGTCGTAGACGGTGGGCCTGCACGATAGAAAGCGCCAACATCGGCCCAGCATCGGGTCAGCTTTTCGTGTTTGACCGTCTGCACGATTGTAAGCGTGGAGAGAAATGAATGGGAGACTGACAGCACAGAAGACTCACAGCACAGACTGAGACAGACTGAGATGACAAGGGTAAAGCAATATGTCCCCTCCTCTGTCTACAGAGGGGATACAGAATTACTCACTCACTAAGACGGGCATACCTGAAAAACTCCCATGGTCGACACAAAGATCATGGATCTATTCTGTTTAAAATGATGTCAATTTTTAGTTTGACCTTGCCCAGGTGGCCATCTTGGATTTTACCCACAACGAAATTTCTAAAATATATTCTGCCCACATCACTGTCCGGAATACCTGTATAACCAATGGTAGACACAAAAATGTTTTTTTTCTGGTGACAAGTATAGCAAATAATTGTTTGGCCTTGCACAAATAGCGGTCATCTTCAATTTGGACAACACATTTTCGTGAAAATCCATTCTTCTCACAATAGAGAGAAAACTGAAAAAAAAAGATATTGTCCCATTCACTTTGTGAAGTGCAGGTACATACGTGCAGGTACAAGTGCAGGTACACCCTTTCATATCCTTCACCCTTTTTCTCATAATGTTTAGTATATGTTACAATGAAAATGGTCAATGGCGGTCATTTAACATTTTTTTATAAGGTTTTTTAAAAATAAATCTTGACATTTTTTAAATGGACTACTTGATTGGGACTCCAAATATGGTATTAGACCCTTTATTCTATTATTATTTGCAATGGAAATTAAGATATAAGCCAGTTCTTTAATTATCTAAAAAAATTGCTATAATTATGTAAATTAGAAAAACAATTCAATATATAAAATTTAACATCCGGTATTTTCTAGCTCTTTGGACCCTATGTTACTTTTCGATCCAAAAAACCTTGCTTTAAGGAAAATATTGTGATCATCTGAATTTCAAGTAGGTAAACTAACGTCCACATTATTGTAACACTGTTGCCTTTAGCAATACTTCTGCATGATACTGGTCATAAACAAATTAATCATTGACAACCTCGCTGCATGTCATGGCTGCTCCATTAACAATGAAAAGTGTTTGTTCTTCATAATTATGATGATATATGACCCTGTCTAATTGTGTACCTTACTAAAAATAAGGGGAGGTTTCATTGAAAATAGCACAATTCAATGAATAGCATAATTAATGATTTGATTGCGAAATGTAAAGGAGTGCTTGAATGGTTAGAACAAAAGATTTTGGCCTAATTGCACGTATTGTATATAATATTTGAGGTCGTACAAACCCTTTTTGTGGGATGTACACCAATCCATTATTTCACTTTCTTCATTGTCATCTTGTATTATCATATAATTAATAAATATTCAAATAAATTAATGTAAATAATGTTTATCTTTTTCAAAAAAAAAATGATATTAATTAAATCCCACACTGTATACACATGATACACGACGCATCTTAGCCAAATTATTACAAATCATAACGTTTAAGTCATCATTTGTATGCTGATGAAATGCAATAGTGTATCCCAATCAACACAAAACATTTGTATAACATTTGTACAATGCTTGACCAACATCGAAGACATTGGTCATATGTTGTACAAAATGTTATGCAAATAATGTGTGTTTGCTCATCATTGTGCAGGTGAAACAATCTGCTATCTCCTGAAAAAAATCAGCTGTGTTTTCATGAGGATGGTCAAACCTAAAATTAAATGGAACGCCGTTAAAACAGAAATTATTGTCATCTAAGACGTTGCGGGGCAAGTTAATGTTATTGCTGGCTCATGAAATGTCACCAAACGATCGATATAAATTTAGTTTTCTTATTTGATTGTGATTTGTAATTCTGTCGGCATATCTCTCATGGTTTGTAGACTTGTTTGACCATATAAAAAGGTCGGGTTCGCACACATTTACTCTAGAATGAATAAATGAATGAATGAATGAATGAATGAATGAATGAATGAATGAATGAATAAATGAATGAATAAATGGGTTTTAGGCCACATTTGTGTACATACAGACTTAACTGGGCCAGGAAAACCTCCTGAGGATGGTGAGATGAATGAAATGACACTGCCCTCCAGACACAGAATCCGAAATTAGAGCCCTGACGGTCCGAGGCCGAGCACGCTACGGAGGCTCCCCCAATACTTAATCCTTACGAGTGAGCGGGTAAGAAACATTCTGTTTCTTTGAAACTCGAAAGCCAGAGCGGGGACGAATCCGACATTCCAGGAAGGCAACTTCAACCACTCTTACCAGCCTCCCCCTGCCCTTTTCTTAAGATAACGTTCACAGGTTAAGACAATCGCAGTTGGGTGATGGGTGTTAACCCTTTAACCGCCGGTGCCGAATATAATCGTTTTTTTTTATTAGCACATTAAGTACCACTTTTTAAACACGTTAAAGATTAAATTAGACATCAATCAGCAAGATTTGAAAAGAGTTTTCTCCATTTTATCAAATCTGAATAATTTTCACTTACTCGAAGTTGTGGATCATAATATTTTTTACAGCTACTTTTATGCCATTAACCATTGAAATAATAGCTCCCTTCGCGAAATGGTGGGCTGACTTGAGCAAAACTCAAAATAACCACACATCACTTATCATCTTTAAAACAAATTTGTTGAAACACATTCACAATAATTTTGTTAGATGCAATTATATGAAGCTTATTTATATCGTTCTTTCGATTGTCGGGCCAAACAATTCCATATACACATTTATATATCTTTAAATTTTAATTACTGACATATGTTATCAGTATTTTATGTAATTATCTCAATCTACAATTTTTTTCGCAGAATTTATGGTCAGTAGTTGCCAATCAAAATGTGCCTTGTTATTCTGATCTCATCAACCAAAAGTGTACTATCATTCTACATAGTGAACATCTAACCAGCAAGAGCATACAGATGTGATGTTTAGTGTACCAGGTAGCCAGGGAGAAGGATGTGCCGTTTGCAATACCAGCTGCTAATATACCTATTTACATTTGGTATTGTACTCCTCGAACTTTTAAAATCAATGCATTTGCAAAACCATCTATGTAATCTATAAATAGTCGAGTAGGTTAGGTTAATAAAGCTGACAGACATCATTGCCAGTAATTTATCCGAGCCGACCATGGATAGCAAACACCATAAACATATTGTCGTTGTTATTTGGTATGTCCACATTCAACATAGCGCCCTGATGTAAAAACTATTCAGACACAAGTCTTTATAACTAAAAAAATAGTTTTGAAATCATTAGAATAGATATCTCCTCATACCCAAGGACACCAAAAACCCACAAGAGTCTGGAAGGGGACAGCGATGCCATAGCATTCAACACATGGTCAGTGCATAAAATGGCTAGTATGGCAGATTAACATTACGCCGGCTGGCTTAAACATTTATTTATTGATGATATTCCTAATTTGGTATAATCGGATATACCAATAATCAGAATCTTTCATAGATCGTCCCCTCCTTTTTTGATGCTATCAGACCTTTCCCACGGCAAAACCAAATGTAATGTACCAAACAACCTCCCACTCGATGACAAGAATATCCTCTTTCACCAATGCTGTGTTTATGGATTCAGTGTATCATAAACAAATCTTTCAAGGCTGGTATTAACACATTAATAGAAATAATTTATGTTGAATTTGCTCGCATTCAAACTGTTCTTCAATTTTATGTCCAAGTGAGAAATAGACAATGAAACATATTGATTGCATAATGGTGGTAACAAGACACCCCTCCCCCTACACGACCTTGTAGAACTGCACAGCCAATGCTGAAGAGACTAGACACAAGTGGTTGTGCCATGGTAGACCACCTTTTCTTACACGCTGAAATAGACACTGTCATTATATATCTAAATACACCCTTCGAGCAATTGGTTGATATACTTGTTCAAGCTAGATGTGTCATTTAAATGAGTTTTGTGATCCAGCATGCCTAATGTATGGTGTCCGGATAGGGCCATCTCGCCCTTTCGTTGTTTCGCCGTTTCAAAAATTAAAATCCCTTTAAAATCTCGCTCTTTCGCATCGCCATTAGCAGTTTCGCCCTTTCGTTGTTTCGTAGTTTCGAAGTTTCGCAGATTCGCATCGCCTTTTCGTTGTTTTGCAGTGTCGTTGTTTCGCAGTTTCGTTGTTTCGCTTCGCTCTTGTGCAGTTTCGCATCGCTCTTTCGCTATTTCGTTGTTTCCAGCGTCGTTGTTTCGTATCGCTCTTTCGTTGTTTCGCATCGCTCTTTCTCAGTTTCGTAATTTCGTCGTTTCACACTTTCGCGCTTTCGTTGTTTCGCTCTTTCGTTGTTTCGCACTTTCGTTGTTTCGCACTTTCGCTCTTTCGTTGTTTCGCACTTTCGTTGTTTCGCGGTCTCGCAGTTTCGTTGTTTCGTACTTTCGCACTTTCGTTGTCTCGCTCTTTCGTTGTTTCGCACTTTCGTTGTTTCGCTCTTACGTTGTTTTGCAGTCTCGCAGTTTCGTTGTTTCGTACTTTCGCAGTTTCGCTGTTTCGCACTTTCGTTGTTTCGCTCTTTCGTTATTTCGCACTTTCGCAGTTTCGCACTTTCGTTGTTTCGTACTTTCGCAGTTTTGCTCTTTCGTTGTTTCGTTGTTTCGTACTTTCGCACTTTCGCTGTTTCGCACTTTCGTTGTTTCGCACGTTCGTTGTTTTGCACTTTCGCACTTTCGTTGTTTCGTACTTTCGCAGTTTCGCACTTTCGTTGTTTCGCACTTTCGTTGTTTCGCTCTTTCGTTGTTTCGCACTTCCGCAGTTTCGCACTTTCGTTGTTTCGCCCTTTCGCGGTTTCGTTGTTTCGCACTTTCATTGTTTTCCCCCTCCCTTCCGCTCCACTCGCCTCTTTGTATCACGTGTGTTGTGCATTGGTCCAACGCTGATTCAATGTTATTTGAACGTCGTCAACATTGGTCAATATTGAATCAGCTATGGGCCTATGTTGTGTGTTTTTGGCTAATAATGCTTAATAGCATATGCGGGTAACAGTCACTTGAACGAGAATACAGCCCCTGGTAACGACTATGTCTGATAATCAGTTCACAGGTGTCTGGTTTTGTCGCGGAAAACTCTTATGATATGACGTCTGTCGTTTAACAGAGAGGGACGTCGCTTGCCCCAGCGAGACGCTGTTTAGCATACGCTGTGGCGTCGCTACGCCCTAAATCTCACGCCCCGAGACAGGCTTTAGTGGGGCGCAGACAGCTTATATCGGTCACAAAATGCCTGGTATTATCCACAATTTCAATTTCTCTGCGGAATATAGTCAAGAAATGAACATGAAATGAATGGGATTTTAGGCCACCTGTGTGCATATATAGGCTAAACTGGGCCAGGATAACCTCATGAGGATGGTGAGATGAATGAGATGACACAGACCTCCAGACACAGGATTTGCAATTCGAGCCCTGGCGGTCTGATGCCGTGCACGGTACCTATGGGTCACGTAGGCTCATCACAATACTTTTTTTTACGAGTGGATGGGGAAGAAACATTTTTGTTTGTTTCAAACCGCCGAAACAGGGGAACGAACCGGGGAACGCTATTTTGACTCAATCCCGTGACTCATCACTTAACCCCCCTCTAAGCATTACACAATTGGTGAACGGCCCCTTAGGCTTGTATTCGCCACTTTTGAGAAAAATTGGAAAAAAAAAAAATAATAACTAGGTAATTATTTACTCAACATCTAATCACTAAAATGTGCATGGTCATAAAATAATGGCTGAAAGATTAGCTTGTCAGTGAAAACTGAATTTTCACATATATTGTAAATGTTGTTACGCGTTTTGCCTTAGCTTTGCATTATTTCCATGCTGACGTGAGCTTTTAATATACCTTAAGATGCTCTCACATTTAAGCTATAGCATATGAATCTTTGAATTTCGCCCGGCATAAATTCGTCCATCAATTGCGAAACAACGAGAGTACGAAACAACGAGAGTGCAAAACTGCGAAAGTACGAAACAACGAAAGTACGAAACTGCGAAAGTGCGAAACAACGAAAGAGCGAAACAGCGAAAGTGCAAAAGTACGAAACAACGAAACTGCGAGACTACGAAACAACGAAAAAGCGAAACAACGAAAGTGCGAGACTACGAAACAACGAAAGAGTGAAACAACGAAAGTGCGAAACTGCGAAAGTGCGAAACAATGAAAGTGCGAAACAGTGAAAGTACGAAACAACGAAACTGCGAAAGTGCGAAACGACGAAAGAGCGAAACAACGAAAGTGCGAAACTGCGAAAGTATGAAACTGCGAGACTACGAAACAACGAAAGAGCGAAACAGCAAAGGTACGAAACAACGAGACTGCGAAACAACGAAAGAGCGAAACAACAAAAGTGCGAAAGTACGAAACAACGAAAGTGCGAGACTGCGAAAGGGCGAGAGTGCGAAACAACAAAAGTGTGAAAGAGCGAAATAACGAAAGTACGAAACTGCGAAAGTACGAAACAACGAAACTGCGAAAGTGCGAAACAACGAAAGAGCGAAACAATGAAAGTGCGAAACAGCAAAAGTACGAAACTGCGAGACTACGAAACAGCGAAAGAGAGAAACAGCGAAAGTACGAAACAACGAGACTGCGAAACAACCGAAGAACGATGCAACGAAAGTGCGAAAGTACGAAACAACGAAAGTGCGAGACTGCGAAAGTGCGAAACAACGAAAGTGCGAAAGAGCGAAACAAAGAAAGTACGAAACTGTGAAAGTACGAAACAACGAAAGTGCGAAACAACGAAAGTGCGGAACCGCGAAAGTGCGAAACAACGAAAGTGCGAGACAGCGAAACAACGAAAGTGCGAAACAACGAAAGTGCGATGCGAAACAACGAAACTGCGAAACAACGAAACTGCGAAAGGGCGATGCGAAACAACGAAAGGGCGATGCGAAGCAACGAAACTGCGAAACAACGAAACTGCGAAAGAGCGATGCGAAACAGCGAAAGGGCGATGCGAAACAACGAAAGGGCGATGCGAAACAACGAAAGTGCGAAACAACGAAAGTGCGAAACAACGAAACTGCGAAAGGGCGAGATGGCGCTATCCGGACACCATACTAATGTGACCTATCTGCACCTAGTCCAATAGCTCATGTTTTTTTTACAAATTTCAGACATACCAAAAAATATACACGATAGCAATAATTATCGATTTTTAATTAATACATTTATTAATATAAAGTAGAAAATATTTTTTGGAAATCACACTTTTATGTGGTTTATTTGAATTTTTTAAACGTTATTGAAAATGAGACAAATATAAAATAGAAGTTGAAATGTTAATAGCTTTTCTCCTATTTTTGAACAATTTTTTTTTAATGTTTGAAGAACAATAATTTTGTCTTGAATACAAATATTTTAAAATATTACATTATACTGAAAAAAATACGAAATGCAACTGATTTTTGTACAAATGGGTCACATATGATGTCAGACATCATTCACTGGATAAGACACATGGAAATTAATGAATCAGTTGTCACAAATCCTCACTCCCTCTCCCCAAATCAGGACTGTGCGCTAGCAATGACATTTCACATGCAATGTCTTCAAAATGTAAGATTTGTTAAGCTTCCTCTAATATAAAACAACGCTCATGTGTGAAATCCACCAATAATATTCGAAGTTTGGGAAAGTGTGACTAGTAGTCAGTACGTTATATATTTTTTCTCCACCAGTTGTTCTGATCACGATAGACTGAGAAAAACATGTGGTGTTATTTTATTATTTATTATTCATTAGAAGGATAATAGTGTTTTTAAAAATTACACATAAATCCTGGAAAGGTTTGTCAATCAAGTGTTTCAACAAGTCCATTTAGGTGGGATGTGGGGGGAGGGGCATAATATTTTGTTGTAGAGGACTATTGTTTTGACCAGGGAATTACAAGTTTTTTTCCCCAGAACTTAGCGTTAAAAGGGTTATATATTGTTCAACATTGTCTCTGGGTGATGTAGATGGACTCACTGACCACAAAGTAGTGAAATGGTGTATTGCAGAATAAAACTGGACTAAAAATAACTTAATTTACATAGTTTTATCAATTTTACTAAATGCTGGCAGCCCTCTTGGACGCAATTTTGAATAAATGGAAACACATACTAATTGACCAATACGTGTGATATTGCCTTAGTTATTATACTGATGCAAATCCGTTAGCATCAGTAATGAATAATTTTATATAAATAATATTTTTGTCCCAATTGATGTTCTAGAGATGTGCAGTAAAAACCTCGTGGACTAAAAGGGTTTAATATTTAAATAACATTTTCTGAGGTGGTCTAAAATTATTAACTGACTACCAAACCAGTTGAAATGGTGTATTGTAAAAGCACATGCATTAAAAATTGACCTGACTATGCACATTTTCAGGACTGAATGCACGTTGGCGGCCATCTTAGATGCAATCTTGAATAACTAAGAATACTATATGGTGTCAGCTGGGAATCATTCAAATATTGATTCTGATTCGCGTATAAAAAACATGCTCTGTAAAAAAAATGAATTAGGTATTATAAATATTAATTAATTAGAATAAAAAAGTGTCATTATCATAGTCAATGTATTGATAATAATGCATTAAAAATATTATTAGCCTTATAGATAATAATTTTGTATAAATTGACATCACAGAGGTGTTCGATAAAAAGCCTCTGGGGCTAAAAGGGGTTAAATAATGATCCGAATTGTCTGGGAGTGGCCTAGCTGGATTCAGTAACTCTAAACTAAATGAAATGGTGTATTACAACAGAAAAACGAGCTGAATTTGCCTAATTTACACAATTTCCCGACTATATGCCGGCGGCCATTTTGGACGCAATCTTGAATGACAAAAAATGCACCCTGGCGATTAACTCCACGTGTGTGCCCAACACCTGGAACCATCAGAAATTATCTAGCTTTCAGTGTATACCTGGGTGTTATGTCTGGGTACTGGCTGACTGACTATCTACAACCAATGAGGAAAAAAATAGCCCCCATGCAAAAGTGTGGGCGGAATTTTTAAGAGTTATATATAAAAAGTTATGCAATCCAACACTGGACTGTTTAATTGACAGACGTTTATTTTAGGCAATTGTGTGTATACATATATATTAGCAAATTAAGTTATAGATTTATGTACATTATACAATAAGTGGATACACAGGTATTATGTAGGTATGGTTAACAAGTGTGTAATGTGCAATTTTATGTCATCAAACAATATTAAATTTGCGTATGTTATCATATATCTGAACATCAATCTTTTCAAAGGGTCTGTCTACAGTCCCATTGACTCCTAGTTTTTTTAAATATGGCTCTGTGTCCACACATTGGTTTGATCTAGAAAGCCACACGTCTTCAAGACTGAAATTGTTCTTTATGTCATGTACATGTTTGTGAAGATCGCGACATACATGGAAAGATCTCGACTTCATGGTCATACGACTGCATGTGTGGGTGTACTTCCAGTCAAAATAACTCCGGTAAAGGGTGTCGTTCCTGTCCAGCAACAACAAATAGTTTGCTAGTTTTTTGGGGGATGAAAAATCACTAACTGCAATATAAGAATGTGCAGGCAATACATACTTATAGGCATTAAGTCCACCAAACACAACAGGTACCATGTTTCGCTCATAGCTTCTCCACAACTTCTCTGTTATGTATTCACCACAGAGGGAGTTTTCAAAAGCAAGATAGAATTTGTACGTAGAGATGAATTGATCACACTCGACGCTTTCGATGCATGTCCTGTTACCACAATCTCCATACACGTCAACAGGGATGTACTTGAGCAGAGCTCGTACATAATTTTCACGCAGACTACGAGATCGGCAACTACTCAAAAACCATGCCACAGATTTGTCTTTTGCTTTTATTATATCATCAATCTCTTTTTTCTTGATACCATAATTTACTTGATTTAACTTCCTGCATTCACCGTACGGCATAAATATCTCCGATTGTTTAGAATATGTCATGGTCATGTTGAACTTGTTATTGTGATCTGGATGTCCTGAAATCAAGTTGGTTTTGGCTGCTTCCCAAACGAAATAAACCCACTGTTGATGTGACAAAGTATGCTCGGGGATTTCATCTTCATCCAGAAGTAGTTCAGACTTCATTATTACCACTTCGCTTTGATTCAACAAAAGTCTGTCTTTATGAAATAAACAGTATTGCTTAGTGTTAGGCATACTCACACTCATTAAATTGATGGGCCCATGGATTCCCTGTCGATTATAAAGTAGTAGGATTTTAAGAGTGTCATATGGCAAACCTTCTTTTCCAATGTAAATTCCACCAGTGATATAAGGACGTTTTGGAGCATTCATATTTTCTGTCAGAGAATATAGCATGCACATAGACACCAGCGCAAAACAGACGGTGTAGAAGTAAGATTTCACTTTACGGTTGTTAACTTGCATCCTGAGCTGTACCTGCAAAAAAAATAAAAGTTGTTAAAGGATGGCAAAATTTGAAATAATCTGGATCAATGACAATGTATTTAGACAACTTTAGACGGTGGTCCAACTTCAACTTAACCCTTTAACCGCCAAATTATTCAATTTTAATTTTCACCCATTTGAAGTTGTGTCTCGCTGACGCGATCCACAACAAGTTATGGATCGCGTCAGTGTTGTGGATCGCGTCAGCGAGACACAACACTGACGCGATCCATAACTTGTTGTGTCTCGCTGACGCGATCCACAACAAGTTATGGATCGCGTCAGTGTTGTGGATCGCGTCAGCGAGACACAACTTCAAGTGAGTGAAAATTCAAATTTAATAATTTGGCGGTTAAAGGGTTAAACAGTTTGTTCTCTTACAGCTATTTTTTAAATAATGTCGTTGTAATTATTGTGTTATTCTGTGATCGAAGTAGATCATTCATCAGCCACCAGCCGTGGCCAAGGCTGTGATGACAATATGTTTCTAATCAGTAGTTCCTTCATTTAATATGAGATCATCCACAGAAAATAACAAATAATAGCCGTCAATTTTTGCAGCGAAATATTACATTTCGATAATTGTTAATGTACGCGGCGTGCAAGCCAATCTTACGAATTTCTTTGTACAACCTAAATTTAAAACACCACATCTCAGATGTGAATCAATCTTAAGTCAAGTAGACAAATCTCAGTGACTAGCAAAATCAGATGCAGTTTCACATTCTAACAAAACTTACAAGTCGAACACCCTGGCAAAAAATATAATTTAAACATACTGACAAATTCACATGCATGATGTAAGAACCGTATGTAGACCACCCTAGATAGATGATAAAGCAGTGATCCCCGGTGGTCCGACATCAAGTAACATTATGTGATTTGCGAGCAATAATAATTACCATGATTGCTTACATCTACATGTACACGCTCGTCTTCTCTCGTTGAAATGTGCTCGAGTTATATGAGTGCTATCGGAATCAAGCTATTTATAGTGATATATAATGAAGATTGTACAGACAATTACCACTTATCGACAACCGGTAGACCAAACACTTGCATATCACATATGAATAAACGATTAACACTTGATGTGTTAATGGTGGTATATCAGTTATTATTTAGTGTTTACTGATTCAACGCCTGTTTTCTGTAGTATTATAGACTACTGTACCTCAGAATACGCATGAATTATACAACGACAATCTGGTAGAAGTAGACATATCAGTTATTTCAAATCATTTAAATATCTAATCCACACTTAATTAAGTGTGTAACAAGAAAACAGACAAAATGTGACTTCGTACCAATGGGTGTAAGATAAATAAATAATTGTGTGTAAATGCATGTTTTGCCAGCGTCAACCGTAGCGGTGGTGCTCATCTGTGACGATTCTATCAATGGAGTATGTCTTTTTTAATCTATCCACCTATCAGCTCTTGTGATATCAATACCACGATTGTCCCATGCTCGGATGAGGTTATTGTATACGTTTGGATTCCCAGTAATGATTTTGTCCATTTTACACTACACCTACGCCATTTAAACAATAATAACAATAATTATATTAGCCGTTATAAGTTGTATGTCAATATGATTTATTCTCAGTGTACCGACCGGATACGTGTCAGATAAAAACAAGGCTGGTTTCCTTCGATCAAAATATCGCCATATTATATTGTTTATAGTAGGAAAATAGACACTTAAATCGTAAGTAATTTAATTTACGTCGTAATACAAATGATATAAGCATATTTGTATCAAATAATTAAACAATGTCAGGGGTATTAAACAGCTTATTATAATATCGCATGATACTGATAGCATAATAATTCTTTTCATTGTTTGGTGTATGTAGTGTTACTTTTAATTTGTATTCTATCCAGCAAATACGCGACATTGAGTGTTGATTCAATGTTGGTCCACCGTCTGCGACGCTGGACCAACATTAAGCCAACACTGGTTCAACGTTTTGATTTGGACCAAGCTATTCCGATCTAGTTCCTCTGTGTCCGGGCATGCCCAGTTGTCTATCCGAAATGAAATAACGACTGCAATACTGAACACTCCTTATTGTCGCGCCTATGAGCTCGGACACCGAGTAGTTTGGCGCTACAGAAGTTAATATATTCATATTATATGTGTTTTTCTGGAAGTATACTAGATACGTCGATCACGCGTTATGTGAAACATTTTGTATTGAATATTATAATATTATGTCCCATAGATCATGATGAGAATACAAATGAGAGTCTACCTATTGACGATGTGCTTTGGTGGCTTCACTCTCTGGTTACTCTACTCTTTACAGGCGTGCACCACACATACTGAACGCAAACTTTCAGGCACTCCCAAGGGGATTTACATCGACAAACACGGATTCCAATACAAAACCCTGAATATACTACTTCTTTTTAATCGTCAAGGACTCCACGGTCCCCTGAATTTAATGAATGTGGCTGATCCAGCCAACCGTCAGTATTGTTTCTTTCATAAAGACAGAGGTCTGCTGAGTCAGAGTGATGCGGTGATCATGAAGGCTGAACTACTTCTCGATGAAGATGAGGTTCCAGAGCATACTTTGTCTCATCAGCAGTGGATTTATTTCGTTTGGGAAGCAGCCAAAAATAACATAATCTCAGGTCACCCACAACACAATAACAAATTTAACCTGTCTATGACCTACTCAATGCAGTCAGATATACCATTGCCGTACGGGGAGTGCATAGTGACCAGTAAGGATCGTGCCACTGTGAAAGAGGACATAGATGACATAGTAATGATAAAGGATAAGTTTGCAGCCTGGATGTTGAGTAGTTGTCGATCACGTAGTCTTCGTGAGAACGTAGGACGAGCTCTGCTCCAATACATCCCTATTGATGTGTATGGAGATTGTGGCAACAGGACATGCATTGAAGGAACGGCTTGTGACCGATATATTTCCAGGTATAAATTCACCTTGGCTTTTGAGAACTCTTTGTGCGGTGAATATATCACTGAGAAAGTGTGGAGAAGTTTCGAGAGGAATATCGTGCCTGTTGTGTTTGGAGGACTTGACGCCTATAAGTCTCTGTTACCCGCACATTCCTACATCGCAGTCAGTGATTTTTCATCTATAAAAGACCTCGCAGATTATCTGCTGTTGTTGAACAAAAACCAAACACTTTACAGGCGTTATTTTGATTGGAAGTACACTCATACCTGCCGACACAGTAAATTAAGAGCAAAGTCTTTACGAGTCTGCCAATACCTTCACAAACATATTCAAGATAAAAAGGATAATTTCACACTTCATGACGTATGGAATTCAGAATCTAACAAATGTATAGAAACAGAGCCGTATTTAGCTCAACTAGGTGTCAATGGTACCGTGGAGAGACCATTTGAAAAGCCTGATGTTCATATATATGATAACATGCATCGGTTTGGTCATGTTTGATTACGGACTGAAAGAAAAGTGAAGTGTGAAAATTTAATCTACTTTAATACTGGCATTAATCGGTATGCGGTGACAAAATATAGGATTTGGTAGCGTCTGCACACCCGGAGGCCTCGCTATGCTATAGCGTGATTTCAAACTTCAACGCCAGGAAGCAAAACTAATGTTTGTTGTCGAGCGGATTTTATTGTTGCTATTAGTTCAGTGACATGTGGACAGATTTTCTTCATAGTGTCTGTGCTGTGGATGCAACATATAGTTTATTGCTGCTAATAGTTCAATGACACGTGGACAGATCTTGCTGATAGTGTGTGCTGTGGCTGCAAACATATAATTCATTGTACTTTGAAGGTTCCCACCAGCTTACCTGGACATACTAGTGAAGTAAGTAGTCATAATATTATGAAATGGCTTATTCACAACGCATATGTTCTCTGCCACGAATATGAAAATTGAAGTACTATGGTACATGTAACTGCTCACTGAAGAGTAAATAAAGGCTTTATAGAATTCAGTGCATCTGTTCCCTTTTAACCATTGCTATGAAATGCGTTGTAAATTATTACTAATATAATTTGACATTTTTTAATTTTAAAACATAATTTTCACGAATGTGTTTATTTGTTAAATATACTTTTGTTGTGGAGTATTACTTCAGTTTATAGTGGAATTTAATAAGCCGCAGTGTTGTCACTGATACGCACATCATACATGTATAATGTGAAATAATTATCAATGCCGGTGAACATTTCAATCTAAAAAATAACTGAGAAAAATAAATTATGTAGATACTGGTTTTGTATGTTACTCAGTGTCTCAACGTAAGTGGATTGCGGCCCTAATTCATCTAATTTGCTGGATGGAAGGGGTTCATAATTTATTGAGAAGAAGTAGTGACCTATACCCAGCAAACACAAAACATTTGTATAACCTTTGTAAAACGTCGGCCCAACGTCTTTGACGTTGGTCCAACATTGTACAAATGTTATACAAATGTCTTGTGTTTACTGAGTAATTGTGTGCAGATGTATATCATGGCCTCGGTTCTAAATTCTGCCACTCTTATTGAGACAAATAGGACATTTAAGTGATGATAATATCTACAGAGGGATATCGTTCATTTCACTTGTTTAACCCTTCATCGCATATAATTATTTAATTAGAATTTTCACCTACTTGAAGGTTAGGAGAGTAAAAAATATTCAGATTTGACAAAATGAAGGTGAACAGGGTGAAAGGTTTTGAAATCTTGTTGATTGATGTGACGTTTTATCTTTAACATGAAAGCTGGTATTTAATGAGGTAATAAAAAAATGAAGAATCCGAATATAATCGCGATGGTTCAACCCTTACAGCGCAGGGATAGACGTCAGTCGTCAGAGTCTGACGTCTGTAGATGTCGGACTCTGACGACTAAAGTCGATCCCCGCACTGTAAGAATAAATTTATTTCTATGACCGCAGACCCATAACATAGGTATTCAAATTAAACGGAAAGAGATGACTAAGACATTTATGATGATTTCAAATTGAAATGAACCCTTTGGCCTAC